>VZTD01003554.1:744859-968352 GCA_013397725.1 Rhagologus leucostigma
CCCCCCCCCCCATTTTTATTTTGTTTATGAAAGCAAGATAAATTCTTTTTTCTTTTGATAATTGGGCCATATTAAGTTCATGACCTATTTAATATTAAAAGCAAAGAACCATTACACAAGAAACATCACATACTTAGGTGATTAATCTATTAATATATGCTGTTATTTTTAAAACTGCAATAGAATTACATGTGTAAAGCAGTTTTTCAAATTTGTCAATGAAAGCTCAGCAACACAACCAGTAGATGGCCCCAGCCTAACATCTCCCTTACACCGTGGTGCTCTGGTTTGCTGGAGGTTGGATTGCTGAAACAGTTGCTAGAATATTCAATGCACTTAATATATCAAAAATTAGGGATCGGAACAATGGATAAAGACTTTATTCGTAGCTGCCCGAAGTATAGGATACCCTTCCATAAAGCTGCGAACCAACTGAATGTTAAACTGAACATTTAAGGAGATTGGACTTTGCACAAATGAAAACAAATACACGAAGAAAGTGCCTTTTCTCACAGGTGGTGATGTACACAGAATGAAAATTTGAAGTAAAATTTAGACCATTTAAAATGCTGTAGGGAGTAAAGTCTGTGCAAGTGAGAAGCTGAGCTGGAGATTGGATCCTGTGGAAAGCAAGACAAGAATCAATGTAATTTCATTCAATATTGCTTATTGGAAAAATCATTTTTCTTGCTATTTAAATTTTAAAAAATCACAAGATTCAACAAAGTTTTACAGCAGTAATATTTTAAGAATTGAATTCTACTGAGTAATAAGAGGAAGGAGGGATTTTACTGTGACCAAAGCACCAACCACGGATTTGTAAATGCAGGTGTGGTGCCTGGCAGTGACACAGATTTTCAACTGATCTTTATCTAGTAATTAATTTAAACCCATATTTTAATATTTAAATAAAAGTGGAAATCATAAGGAGAAAGTAGTGTGTGTGTGACAGTAATACTGTGCTGTAGACCAGATGGTTAGAAAAAGCAAGCATCAGGGGGAAGTTGCTCTATTGAATGTGTAATTTCTTGTATCTACTTGAGCTTGTTTATACACTAATTCTTTAAGCTGTTGGGTACCTAGTGAATACGTATGTCGGGGTATATTTGGTTAATTGGAGCATGTATCTGTTAAGGATACAAACTTCGAATTTAGAGGTTTAGCAGTTTCAACATACTAGGGAACTAGAAAGTCCCAATAAAATATAATATGAAAGTGCATTCCTGCATCCATTCATGCCATATTTTAGATGGAAGCAAAGTATAGCCAGAATTATTCACTGACTTTGGATGTCAGGATGAAGTATCTTGGACCTGGTATTTCACAGTAATTCATAAGTTTAGACTGCCAATAGTCCTCTAGAATTAAGTTCCAAGAATGCCAGAAGACAAAAGAAGGACAAGTTATCTCAGTCACTTTGGTTTAGATGAAGAGCAGGTATCCTAAAGCTCAACTTCTGACTAACTTTGGATAGCTGCAATTCCTTTAAGATCTAAAGTCCATGAAATGTTAAATTACAACAATGAGATTTTAAGACTCCACAAACCAAGCTGGGAGGATTTAAAAGGGGATATAGAAAATGAGGAAAACAGAATTAATGACAATTTTTTAAAATTAGGATTTAAATTATTCCAGTATGGTCATGGATTTTATAGAGAAAGAGCAGTTTGAATTTTTCTGGGCAATACTCAAATTCCTTGATGTAACAACCCTTCTGCAAGTTCTACCTCATTCACTGGCTACCTAACATTTAGCGTCATCTTCAGCACAAACTGTTCACATATTCCCAGATCCAAGTGAGATGGGGATCTTCTGAAAAAAACCTCTCATTAAAAGACCTGAAAAGATATTCATACCACTGAGCTGAATTAACATTATAAAAGCAATCTCAGATATTTCTGATCTCCTGAATGAGTCACTGATGTTCTCTTAATGCAGCCTTTCTTTTGCATGATTTTTTTTGGATGTGAAATCACAAAAGAAGCAAGTACAGAATTAAATTGATGAAGATTTCTTATTGTTGCTGGATAATTCCAGATTTTCAAACACTAGTTGTAAAGAACGGAATTCAATACTATAACTAGCATTAACTACTCCAGCCAAGGGCAATTCATTATTTTAATAGTACAGCTTGTTTCAGTGACGCTAGTGGGTCTCAGCTCCTTTCCTACTTGAACATACGTCAGAAAATACTATATAGAAGTGTGACTGTTTTAGTACTAGAATCCATCAGACATTAATTTAAATTTTTAATTCATTTTTTTACCTTTGACTTAGTGATTCTTTTAATTCATACTTGCGTATTTAATAAGTTCAACCGCACAACAAATAAAGATAAAATGTGGATCTTTTCTTTCAATACTGTCGTGGCCCAGTTTGACATGTAACCTTCCCAGCTGTTTTTCTTGGTTGCTTTCACAATATTTATATGTGTGTCTGCCTTACCTTTCTTTTGTCCTTTATCTTCTTAAAAACACAACTTTAAAAAAGAAATAATTATCAGTCCTATGTTTAAAAATTACTTGTAGTTATACATCATGCTAATAATTCCATGTGTGTTCGCTGCTTTACAAAAAAAAAAAAATCATAGGCAAAACCCAGCCACTGTACAGAAGAAATAAAAAGAAAATCCTTGGAAAAATAATGGAACAGCTAATATGAAACTAATTAATAAGTAATTAAAAGTGAATAGCAGAATTAATGCAAATTCATTTGTGTTTATGGAAAGTGATCTGTATTGGGTCTGGCTGAGATAAGTTTATTTTCCTACTGCAGCCCTCACGCTGCTGTGCTTTGCATTGGTAGCTGGAAAGGTACTAATAACACACCGGTGTTTTGGCTGCTGCTGAGCTGCACAAACTTTCGCTTTTCTTTTTTGCTTTAGTAAACTGCCCTTTCTCAAGCTACTAGTTGTTTCCCATCTTATTTTCTCTCCCCTGTCACCCTTAGAATGATAGAGTAGATTGGTGGGCACCTGACATCCAGCCAAAATCAACCCACTCTACAATCCTATCAAACCATCTTCACATTATATTTTCTGTAATAGTGGTTGTTTAAAGGATGAAGAAAATTGGGATTTAGAGGTCTGTTGAAGCTGTAGACTTTGACAAAGTTTTACACCACTACAAATCAATCTATTTTGTTTTGCAGTCGTAGAACAAAGTAAGTTGGGTTTTTCATCATGCAGAGATACTGGAATGAGCCTTATTAGCAAGGCTTTGTGCTATGGCATGATATTGGCTAGGGACTTTCTTTTGACAGCAGAAGAAGATATTGTTGTTCCTGGCAGCAAGTGGTAAGTGCATGCAGTGGTTGGGCTGAGATCTCCCTACGTGCCACTATGTATACGATAAGTCTTTACTGACAGGGTGATAAAGTTGTCCAGAGAGCCTGTGGATGCCGCACCTGTGGAAGTGTTAAGGCCAGGCTGAATGGGGCTGGGAGCAACCTAGCCTAGTGAAAGGTGTCCCTATCCATGGCAGGGGTGTTGAACTAGGTGGTCACTAAAGGTCCCTTCTAACCCAAGCCGCTCTATGATTCCATGAGTATCAAGTGTTGGGCATCAGGTGCCCTCCACAGTAGAATCCCACCAGGGACTTGGGGGTTGGGCATGATCAAGCTTGGAACTTTGTGGGGGCACTGCCAAGCAACCTGACAAACATTCCATAAACGTTCCACTGCAGTTGGTCAGGTAGCGTCTCCGGCTTGTGGCTTGTTTTAAGATATACAATTCAAAGACTGTACAGGAGGATGTATTTTTCAGGTGCTTCATGTGTAAATATTTTGGACACAGCCACTGTTCAAACTGGCCACTGGTGTCTTTATTTTGGGATTGCCAGTTGTAGAGAGATCTTCATGCCAGCGCATCTTTTGTGTGTGGGCTGGTTCTTGTGAACTGAAATGATCACTCCATGTTGTGACTTTCAGTAGATTTAACTTGCGCTCTAAATTGACCTTCTTGGCACCAGAAGTGCCTTCATGTTTAATTAACTTTTCTTTCATGCTTGTGAATAATTTTATAATGTCCTGTTGACTTAAGAAATGGCAGAAAGTTGGACACAGGCAAAGTGAAGCAGTCCTAGTATTTCTGCTTGAGTGTCTGTGACTTAATTCTCTTTGTGAAGCCCAAAGTGACATTGTTTTCGAAGTGTATCAGCAGGGAGATATTTTTTTTCTAGCACATAGAGTCATGGAAAATCAGCATGAGACGTTAATTCCAGTTAAGAGAAGACTAAGCAACCTGTTGTCTGAGGATGGCTGTGAACTAAAAATGACTTAATGCTATCACACAGAGCAACTTAAGTGCTGTGAGAAACTGCCATATTTTCTTTTTGTTATCTTCCTATGATCTTCAGAATTCTCCTTTTTCCTACTAAATGAGATTCCTTTTGTACTGTGTTCAGCAAGAGGGGAAAATAACCTGAAAACAATGTATGTTTGCAAATCCTCAAACACTTTTTTTAAAATCTCTCTATAAAAAAAGTAAACATTTGACTTAATTTTTAAATAGTGTTGAAAAACTTGTCTAAGTGTCAATGACTCTTGCTTTGTGCACACTGTATTCAAATATCATGCTGACTATGTGTGTTGTTTTCAATGGGATATTTTTGTACTCGCCTATCTTTGCTCTTACATGTCAACTTTGTATCTTAGTACTGCAGAAGCAGTCTTGCAAAAAAAAAGGTGACACGGAAAAGATGCCTAGACAGCAAAGAATGGGAGACCGTGGGGTGTTCCACTGCACAGAAGAAGTAGATACTATTTTAATTGATTATTTTTCTATGTGAATGACATTTCACATAGAGAAATTACTTAGTTATAATTTTAATTTAGCGGAAAAAACTTTTTCCAAAGCATACCGTAGTATAAACTAATATTTTATTCTTGCTCTCTAATTATAATTTAACATCTTACTATTACAGTCATGCCACAGCTACGTTCTAAGGTGGAGGAAATATCTTCAGAAGACATGAAAGAGCAGTGATATGCTGAAACACATCATATACTATGCTTGCTGAATTGCCTTATGATTTTTGAATGGACAAAAATAAAACCCCCAGCTTTTTACGAATAGCTGTCTCAGGGTTTGGGTTTTCATTCAAATCTTACTAAAAACTGAATTCATTGATACCTGCTTTATCTGTGTTTGTTCTTGTGCCAGCATTGCCTGTGAGCTTAAGTAGTCCCCTGTCCCAAGAGGAACTCATTTTAAAATGATAGACACTAATCAATCATATTTCCTGTCTTGGTTTAGCCCTATTAAATCAAGTTAGTCCACTGTCCTCTTAATGTCAGGCACTCTGTTTTTTAAACATACCCACGGTCTGCTTTCATAGTTGTTTTGGTCAGTTATGAATTCTTTTGTGGTTTGTTTCAACCAGAATTCACTATAGTACTTCTTAAATCATCTCTCAAATGCCAGTATGTTGTTTTTTTTCTGCTAGAAATTGCTTTGTCCTGGGTTCTACCACACTCTTGGATAATTAATCTGTGACTAAACACTCAGTTTTGTATCTGGCCAAGTGTTTGACTTTCACATCCACTAAACCCTATTTTAGAGTAGAGATCCTTGTTATTAACCCTGGGTTCTAGAGTGGTGTTCCTATTCCCTCCCCCTTGCGTTTATTTAATATTTTGCGTATATGGAGTGCCTTGAAAATGATACTGTAAAGGCACCAGATATGCCCACAGGTTTTCTGCATGTTTGTGTCTGATTTTTCCTGTTTCTTTTAATTAGGAAAGTCTAGATATGGAAACAACTGGTGAAGAAACAACTGAAAATACAGGTAGCATTGTAGGCTAGTTCTGTTGTAAATTTCCCTGACTATGCCCTAGCCAAAAGCTTTTTCTTAAGCAATTGAGATGGACTGAACTAATGGGTATTTTTCATCTGTTAAAAAATCTGTGTTGCTCTTGACAAGCCATAGCCCTAGATTCTAGGGCTGTACTGGTAAAGAGTTCATAGGTATTCAGACAAAAACGTCCCAAACCCCAGTGTTTTTCCAAAACACGTGCATGATAAAAGGCTGTGGACAGGTGGGAATACCTGTCGTGTAGCACATTTTGAATATATCATTATTTGCAACAGTACTTAAAGAGTTTAATGTTCTGTGCAGTAATTTCATCATAAGGAAGCGAAGCAAAAGGAAAAAAGCTTTGCTTTGTTGAGTGCTATCAATATACACTGGAAAGTAGGTTATAGGCACAGTTTTTCTTAAGAGCTAATTTCTTGCATGGAAGCAAAATTTTTTTTAAGGGAAATACATGCACACAGTCAACTTTAAATTTCTTACCTTCATTCTGCCAGTGATTTTTCTTAAATGTCTGTACCCTGTGCACATTCTATTTTTTTCCTATTTTGGATCCTTATTGTTTTCCAGTAAAAAAAATGACCTATCTAGCCTTGGAAGAATGGTAACTAAAGAGACTTTATAATCTTACTCATGTGTTTTACACTTCTCCTTAAAAATCAGGTGTGTGTTTTTTCACTTCTACTGTGCCCTGATCAACCCCCGCCTGCCTTGAAACTTCCCCTGAACTTAGAGATGAGTGATACACATCCTGTTTTCTGCCTCTTTGACTATCCTGCTTTATGTTAAATTTATTTGTGACATTATTCTAAATCCTTTGCTTTCAACAGAATCTGGAAAATGTGAGACAGATTCTTCAGTCCCATCTTCATCTGTCTCAGGGAGAGATTCATGCAAAGGGAATAAAAGGTTTGTGTATGGTTAAGTGATAGTTCTTTCTCAATAGTGCTGTCACATGACTCAGTAATGTTTTCAAGGGATTTTGGACTGGTGGGAACTACAGATAAATAGTATGATTATTATTGTGGTAGTCTTAGAATATAAAGAAAACAAACACTGGCAGGGGGAGGCCATTCTTTTTACTAGCCATCAGATTTTATTTGAAAGTGCAGTATTTATGGTCACTGCTAAGGTGATGATGAGGGTTGTGGCCGCTATTGTGTAACTGAAATTCATTTATTCTTGAACAGAAGCCAGAATCTTCCCTCTGAAAACCTTTGTCTATTTAATATTGAGAGATGAAAATTATTTTCTTGAAACTAAAGGTAGTTTAGTTAGAGGGAGAGCCTGTATGGAAGTTTCAATGGATTTTTTTTAATCATGCAAACACTGATTCTGATGTTTCTTTGGAATCAGTTCATGTTTCTGTATGAAACTATCCTTGCAATAGTAATGACAGAGGGGTTTCAGATCATGTAAACAGAGCACAGAGAGTGCCTTCCCTTGCTAGATAGGAACACTTTGTTTAGCATCCTTGAAAGCAGACAGTTATGGAAGGAAGGGGTTTTGAAGTCAAATTTTTAAATAAGTGTAAAATGTTGATGTTCCACAGAGTGGCTACATAATGCCAAGTGAAACTCGATTTGTGTGTCTGAGAGAGAGAGATTGAACAAAAGGAGTAACTTGATTAAGAAATTTCTTTGCACACTAGTGAAACATTTTACCTTCCTAAGAAAAATCAAATATTGCTGTCACAAAGAAAATCACATAATGTACTTTGAAATCAGATAAAAAGTCCAATGATCTGAAAAATTACTAGATTTCAAACTCTAAGAGAGTGTTAACTTAAATTTTGGTATTACTTAGAGTGCATTTTAATTTTTTACTTGATTGAATGTTTGCAGACAGAGATATGGAGTCTTCAGCAGTGATTCCCTTTCCTCTTCTGATGATGATGAGGATTTTGAAATGCAGAGGAAGAAGAGAAATTTAAGGAGGTTAATGCCATTGGAGAATAGGGGAGGGAGGAATTTACCTGGGAAGACTTTGCATATGCCTAACTGGGAAGTGTTGCAATCTTCATCTTATACCCTTTCTAAATTGTGGCAGTATTTAATCATACCTGTTGGTATTGACAGCTGTAAATGGGGTCTCTAAAACTGGATTTTTAGAATTGACTTTTAATAAGAAATTTGATTTCTAGGTGGGAATGGGAGGAAAGGTAGAGATACACACTTTGATGTATTTCCTTGATGTAAAATTTACTGCTTCTGTGATTTACCGTTGTTTTTTCAGAAAAAAAAACCACTATAAGAGAAAATGTTATAAGTAGGGGAAATAGGTTTTGTTACTTAACAAATTCTCTAGAAATATTAATTTAGTAACAGTCTAACAAATGAGCTTTCAGCCTGACATCTTTCAGATGTGTATCTTCTGGCACACACATTCCAAAGTCCTTAAGGTTCAGGAGTGGTGGGCAGCCTTTATAATGTTAATCCCTACTGAAATAAGTATTCTGCCAGGCTGTAACTTTTTGAAGGTAAAAGATAAAACTGTTTGAAAGATGTCAGTGTATTTGGGAAGGGGAGGAATTCTTCCATCATACTAATCAAAGTTAGTCCATGGTCTCCACATATAGAATGATTGTTCTAAGCTTGCATTCCTATATGTGCTGTGTTGACTGGCATGGATATTCATAAGTGCTGAGAGTTGTTAAAATAATTAACTCAGTTTAATGTCTGGAGTGACTATTTTCATTTATCTACTCATAGCCATTAAATGTAAAAAGAATGAATATTTAGCTATTTAGGAAGTTTATGCTGATTTGTAAGGTCTTCTGCATTCACTTGCTATTATTAGAAAATCAAAAATCCACATTGTAAGTTAGAAAGCACCTTTTTTTCCTCCTTAATTCAAATCACATCTCTTCTGGTCAGCTTTCAGAAAGGTGCCTTAACGGGAGTTGACAAGGATACCATGAAAATGGGAGGAAGTTTGGCTGGTGTGGAGCAAATGCAAATAGATGGTTCAGTAAGTGTTTTTGGTTCATTGTGGCAGTGAGACGTTTGCAGTATTTATGAATGCTTCCAGTAATGGGCCATCTACAACTCCCTTGGTTTATGGTTTTCTTTCAAGCAATCCAGCTTCTCGTGGAACCTTATCGAGGTTGCAGCTTTCTTTAACATATAAAATGTGTTCTGTTGGCTTCATCTTTAGGTACAATTTGATGGCGTGGGTGGTCTTTCTGACCACATTTCATCTTTAAAAGAGATGGTCATTTTTCCATTGCTTTATCCTGAAATCTTTGAGAGATTGAAAATTGAACCTCCAAGGTAACAGACACTGTTTAAGTTCTAATTTACCTATTTTCAGGAGAATTCAACTGGGGCATCAATATGTTTTCATGCTTCAAAATTCTTTGCAGTGTTGATTTTTTTTAACAGTAATAAAATGTAAAAAAAGTAGTAAAATTAAAAAAAAATTGTTAGAATCTAGTATGTATGTAGGTCCGAAGATTTACTGTGTGGTGAGACTAATCTTTCAAAGTGGCTTGCCTTTCAAAGGTAGAGTTGGGGATTTTTTCTTTAAAGCTCTATATGTAGGTGGACTTGATTAGTTTGTGAGCAGGAAGTACTTTCTACTGGTAGTCAAATGTTTGTTTAGTGAAAGTCCACTTGTCTCTGCCACCAATTTTTTTTTTTCAAGTTCTCAAGTATCAGTTTTACAACTGATAGGACATGCAACAAACGTGTTTGTTGTGCTTGAGCTAAAATAAGAATCTGTCCTCTTTTTACACAGCTAAGTGGCTTCTGTGTTATAAATAAAAAAAAAATCAGTGATTTAATTGTTAGCTTTATATATTCTTGGTCAACGAAACTCAGTCATGGTGTATGGAACCAGGACCTAAAATTCTTTGCCTTCAGTAACTTTAAAAGTATTTCAAAATGGAAAGAAAATATTTCTGTGCTTTGCTTCTTTATTCATTGAAATTCTTTTTTGAAGCAGCAGTGTATTGGCTTTTCTAGTTGATTTAAGTGCAGAAATGCAAAATATCTTTCCAGCTTTAGAATACTTCTTCCTTTATCACCAGCAAAGGGAATTCTAGTAACTCAAAGCTTTTTAAGGGAGAATTAATTATTTTACTATAAAATATTGCCTTATGTGAAAACAAGAATGAATATGTGTGCATCGTTGAAAAATAAACTGGTGATTCCTAAGTTAGCCTGGTCTCAGATTTGGAAGTTTGTTCTTTTATGGCTCCAGCCATGCCTGCTGGATTGTCAGAAGTTTTGGAAGTGTCCTTTTGGGATGCTACAAGCTTTTCTCAAGGTTTTGTATTTCTACATTATCCTCTTTACTGATTTTGTTTGCTGCCTTGTAGAACTGTGTAGGAACACTTCTGACTTTTCTCACACTTCAGCTGTTACTGCTATCTTATCCATGAGGTGTTTTGTTTAGGAGAGCAGAGTTGTGTGTTTTAAGGATGGGGTTTGTAATAGGTGCTTTTCCATGATGTTTTTTTCTTACGTGAGCTTTTTTCTTAATTGATTTTTTTTTAAATTGCAGAGGCTGTCTATTCTATGGTCCACCAGGGACTGGAAAGACACTGCTTGCTCGTGCACTTGCTAATGAATGTAGCCAAGGTGACAGGAGAGTAGCCTTTTTTATGAGAAAAGGTGCTGAGTGCTTGAGTAAATGGATAGGAGAATCTGAACGACAGCTTCGTTTATTATTTGAGCAGGTAAGGTTGAAATGTGCTATGTGTTCTGACTGAGTTGGAAATAATTTTCTATGGTCAACAAGAACTCACTCATTTTTTGTTCTGTCATCTCCTTCCACTGAAATAGGATTGCCACTGTTTCCTTTTTCAGTTGAGTTTTAGGGCTTGAAGTCTTGAGATGTATTGGGAGAGATTAGTAAAGGAAATAAGAAAATCCTGTAAAGCACCACCACTACCACCCCTGCTCCCACCCCAAAACAACAAACCCAACAACCTCTCAAAAAGTCACAAAAAATGTTTCAACAAGCAAGAGGTGGTGGCTTAAGATCAGAGGGAAAAGAGATGCAGGCTGAAAGCATGGTCATTTATACTGGTAACAGAGGGTTGCTTCCAGAACCTGTAACTGAGTCCTGTCTCTGTTCTTGTGGTTGCCAGATAGATGTAAAAACTATTGGTATGGTTTGTTTCTTGTCACCCAGTCTCCGTGGGTTGACATAGGCTGCTGTCTTTGGTTACTCGTGCCGCTTTACTCTGTTAGCTCAATTAGCAGAGTCTGAAAAATCTAGTTCATGCCTTTCCAACCATGATGTTTTTCATGCATTTTCTCTTTCAAATAGGGCTGTTTTCTTGATGTCAATATTCCTGTGTTTTCATTGTAGGCCTACCAGATGCGACCTTCAATTATTTTCTTTGATGAGATCGATGCTCTTGCTCCTGTACGGTCCAATAAACAAGACCAAATTCATAGGTAGGACATGTTTTGTATCTACATGTAAGCTGCTTGATCTTTGTGAAAAAAAGATGGCAACTTATTTAACTTCAAGTGACACATTCATTTTTCCTGAAAATTAGTAATTCCATGCAAATGAATCTCAGATGATTTTTAAACAGGAATTGAAAACAATTTGCTGAGCTTGATATCAGCACAAGGCCTGTGTTACCTTATCTGTATTTTGTTATGGCTTAAAATGAGTCTTTTGCTAAACAGCATCTCATCAATAAAAACTTGTCCTTTTTGAGTGATCATTGGACAAGGTTATGTGTAACTGAAGAAAATTTACTAAGCTGGTGAATGAAAATCATATTTTTCTGTTAGCTCTGTTGTGGGGACGCTTCTGGCACTTATGGATGGCTTAGCCAGCAGAGGAGAGGTTGTGGTAATAGGAGCCACCAACAGACTGGATTCTATAGATCCTGCTTTACGAAGACCTGGGCGCTTTGAACGAGAATTCCGCTTCAGTTTGCCAAACAAAGAGGTCAGAACTTCCACTCAACCTTAGTGCTTACGTGGCAAAGTCCATCTTTATGAGAAATCCCTGGAGTAAGGCAGCATTGTGCAGCATTGCACGTCTCCATCCGTAGTGTACAGCTTGGACAAAAGAGGGATATCTGGAGACATTGCACTGTGCTGTGCAGGGCAGACCTGGTACTGAATATATATGATTACTGTGATTTCAACAAGTAGTTAGTTCTCTAATTAGTTTTGCTTTCTCTGTGACTGGTGAAGAAAATGGAATGCTGGTAGTAACTGGAATGTTTAAGAAAGTTTGAGTGTATTAATTAGTTATAAACTACTCCTATAGCATCTTGAAAGTGAAAGAAAGGGTGAGAGAATTCCTCTTTGGTAGCAAAAACTTTGATAAAGGCTGGTGCTGGAGCAAATTAAGTATGTTGGGATCTCACTGGAAGTTATTGAAAGGGACTTGGACAAAGATGTGAAGGACATTGCCCAGGTGCAGGGCTTGGGTAGCATTCAGTTCAATGGCAATAGTTAAGCAGTATAAAAATGGGTATATAGCAACCAAAAAATATCGAAGAGGGGAGATTGCATACCAAACTGGAGATCCGTTTTTGTATTTTCTATCTGGCTATCTCTGATACTTCTTAGCACTTCTTGGAAAAAGGATAAAAGGCTTATTGGATTGAAAACTAGTAAAAGTGCACTAAACAATGCATTTACCACAAATATTTTTCTCCAGTTTTCATCTGCTCTCAGGAACAGAAAATGAGGTGCCGTTAAAAAGATCTAATACATGATTCCCTACTGTGGTAGAATTCCAGAAATCTGCCATAATTAATCTGTGTACCGAGAAATACTTCAGGAAATTTTGCTAAATATGAGAGAATTTTCTTTGATGAAAAATCTCCATTTATAGATAAGAATTTTACCATGATTTTTTTCTTCAGAATCATTAGGTCTCACACTTGTGGAATCTGACTTTTATGGAAGATGTAAATGCCTTTTACTTCACTGCAGCCCCCAGCAAGAGTTTAATGTAACAAGTTTAGAATTATTAAATTTCCTGCTTGAAGAAGCAGACAGCTTATTAATAACTGACCTTTAAAATACTAAAAGGTTTAGCAGATAAGAAAATATTTTTATTGGTATAAGCGGTTTCGTGGGTTTGTGTTGTCATTGTTCTTTTAAGAGTAGACTTAGGGCAAACTGAACTGCAACTGTTTTCAGGCAAGAAAAGAAATTTTCAAAATTCATACACGAGACTGGAACCCAAAGCCATCGGACAACTTACTTGAAGAGCTGGCTGAAGAATGTGTTGGTGAGTTTGAAAACAGTGTGGGTTACTACATGTGACTTGAGGCCTAGGGAACCTGAGCTTGTATCAGGCAGTACTCGAGCTCTTGCAGCTTGCTGCAGAGAGAGGCAGTGAGGAGGCAGTTGGCCTGCCTTGGGAGCAAAGTTAGGTGCTGCTTTCGATTTTCTTTTTGTCTCGCAGAACATTGAATGGGTTTGGGACATCTTTCCCAGAAACGAAGTTTTGACCAGCAGGCTGCTGCCTACGTGCAGGATATCAGGCTGTGAGCCACGTAACGGAACTTTTCTGCAGTGCAGTAACTCTTTAAATTGTCTCTTAGCCTGGTAACTTTTGGCTACATACAAAGTCTTTCAGTGGTGCACTTTTGAAATATTGGCCTTGAATTCTCTTTTGTCTGAGACTGACATAACATTTGATTCTTGTTTTGTTTATTAGGATACTGTGGTGCCGATATTAAAGCTTTATGTGCCGAAACTGGTCTGTGTGCTTTGCGGCATCGCTATCCTCAGCTATATGAAAGCAGAGAGAGACTGCAGATAAACATGGATTCAATTAAAATAAAAGCAAATGATTTTTCCATGGCCATGCAGAAGACTCTTCCAGCTTCTCGGAGGGTTGTGCCTTCCCCTGGGCGAGCGCTATCAGCTATTTCAAAGCCACTGTTAAAAAACACACTGGAAAGGATTTTACAAACCTTGCAGAGAGTATTTCCCCATGCTGAGCTTGCACTAAAGAAGGACCAACAGAAAGGTATAACATCTACATCCACTTGTTTAAAAATCTGCCAAAGCAAAAGCTTGTGATTTTTGCAATCAACATACACAAACCTCTCAGCTGTACTGGCAGCACAAGTTTATGCTTTGTGCGTGCACAGTGCCGGGTGGGAGCTGTAAGTGACTCTCAAAAGCAGTTGAGAACTATGCATGCTTTGCTGGAGCACCCTGTTTCTGACAGTTGCTAACGATCCCATTTATCACTTGCAGAGAGGAATCTAAGTTTTAAATTATTAGCACCTCTTTTCAAATTAAAGCAGGAGAAGTGTTTTTCAGGTGTCTGGGAACTACAGAAGTTGTTCCTAAGTGTCTTTATTCTAAGGAGAAAAACCCATAAGTTTTTGTTAACAGAGAGATAATACCCGATGCAAATCATGGGACATAGGACAGCTTTGTAGAGACTTGTGCAATCTCCTTTGATTTGTGGTAGAATGAACTCTTCAGAAAATAGCATTCAAATGATGAAATACAAGAGAAATGTTTTCCAGCACCGATTTTGAAGGTGTATTAATGCAAGAGAGAGATATGGACTATACAAGAAAGTTAACAAACCTCTCTTCTCTTTAAATCCTGTTTTAGGAAATTATATGATTGATAGTGATGAGGAATCACCATCAGTCTCTGAAGAGAAGCCAACTCATAAAACACCTGATCTCAAAAAGGCAGAATTCCGCACTTTTAGCAGGTATGTTTATCCCTGGTATGGCTCCATTTGTAAGACGGCTGGGTCTGTAAACTGTTTTGGTGTGAGGGATGCTAGATGAAGGAGGTGAGAGTGTGTGTGCGGGGTGATCAATATTTGCCAGATGTAAGTGTGAAGCTACAACTGGTTACTACTGTTCTAACTGAGTACACTGCCCTGACCCATCAAACTGAACTGATGTGTGGGTATTTGGCTGGACAGTCCTGCTGTGTGATTTAAGAGCTGCTACTTAACCCAGCCGAAAGAGTAGCAGACATGCTGGGGACTGGCAGGATTTCTTAGCAGAGGCAGAGTACCGGTTTGTGAGAAAGTAGGCTTTGATAGTCTTCCTGTTCACAGACCAGCTTACTATTTGGTGGAACAGGGAGAATATTTACAAAAAAAAAAAAGAGCACAGGAAAAAACTTTAATGTCTGTTTTCGTATTCATCACTCATTTTTAAACTTGTCTTCTTATTGCTATAGAAATCCTCGTGACCAGCCAACATCTTACAGGCCACGGTTCTTACTAATTGAAGAGCCAGGATCTGGGCAAGCTTCTGATTTGGCAGCTGCAGTAATACATTCCCTGGAAAAGTTTCCAATTTATACACTGGACACACCAACTTTGTTTGCTAGTACATCACCAGATGAAACATGTGTTCAGGTATCTTTTTTTCTTTTAATTCTCATAGGATTAGTGTATAAACTAGTGAAGTAAGCAAAATTCATTGTCAATCTAAGTGGCCTGATTTAAACGTGCTGTTTTGTTTACTTCTGTCTGAAAATCCACTTTTCTGATGGAATGATACCACGTAAGGATTTTATACATGGCCATGGTTTCCATTTGAAATGTAACAGGGAGAATGTTACTAGCAGCTCAGGAAGATGGGAAGTGCTGCTTATAAACCCCTCTTTGTGGCAAGAAATCCTGCTGGTCTCATGTCGGATTTAGAAAGATGTTTTTGTTGCTTCTTAAGACTCTGTGCTACCAGTAGATGGCTCTGCATCAACCTGACGGCATGTCAGTGCACGTTCTGTAGCCTTTTTTTCAATTATATTTGTAGGGCAACCAAGCTTTTGAGAAAAAGAATTTTTTTGTTTGGGTTTTTTTTACATATATACATACATACATATATACATATATACAGTTTTTACTGCTGCAGTACATGCAGCAAAAGCATTAAAATTCATGGAATACTTAGGTTTGTACAGTGTTGAGTTTTCATTAACTAGGAAAAGGAAATATAAGCAGCTTAGTGCTGTTTCGCTTTTTTACTTTTGGGCAGTAAATCCACTTTGGTTTTTGGCATCACTGCATTAAAATATTTTGATCTCTAGTAGTGGCATTTGAGAGCTGTACAAGTTAGGACAGACACATTATGTGACTGGATACTCATTTGTCACATAGGAGAAGAGCAAGTCCTTTGCAGATCGTTAATCTGAAATGGTGCATGGAGAAATTTGTTGTGTGAAAGGACTGTTCCACTTCCCTCATGTGGCAGATGCATGTTGTCCTCTGTGATTGAGGTGCCATCTGTAGGCAGTGGCTTGTGGTTTTCCAAAGCCATCTGGTCTGATTGGTCCTTTGGTAACGAGAGGCTGTGAGTGATTTAGCTCTTCAGACAGTCTAAGGACTGGTCACCTCTTATAAAACGTGCTTGAAGTTATGAATTATAGCCAGGCGTTTTGTGCTGTGTTAGCCCTCATCTTTTCACACAGGCCTTTGTTCAGACTGTGCTCCAGTCTGAATTGGGTGTGTGTCCCCTCTGAACTGAAAATGGTGTAGCTGCCGCTGTGTAGTGATTTCTCCAGGCAAATACATCTTGCTGAAGAGATAGGTTTGGGTTTTTTTCAGGCACACCACTGCATTAGCTGAGTTGTTAGGCTCTTTAGGAGTTATCTTATACCTAAGTAGTTTTGAAATCAGGCAGAGATTCAGGTCTGTTTCTGTCTGCATAGAAATGTCTGTATTTGAGTCAAAGTGAAAAATTTACCTGATTATTAAGGAGTCATCTATCAGTTTGTCTTGATGTCTTGCCTTCATGCCTCTTATTTCATAAGATAGTTTGACATATACATAGTTATTTAGTAGCCTGTTCTACATGATGTAGTTTTCTTATCCAAGCTTTCACTTTACCAGTTGATACGAGAAGCTCAAAGAACAGCACCAAGTATCATTTATGTCCCACAAATCCCTTCATGGTGGGAGACTGTTGGACCTACGCTGAGATCTGTTTTTACAACACTACTTCAGAGCATCCCGAGGTTTACTCCAGTTTTACTCCTTTCAACATCTAATGTACAACTGAGAGATCTCCCAGAAGAGGTATTTCATTCGATATTTTTCTTTCTTTGTTACTCAATTTCTTGTTAATTTATAACTCCCTGAAGCATTAGAGTTACGTGCCACTCTTAAGCAAATTCGTATTAATTACTCAGGCATCCAAACCCACTCTCTTAAAACTTGCTTAGACAAAACAATGCTGGAAGCATTTGCCTGAAGTGTTTTCTGAGTAGAGATTGACTTTGACCCAACTTTTTATCCCTTCTCACATACTCAAGCTTATTAGACAGATGCATGGGCTTGCTTCAGACAATTGTTTTGGTGGCTTAAAGATGGTTAGGTGTGTCCTTAGTGAAGACTATGGTGCTTGAAAGGTAGCTAGGAAAAAGACTGTTTTTCTGAAAACATTTTTACTGAAAAGTCAAAGATATTTTTGCTGAAAAAGTACAGAGGTCACACTGTTACTGATGGAATGTAATTTCAAATTTAAATTATTTTTTTAAAATTTCAATTATTTCCTTCATCTGGGTGAAAACTCAACAAATTAGAAAGCTAAGTTCCAGTTTCTGTTTAAGCAGCTTGGAAGTAAATTTTTAGGTGTATTCTTTAACAAAATTCTTCAAGAGGACATGCTGAGCTTTGTAGACATGTGAGACTGTGCATTAAGGGAAGGTGTTCAAAATGTGCGTGTGCTGCTCTGATTATTTTGTCTCAGTAACAGAAGTTTTTATACTGTTAATAAGTGCCTTCTAAAATAAGGATTGAAATCCCTTCCATACCTTTCAGTAGTAGAAATGGAAAAATGGAATACAACTTGGAAGTATTCAAATTGAGACACCTCATTTAAATTAATTAAAAACAAAATTAGAGAAAACTCAAACACCTTTCTAAAAAGCCAGCACTTGTCCTCTGAGCCTTGCTGTTTTTCCTCTGTAGCTGCCATAAAGATTCAAGCCAAAGGCCAGCAAGGCGTGTAAATGCAAAATAAGCAGCCTTAGGGATGGTGAATCCCCAGTCACCCCTTTCTCAGTTGTTTCTTATACAATTTCTTCCTGGAGCTTAAAATCTAGAAGGTGATCCTTAGAGAAGGCATTTTGAATTGCTATAAAAAAATTGCTATAAAAACCTAGTCTTTTAAGGACAAGAAGATAACCTTTCATTGATAGTCTTATCCAGATAAATATTCAGTTTAATTCAGGGAGGTACTCCTCTCTTTTGGAACAGAATATAAGAAGTTTGCATGGCCTTGTATAACTGAAGTCTCTTTTCTCTTCATGCTTTAGATAAAAACATTGTTTAGTAATGAATATGAAGAAGTTTTCAGAATCCCACGTCCTACCTGTGCTGAGAGAAGACATTTTTTTGAGGACTTAGTTATGAAGCAAGCTGCTCAACCTCCTGCGTTAAAAAGCAACACAAGTGAGGAGGATATTCTACATATAAAACTTTGCTAACTCTAGGTTAACAGCTAATACGGTATTCGCTTTGGTGATAGTTTTCTATCAATCATTTTTCATGTGCATGTATATGAGTTCAATCAACTAACTACAATTTTATGATTCATTTAAGCTTGCCAGCCTTTGGAAGTGCTGCCTGTAGCTCCACCACCCAAGCCTCGAAAGCTGACAGAGGAAGAAATAAGACAGGTGGAAGAGCAGGAAGAAGATACGTTGCGTGAACTTAGGATTTACTTAAGAGATGTGGCTCAAAGACTTGTCGTTGACAAACGTTTCAAAGCATTTACAAAGCCCATTGACCCAGAGGAGGTTAGTATTGACTTGTAATACCATTATAACTGTGTGTATTCATAATTCCTGTGTGTTTATGTTTCTTGGTGTTCATGTGCCCTTTCTAGGAAGGTTTATCTTTGGTATTAGGACTGTACTATTCTGATTTTCCAAGAAGAAGGAAGTGAATTTTGCTTTTACTTGACTCCTTGAATCTCTCAAATGTTTATTATTTAAGTATTCACTGAAAGCCCTATTTTCTTTTTAAAATGTCTTTAAAACTTTAGAATATTTCAGTTAGAAGGGGTCTACAAGGATGATGATAAAGTGCCGTTTACACCAAAATGCCAACACAATTTGCCCATGAAAAGGTTTGGATACATAAGTGTGTTACAGCACTAAAAAGAAGAGAGATCACTTTCTCTATATTTATAAACAGTAAACAGCTCAACCTATAGGGTTGTTTTAATAAAGTGTAGAGCTCTTTGATTACCTGTCAGTAGTTTCTGTGAGAACAGGAGTAGAAGCAGCAGTTTGTCAAATAAATTTTCAGATTCTATTCTCAGTTTCATCTGAAGCTTTCCTCAGTACGTAATCAACCATAAGGGCTGCATGGTTTTTTCTTGCTCCCATACACTTCCCGTTAAATTTATTGAATAAGTCTAAGCCAGGGGCATGTACTTCAAAGTCAGTTGTAGTTTTAAGATAGCTTTGCATTTCAGCTAAGTCCCATTTCCTTAAGCATCCACTGACTTGTCTTTTCCTTTCCTTGTAGTTTCCAAGATGTGAATAACCTATAGACACATAGATGTCCTCAGCTAAACTAATCATTAGGTTCCTTTTATGCTTTGAGTAAAGAAATTGGCATCTCTGGGTCCAGTTATCTCATTCTAGAGTAGATGCTTAGGACAGGTGCTTCAAGGGTGCAAAGCCTGCAGATTTTTTCTTGCTGCCAACAACAAAGAGAATCTAAGGTGACATTCCTGGGAAAGATTTCTCTGCTGTGATTTTCTGAAAGGAAGTGAAATGAATCCTTCCAGTTCCCTTCTCTGCTCCACACACACTTCTGACTGCCCTGCTTCTCTTTCCCCCCTCTCCTGGCCTTTTTCTTCAAAGACACCTGAAATACCTTTTCAATTTTCAAGAAACTAACTGGCTATTTTCTGCATCTTTGTGTGTGTTATAAATCTTTGGGGCTCTTAAGAAGTCCTTTATTTGACTTTATGAAAATAATTAATTTTTGTAGCTTAAATCTCTGAGCATGTATATTTAATGTAGGCACCCAATTACAAGGACACTATTAAACAGCCCATGGACCTCTCGACAGTGCTCTCCAAGATTGACATGCACCAGTACCTAACTGCAAGAGATTTTCTAAAGGACATCGATCTAATCCGTAGCAATGCTTTAGAGTACAACCCAAATAAAGGGCCTGGAGGTAAGGGTGTATTTTTTATCTCTAATTTGGAAAAATTTCAGACGTGTAAATTGATAAATTTTGTCTGTGGAAATTTAGTAATCCCACAGTAGATGTGGGATCAGATAATTTTAAACAACCCCATTGGGTAATTTTAAACAACCCCAGAGAGCATTTCTTGCCAGGTTGTTAATGTTTTATCATTAGATACATTATTTGCGTATGGAATTGTGATAGATGTGTTGATTGGTTACTAGTACTTTTTCTTAAATAATTAACTTTTCTGTTTTTATGCTGAAAATACTGACAGATAACCTTTCAGAACCTGCCTATGAAAAAAGAAAAATCACTCTAAGTAACCAAAATAAAACGTTGAATTGACTGGCAGAAAATGCTCAGTTCTGACTGTAAAATTTCAGATCATCTCCTGAGGCACAAAGCTTGTACTTTGAGTGATACTGCATATTCCATAGTGAGGCATGAAATGGATGAAGGTTTTGAGCAACGCTGCCAAAAAATTAAAGAATCTCGTAAGGAAAGAGGTATGTTTTTTGATGCTGAGGATTTTAAGACTTGTGTCGTGCTTTGTATCCAGCCACACAAGACACAGTTCTTTGCTCTGCAGGGTGTAAGAAAGCAGACCCAAAGCGTAATGAAAAATGGAAGACACCCGCAGCGCCTGTGTATGCCAGTACCCCCTGCTCTAATGGCAAGTTTCATTTTATTCACACTTTCTTGGAGAAGCTGCCAAAGTCACTGCTACCTTCTCTGTTCCTGTGGCCTAACAGCAGGTTCCTGTGATGCTTGGTTCTTCATGCCAGAGGCGTTAAATTTTTCATTATGCTGCTTCAACGTGTGGGGTAAATGCTGAAGTCATTCGTTCAGTGTGGTTATGAAGTTGAAGTGCAGTGGCTGCTTGACATTGTAAGAGCCTGGCCTTGATGGCCCACCTGACATTTAATGGCACCTACCTCTTGAAGTCCAAAACATTGTCTGTGGCTGTTTTGAATATTCAGCTAGTTTTTAGTTACACGAAACAGTGTTTTCCCCTTTCTTGCCTATCATAGATCTAATAGAGAACTGATCTCATTAACTTGCAATCTTTTCTCTAGACACATGTAGGGAGTACTGAAGCTCCTGTGGTTATTTCCTTACAAGATGCTGCTGCTGCGTTTTGAAGAAAGAACTGTTTTGGGAATGTTTTGGATTACTTTTTTTTTGGTATCTTTTTGTAGATAAGTCAAAAAGAAAATGCAAAATGAAGGAATTCTCTTCAAGTATCACAGCAAAGAGGGAGAATGTTCAGTTTGTGTCCTCCCAGGACAGTCCTAAGGAAGAACATGAAAATGTACTTCAAGGACAACAGAAAAATGGGACAGAAAATGAAAGCGAGAGAGTGACCCTTGTGGCTGAATCCCCTACTGAAAGAAAGAGCGTCATGCTCCCTGAATGTTCAGACCTAAGAGAGGAGAGTGAAATGCCAGAGTGCCAAATAGGCAGAACTTCTGAAGATGGAGGTTCAAATGGTAAGTGAAAGGTCAAACAGGTAATTTAGCTCCTTTTTGTTCTTGAGGAGGGTTACGCTATTTATTAAGTTTTAACCTTCTTGAATTTCATTCTGTTACTTCTTTTGTGTCTCTCTCAAATCAACACACAGTGTTCCTTGCATAATGATGCTGCTCCTCTAGTTATGCTGGCTAAAGTCATGGTTTTCTGCAGTGGCTGGGTTTTTTTGATTCTGCAGTTTGTTTTTCGAATGGTACCTAATTGTACAAGTATCTCTTCAGTAATAAACAATCTAAGTGTAAACTGTACTGCTGTACTTTAAGCAGTGTGCACCCAGAGACCGCTGTGGAATAGAAGAATTATGTCCTAATGTTTGAAATATAAGATGTGTAGATTGTGTTTCCGAACCTAAAATACTTTTTTTTTCACCGTGTTTAGTTTTTTTAACTTCAGGTTTACTGTGCAGTGCTGTAGTAGCAGCATGAATATTTTTTCTTAGTTTTACCTTGCCTTTTTTATCTATGGATTTTTTTCTTGTCCAAGTTTCTAATTTTTATGGAGCAGCACTAGAAAGATAGAATTCAAGCATTTCATGGTAAAAAAATTGGTTACAGTTTTGTCTCTGTTATTGAAGAGGGCTACTGTTTTCCAGGTACAGGATACTTCACTGATATTATAGTCCAGATAAAGAGAAATCATGACTTAAATGTGTGTAATTCCAGATTCACGAGTACATCATACAACTTTCATGGGACAGTCTCAGGTGGATGAGCAACTGCGAGTATGTGATGGGAAAGCAAAGAAAATTCATGCACAGGAAGTGTCTGTGGATTACTCTGAGCTCAGAGTAAGTCTAACTTCAATTTTGTTAATACTGAAGTAGGACGTTTTCTTGCTGCCTGTATGTTTGCAAATTAAGTCAGTTTTTAACCAATGCCAATTCAAACAGTTCCTGAGAGGGATACATAGCTTGTGAAGTAATTCAACCTGTAATGACTGTTGTTTCCACAGCTGGTATAGATGGCTGCTTTTGCTGAACTGAATTTTAGGAGACTGTGTTCTCTTCCTAATTTTCAATATAAAAGGGCTTGTTAAATTTTAAAATAGGTCACTGACAACCTGCTACTGCCGTTGGTTAGCAGTTTTTATGATGGACTGGGGAGATGGGCGTTTTGGTTTTGTGTTTGCATGTTTTCCTTAATTACAAACTGGAAAAGGACCTTGTTTTTTAGCAGTGATGACTTTAAACCTGGAATTAGAAGGTTGACCCAAAGATCATCCTGGATAAAATACTAATATCTGCTTTTCTCAAAGGCTTTCAAAATTCAGTGCTAGAATTTTGCATCCATACAATTACAGTGTTACACAGTTTTTCCAGTCCCCTGTAGGATAG
Source organism: Rhagologus leucostigma (assembly GCA_013397725.1). NCBI lineage: Eukaryota > Metazoa > Chordata > Aves > Passeriformes > Rhagologus > Rhagologus leucostigma. The sequence continues at coordinate 767,669 of VZTD01003554.1, forward strand.
AAGTTGTTTTCCTAGGGTATAGCTGGGGAGAGGATCAAACATGGGCCTACCTGCAGGGGGTAAAAAAGGTTCCTTTGCATGAACTGGAGAGGGTGGAAGAAGGACCTGCGCTTCAGGAGATGTAGCCATGAGAAAAATTCAGGAAATTGCTAGGTTGAAGTCCTGGAGGTTGGTCAAAGAAGAAGAAGCTGCTTTTTACCTGCCATGATGAGAAAGGGAGTATTAGTTGGTTGTTTCCCTTGTGTGGGAAGAGAGAAACCCTTTTGGTGAAGGCGCTTGCCAGCACGATTTCTATCACGTTTTTAAGTGTTAATCTAAACTGTAGAGGTTAAATTAACTTTCCAAGATGGCTTCCTAAGGAAGCAAATTTCAGGGGGTTGTGTTGTTCATGTCTGCTTGTGTATTTAAAGAAGCCACATAGGTGTTTCTAGAATCAGGGAATCAGGGTGCTAATGGCATGTAATCTGAAGTTATTGCCTACTGACTGGAGAAATGGTAGGGTAGAGCCCTTAGAGATGTTTCTGCTCATATGTGTTTCAGCTGTGAGGAGAGAGCTACAGTCATGAAAAACATCTTTTAGACTTGTTTCCTTGAAATGGGTGTCACTGGAACTCACTGTTTGTACCAGAGAGCCTCTCCAAAATGGAACTGCTTGGTTTTGTACGGGTTTGTTTGTTTGATTTTGTTTGTTTGTTTATTCTCTTGGGGGTTTCTTTTGAATGTGTGTTCACTTATTTGCTTGATATTAGGTGTAGAACTCAAATCTTAGCTGATCTGAGGGAGGCCGAGTCTGATGGCAAGAAGTTGTGAGGCAGTAATATTTTTGTTTGGTGTGGCTGCTCTCTTGAGCTACATCTTCTCAGCCTCCCACAACACACAGCTACTGAACAGCCCCAGCAGTGCTGCTGCTAGCTTGTTAGTGCTGCTTTCCCAGAGATTACTACATTCACATCTTTGGTAACACAAGGAAATGTGTGAGAGACTGCTAATTTCCTACAGACTGCTCTGGTAGTTCATCCACTCTTGAGTTGAAAGGTAGGAGCTGACTGATGTTAGTCACAGTGCAGATTCAGCTAATGGGTAGAGGTGAGCACTTAAGGATGCTTTTGTTTCCATCTGGCACAGCTCTGTATGGAAGATCTGTAGCCTTGTTTCCAAAAACACATTTTCCAGGGCCCTGTATTGCATTTCTAATGGAGTGCAACCATGACTTTCCTGTGGCAGCTACTCTTTGACAAAGTGGATTGTGTCATTCCCCGCTGTTCTAGAAGCAGTTGATTGGCAGTTATGATCACTGATGTCATACAGTGATGAGTAAGAAAATACTGTCTGAAATTTAAGCCTTTTCTCTGACATACGGAATATTAATTTGCTTCCTCCAATTAAATCTTGTCAGATATTTAATCAGTTTTCTGAAGTGCCACTTTTATTTAACGATATAAGAAAGTGGGATGTATCTTGTGCTATTCTAAACTGTACTTTCCATTTTTTTGCTTCAGCAAGTGCTGGATTTGGTCATTGTGGCAACTGAGAATGTCAGTATATCTCGCATGGAAAGACTATATGCTCTTCTTAGCCAGTGCATTTACCGACATCGGGAAGATGCTGACAAAACTGAATTAGTGAAGGTAAATTTTTTGTCTTGTAGCCCTTTCTGTCACATGCTGTTATACGTGTGTGTGTGTGTGTTCTGCATACGTATGTGTGCACTGTGAACATCATGCTTATTGGGCATCACTCTTTACTGCTTAGTTGCCTGTTTCACAAGACTTTGGTTTCAGTCTGGAAGACATTTATCCATATTGCAAAACCAATGTTGTATGTGGCATAATTGCTGGCAGTTTCAGCAGGAAAAGGCTTGAAGACAATGGGTCCACCCACTCAGGGCTCTCAAACCAGTTAACCTCAGTCTGTCAATAAAGGCTTCTCCAGAAGCCTTTCAGGGGTGGGAGGCTGTGAAAGGAGGGTGCTTTTCTCTGTGTGTCGTTTCCTCTTTCTCCCCTTGCAGGCAGGCACACATGGTAATGCTTGTATAGTAGTCATTCCGTTCTTGAAAAGAAATTAAGTATGAAACATAACAAGAACTTGAGACTTTTTTCTAGTCTCACATGACTTTCTTTTTATCTAGCATGGCCCAAGCATCTTTAATTGGACAAATGGGGAGTTTTCTGCCTATGACAGTTTGATGCTAATGAGTCAAATTCTCTAATCTCTGCCTCTAAGAGAGGATTTCTTGGCTGTCAGAACTGGGCAGAAATCTTCCACAGGCACCCAGGGTCCCAGTTGGGCATTCCCAGTATTGAGTAAATTTAGATAGGTTGGATATTCAATCTTCAGCTTCAATATCCTTGAATGCATTTGTCTCTCAGATGCTTGTGCCCAAGAATAGATAAAATTCTTCATGCCTCTCAGTCTGCCTTAAAAAAAAAGAGCAAGCCTCTTGTCTTTGGCCCTGGTCATCTCAATCTCTTCTTCCACAGCTGATAAAGAGTTAGAACAGACTCTGTTCTAATTGTGCAGGCCATTCCTGAAAAATACACCCTTCTCTCATCTAGCATAATGACGTGGTTTAACATGAAAAGAGACCTGTTTATGTTATCTCAGTGCTTCTGAGCTTTTGTGACTAGACTTGATTTTTTGGTTTGTTTTCTACTTCTACCTTAACCAAGAAATATCTCCTCTTCAAAGTACTCACGTGAGTTGGTCAGGAGCAACCTCTACTGTATGAAGAGAGAGACTTTAACAAGTACTTAATCAGAGTGCAGAAAAGAACAGTTCCAGCTTTTAGTTTTGGCTCTTTGGGAACTGCTTCTTTTCTCATTGTTGAAACCATGATTGATAAAGATCCATAGTCCTATAATACATATTCCTCCAGTTTCTCTAGCCTTCTCTGTATTTTGGGCGCCTAAGGATTTGTTTGAAGCTAATGGGTCTAGAAAGATGTGATGATGATAGCACATGTATTGGCTAAACATTACTAACAATTGTATGTGTGAACAGACTTTTGGTTCTTTTGATGAAGAAGCAAACAGGGTTCTCTAGCTTGCAATGACACTGTGACTCCTAATTTGTCTTTTTTTCTTATTAGGCAATGAAGAAAGAAATTGCAACGTTAAGTTATCTGTGATACTTGACGTCAGTATATTCTAATGTTGATGTACTGCCCCCAAATGGAAAAATTATGTTTAATGTCTCAGTAATTGCAGCAACTATAGAACAAAGAATGGAAGAAAGAAATTTCTTTTACCATATGAAGGAAACCAGACGTAACCTCCACTCTGTCTGTGGATCATCCCCTTGCACACTGGGTGAAAGAGCCTGTTTCAAGACAACGATGTTTTCTTTCCACGGAAACAGCATGAAATTCTTCTAGAGGATACTGATTCTGACTCCTTATGTTGTCACAAAGCTTCCAAACATTTTTGTCACTGTAAGACATGGGAACTGAATTTTTTTTCCTTTAACTTCTTCCTCTAATTTCTAGTGAAGAGAAGTGAGCTGGGAGGTTCTGGGTTCTGCACCTTGCGTGCAGCAGCCCTGTTTGTGTGTACAGACCGGGGAATGAGATGCTGAAAAGCAGTGCTTTTCTACAGAAAGGCACCTGGGGGTCCTGGTTGATGGTTGATGGTTGAATGTGAGTCAGCAGTGCCCTGGCAGCCAGTAGGGCCACCCCTGTCCTGGGGTGCATCAGGCCCAGCCTCACCAGCTGGGCAAGGGAGGGGATTGTCCCACTCTGCTCTGCACTGAGGCAGCCTCACCTCGAGTCCTGTGTGCAGTTTTGGGCTCCTCAATATAAGAAAGACATTAAACTATTAAGGAGTGTCCAAAAGAGGGCAACAAAAATGGTGAAGGGCCTTGAGGGGAAGCCATATGAGGAGCAGCTGAGGTCACTTGGTCTGTTCAGCCTGGAGAAGAGGAGGCTGAGGGGAGACCTTAGCACAGTCTACAATTTCCTTGTGAGGGGAAGAGGAGGGGCAGGCACTGATCTCTTCTCTGTGGTGACCAGTGACAGGACCTGAGGGAATGGCCTGAAGCTGTGTCAGGGGCGGGTTAGGGTGGATATTAGAAAAAGGTTCTTCACTCAGAGGGTGTTTGGGCACTGGAACAGGCTCCCCAGGGAAGTGGTCACAGCACCAAGCCTGACAGAGTTCAAGAAGAGTTTGGACGATGCTCTCACGCACATGATGGGGTTCTTGGGGCTGCCTTGTGCAAGTCCGGGAGTTGGACTTGATGATCCTTGTGAGTCCCTTCCAAGTCAGAATATTCTGTGATTCTGTGAGAGGCCAGGACTGAAATCAGCCTCCCAGCTGTGACACATGCTGGCAGAGGATGCCACTCCTGCTTGTTACTCTGGCTGTCCTGTCACCTCACAGGGGTGGGGAGAACACTCACCTGCTCCATCCTTGTCCCCCAGCAGCCCTTGCCAACAGCAGCTGGTGCAGGCATGGGCAGGATGGGACCACTCAACTGCCTTGCAGGTGGCCAGCACGAGGGTGTTGGAAGTAGACGGCCTTTAAGGTCCTTTCCAACCCAAACCATTCCATGGAATGTGTGGCCAGCTGTGTTTATATACGTGTGTGAATATATATGTATAGGTATGGTATATACATGTGCTCTCTCGGCATTTGCCTACTGAGAGTAAAACTTTTGCATGCTTATCAAGTGAGTATTAACTATTAACATTGCATAAACCCACTTTTTTACATTTCTTTTCTGGACTTTAAAAGGAAATAGATAAGGGGAAGTGAAGGATATGAGTATAGCACATGCGTAGTCTGACCTTGACTTTAAATGGGCCTGACAGAACTCCCTGCTGGAATGCAGAGCTTCTTTAGCAGGCATAACAGACTATAAAGTTTTTAGTCCACAACAGTGTTAGATTAAGTAAATTTTTTTATATATATATATTGGAAAATATGCTGAGATCCAATGTCATTTCTTACTACTGTTTACCTCACTTAATCACTATTTTGCATTGTTGCTGCAAATGTGTTTTGGAATACATTCTAGCACCTCAGGAGTTTCAGTCCCCCCCAAACATTCTCCATTGTTTTTTTTCCTATGAACACTACAAATTCCAGTGGTTTCCTTTCCTTGTTCTGAAGGCTTCCTTTCCTGTTACATCTCTGCATTAACTGGTCTTCTATTTTCATCTTCCCTCAGTTAGAATCAAGAATCCTATTAAAAAATACTTATCAGAGAAGCTAGGAAGGTGGAAAAAAGAAGTCATGCATTGAAGACTCTAAGGTCCCTTATCAAAGTTTTTGCAGTGTTAGTGCAGTTTAGGCCTTTAACTGTCTTTGCTGCCTAAAAGGCACACTTTCAAAGCTGAGCTTTTTCAGGTGTGTTGTATTACAGTCTTTTGTTGCATGACAGAGCTGCTTCTTGGCTCACAAACTGTAATTCCTCCTAAGCGTTACAGCGCAAGTTCTTTTCTTTTTTTAAATCTTACTAGCAGTGCTGAGACATCAGACAAATTGAACCAGTAGACTTTAGAATGAGATATATTAAAATTCTCACAACCATGAAACATACATTTAGTTGCAATAGAGGTTGTATAGTATTATATGCAGTTACTTTGGAACAAAGGTGAAGGAGATTGTTTAATACTCTTGATATATGTGTAATCAGCTAAAATGCTGCTCTGCCATAATATACCTTTTCATATTAGTCAATGGTAATAATTATGAGGTATAGAATGATGGAAAAATCAAAGTAACAGAACTCAAAAGTTCTTTTAAAATAATATTACTGAAATTATTGATCATGTATAGAAATACAGGACAGACCACACTTCTGGTAGAACACTGACTAAAAGAACAGATTTTGGAGAATCACATCTGTCTAGAAATTACTGACAGTAACTTTCCATTTGGTGAAGGATTTTACTTATGAGATGCCAAGATTATGCAAGGATAATACCATGTAGACATTTCACAGATTTATGGGTGTTGTTCCTGAGCCAATCATACAGAAGCAATTAGATGCAGTAAATTTCTGAGAAGGCAAAAATACGTGGGTGAGGCTGGTCTGCAATAGAAAATAGTTGTAGTTCTGCAACCATGTTCTGTCTTTCCTTGATCCTCTGGGCACACATCTGCTGTGGTTTCAAACAGTTTGGACTTTACAAAAGTGGCAAGGCTGAACCAGTGACTCCCTTGTTACATTCACAGGCCATGTGAGTGCTGGGGAATTCCCATGGTGAGCTGTAAACCCAACATTTCTGTATTTCAACAACCTCTTTGGGAGATCTGGAGGTCTCTGCCAAAGCACACGGCCCCTTTGTGGATATTGTTGCTTCCAAGGGGACAGATTTCCTTATGAAACTCTGATCAGTGGGAAGGGAAGAATTTTCTTATTAATTAACTAGAGAAAGTAAAAGAGAAAATGAGTCTAATTTCCTGGGACCTGATTAGGAGCAGGGTATTGTCCAAAATATATGTTCCCATTTTGCCTTTTTTAACTTAGATTACTTGATTCAGTATTAAAGATTTCAACTGCCTTCTTGTACATAAATGCATTTTATGGAATAAAATGAAAGAGCAATTTACAAATAAATGAAAGGCTAAATTTCTCCTGTTGAGAGTACTATTGGCACTTGTAAGGTATTTGGATAACTTCTGAAGCTTAAACTATAGATCTCTTTGTATGCTTTACACACTAGACATTTTAATGGCTCATTAAGCTAATATATGTATGAAAGAATAAAGGCTGCATTATTCTCAGTTAGTGTAATGCAGTTTTAGAGACAAATGTATTACAGTATTCAATATTTTTAACTCAGCAGGGTCTCCTCCCCTTTGCTGGGATTAATTCATACAAAGAAAAGGAACTCATAGGTATTTTATTCTGTCCCACCCGAAGAACTATATGAGACTTGAGTTAAAGAGAATGTAGTTGCTACATTATCACCAACCATGTTCATTGGCACATTCACATCACTGAGTGTCAAACCACTGTGTTGCCCTAGTGTCTGGGACTCTCCCTAGAAAGAAGAATTGGAATGCTGTGTAACACTGACTGTAATCCACCTTGCTTGCTACCAGAAGCAAATACTTCTTACATTTTGTCTTTACTCTATGTCTCTTGTTTGAACCAGGGACATGCTTTTATAGCCCCTATGCAAAACTCCTGATGAAATTATATCAAATTCTCCTTTGCTAAGATCATAGAATCATAGAATGGCTTAGATTGGAACATCTAATCAGATGCTCAGATTAAAGAACATCTAGTTGCAACCCCCCATCTAGTTGCAACCCCCCCTAGTTGCAACATGCCCTATCATGTGCAGCAACACCATCAACTAGGCCAGGTTGCTCAAGGCCCCATCCACCTTGGTCTTGAACAATTCCAGGGATGGGGAGTCCACAACTTCTCTGGGCAACGTGTTCCAGTGCCTTATGACACTCAAAGTAAAGAATTTCTTCCTAATGTCTCATCTAAACCTATGCTCCTTCAGCTTACCACCATTCCCCCTTGTCCTATCACTACATGCCCTTGGGAAAAGTCCCTCTCCAGGACTCTAGTAGACACCTTTAGGTACTTGATGGGTTCTATAAGGTGTCCTTGGAGCTTCTCCAGGTTGAAAATTTCCCAGCTCTTCCAGCCTGTCTTCATAGTAGAGGTGCTCCAGCCCTCTGATCATTCAATGCATTTAAGTAAATTAAACAAATCCATAGTGTTTACATGCTTTAATGAATTTAAATTATATTTATGGATTACCTTTCATGTGAATGAAGATTTTCTGATAAAGATACACAGAAAGAGTCCCTAAGTTATGGGCCAAATTCTGGTATCTCTGGTATGCTGAGTAATGACTGACATTTGGCACCGTTTTCTGTGGAATTATACCTGATACACACAACTGAGATGCACAATATAGGTAACTATATTTCTATGAAATGATCATTAGAGACCTCTCAGACACTTTGCTTGTTTAGAAGTAATAATTTATTTATGTTTCTGTATTTTGCTAAATGTGCCAGACATTAGGAACTAACAGCTTTGCAACTGTTCCCAGTGTAAAAATAAGGTCTTGGAAATATGATTCTCTGGTTCTGCTAATTGGCAGAACACTGAATGTGTTTAGCAACCTGGAAGAAAGAGGATAAACTTGCAACAATGTTAAATACTGTGAAAATATTAAAGACAGACACACTTTATTGTATATCTGTAGAAGTGTCAGAGAAGATCAGTTGTAGTGAATACCAGAAAATCTGATATTCATTTGAACAGGTGAAACTAAATCTGGTGCTGTTTTCAACCCAAGCTACAAATGAAAAGAAGTAATTTACTGTTGTTTAAAAATGGGAGGTTGGTAGATTTAATTAGATTTCTAACACTGTGTAAGTAGCTATTGCGACAGACAATACCTCTGAGCACATGCACAACAGCAAAGTAGTTTGCCTTGATCACTCATCACAATGAACGTCAAATTAATTTGCAACATCAGTACACTCCTGGAATTACAATTTTATTCATTCTGAGCTCTGGGTACATTGCTGATAGTCTCTGAGTTTTAATTCTGGAGAAGTCATGACTAGAAATTCCAAGGAAACAAAACATGCTGATTATCCAAAAATCAATTTCATTGTTAACTGGGGGAAAACACTGAAGTGAAACTACTCACAGAAAGCAGAGGTAGTGGAATATTTATGCAGTGGTGCCTGCTTAAATCTGTTTCTTCTTTATCTGTTTTTGTGGGTGAGAGTGAGATCTCAGACACGAAAAACAGTAGCTACTCTTTTCTGTTATTTTTTAACACTATAAAATTGATTTTATTTCTGTGTGTACCAAGGTCTTTATTTCTTTTGATTACTGGGAATCTTATTTTGTCCTCCCCAAGAAATGTGAGTAGCTTTTGACTTAGTTTTAAAATATTTAGTAGAAAAGTTGGAGCTTTTCTCCCCTCTTGCAAGGTAAACATGTGAAACCTGCTTGAAGTTATTAAATAGGATTTGCTTATGTGCTTCTGATGAGAACAGTGGTCAGGCAAGCAGGAGTGGCTGATAATTAAACCAGTAGTTGTAATGTTGTGCTATAAGAAACTTCTTCCTTTGGACATGTAATTGTTCATACTAGAGTGAAATTTTGGAGATGTAACTGTTCATACTAGAACAGAATTATTCCAGTCTATGCATGTTTTAGTTTACTGCCAGGTATATAAGCCTTGTAACAATCCCAGTGATGTGCAGGTGTTAACACTTCCATTTTTCTGTGTGCATGGAAAATGATGTCCTGGGTATGTGACTTACTTTGTTTCAAGCATGATTTAGAGTTGTGAGAACTGTGAGGTCTTTCTGCTGTGCCTTGGTGAACTGAGAAATCTCTCTAGATTGTAGCTATATTGTAGCACAAATGCAAAGTGTTAGAGAGTTTTGGTTTGCAGACTATGGTGCTAAGACAGTGCCACATTCCATATGTGCTCTGTGCATGTGTGGGTGTTTTATGTGTATATATATATATATATGTATATATGAAGAGTCACTTGCTCAAGTGGTCAGCAGACTTGCCACTGAAAGATGAGTCACAGGTATAAGATGTTTCTGTTACCATCCTGCTAAAGGATAGAAGAACTGAAAACCCAGCTCCTTGCTGAGAATGGTACAATTATGCCAGCCTCTGTATATATTATAAGGAAATTATTAAATCAAAACCAGTAAGAGATTAAAATGGAAAAGGTGGTAAATACAGACAGTTTCTTGAGTGCCTGAGCAAATGAATTCTACTTCTTTATGGATCTGTGTTTTTTGTCATTGAATGCCTTCGTGTTTAATAAGTTAGGAAAATTTTCTGCAGTTGGGGCATTCCTAGTGGCTCTTTTAAGTGTGGATTGTCCAGAGTCTAATTGGACTAAAGTTCACTTTGAGCTCTTTTCCATAATGAGTGCACTAAACTGCAAAAATATCTGAAGAAGCTTTTTTAACTTTCATAGCATGGATACAAATAATGTACAATACTTGACAGTCGACAGCTCGCCTCTTGCCATCTAGCAGAAACAAATTGTTGTGGGAAGATATTTTGAAGAATAATGGCAAATTGCCATTTGAAAACTGCAACATAAGAGGAAAAATCATACAAATAGATTTCTTTTGCAAAGTTAAGCAATAGTTTCATAGTAGTTTCAATAACAGTGAATGACAACATAACTCAACCTGAATGTTTTACAGTAGGGATACCTAAATGGTAATTTAGCAGTGATTCACAATAAATTGTTGCTGTGCTGATTTCCAGTGTGGGAAAGATGATAATCTGTTGGATGCATGATAATGAAAGGTGAGAAATAACAAATCAAACTTATTTATAGTAATGTAAAAATTATATTGAATGAGACCATTCCTTCTGGTGCTGCACCAGAAAGTATGTCTTTACTTTCTGCAAATAAGATGTATTTTATTTTATAGTAATGGTAGTTCAACATTATTAACTATTTTTTAAGACCAAAAATGCTTTTTTAGCAGCATTGAGTAAACTCTTGTTCCCTCAGGGCCCCCTGATGTTAACTAACAAAACTGCAGATAGTTTTTCCTCATCATCTGATTAATAGTGTCTGTTTTTCACCCAATGAAAATTTGCATTCAGAGAGTCAGCAGAAACATGGTTTTAGCTTATACAGTAAATTAAGGTTTAACATGATATCCCCAATATTTAGGCTGTTTACTTTCCTAATATTTATATCTAGAAATGCTAGGGATTTTTTGTCTCTGAATAGATTATGGCAGGGTACTTTTTGTGCTAACCTACTGCTATCTCAGTATTTTGTCAGTATGATCTCTATTGACCTTCTCTATTCCTGGTCTGCCAAGAATATTTCTGTCTTTAGGACCTAATCCCAACCACATACTACACTTGCAGGTTATCATAAAATACTTTTCTTGCTTTCTAGCTGCATGTTCAGCCATAGGTCAGATTGCACCAATAAAATAGTGGAGATTTTCTATATTTTATTTTCTCTCTAGCATTGAGTCAGTTCCTTTCATAGGCTGCTTTGGATCTGGGATGAGATGCTGAGGTTCTGGACTTTTTTTCAAAATGTGCCCCACAAGAAAGAATAGAGGGAGAGGAGAAGATGGGAAAAGATGAAATGATTAGAAAAGAAAGATTTCCTAAGCTCATGGCATGATTGAAGAGATGTTGAGCTAGGAACTACAGCGGTGTATCTTGGTCCCTTGACTAACCAGTGCGTTTTGGAAAATGCTCCCACTTTTTTTCTCCTATGTGACTTAGTCTCCTTTCTGCACAACCAAAAGCTGAAGGGGCCAGGGTCTTGCTGCAGAATGGAACCGTGTGGCAGCTGGAATGTGCATGTAAAACTGAAGTTTTGCGAATACTCTTGGGTACCATGATTAAATGTGTGGCCTGGAGACTGCTTGGTTATTGAATAATATATAACCCCCCAAATCCTTTACTTAAAATGCAATTATTTGGGTGAATGCCAAGAAGAAATTTGGACAAGCAATAAGAAGGTTGTGTTGGTTTTTTGGTTTTTTTTAAGGCAAAAGAAATTTGGGAATGTGTTTGAGATAGAATAGAAAGATGGAACAATTTTAGATTTATATACAGTGCTGCACATTCATACAAGGGAACCCTTAGATTAAAAGCTAAAAGGGTAGAAGTTCTGCAGTGCAGTGAATGGTGTATTAAGAGATGTATAGCACAGTGAGGTTGTGAAACTGAAGCGTCTGTATTCTCTCTCATAAAAAGTCTAATCAACATGGTCACCAAAGGGATGAACGTGGACTTCCATTTTTATTTCATTGCAGTGCTGTTCAGATGTTGACATTTAAAAATCACTTTCTAATTTGAAGGTGAGGGAATTAAAATCTTTATTTTCTGAATGGTAGAGTTTCTCTATTATAGGTGGATTTACAGCAAAACCTTGCTTGTAAAAAAAAAAAAATCTGTTATTTTCCTGACTCATCTTAAAGGAGTAAAATAATTTCTCCTATAACCTAAATTTTCTCTTACAGTTTTAAGATGGACAAGAGATTGGTTTATCCACTATGCATGAGTATTAGGCTGAAGTACCTAGGTTTGACTAGACAAAAAAAGACTGCTAGATCTTTCCGTGCTTCTGCTTTCCATCCTGCAGGCAATGCTGTTTACTCACTCTTGTAAAGTCATTTGAGGCTTTGTATCTATGACAGTGCGAGTAGTAATTAGCAGTAATTCTGAACAGAGAGGGAAGAAAAAGGCTTAGAATCACTACATTTAATTTTTTTTTTTTAAATAATGGATTTTGATTGTATTTGCATAGCCGAGTGATTTATTTCTGTATACATTGTCTGTCAGAGATTCCTGTATAATTTTGTTAAGTAATGACATCTAAAGACACTATGGATTATTGTTTTGGCATATATGCGATGTTCAATGTAAAGCGGTTTCATGAAGAGAACTGAAATGAGACACAGATGATTCATTTAAACATTTATTTACTATCCTGCTTATTCTATCAGACTGAAATGGAGAACAATGCATTTATTTTACAGACATTTGACATAAATTAAACAGATATTTTGATGTTGAACAATTGTACAGACTACAACATGCATATTAATATGTAGATTGGTGCAGAAATACTTAGTTGATCAGCAAAATCTAGTATGACAAAAATAATAACCACATTTCCTTTTTTATGAAGTTAAAATGCAGCTGATATGGAAACATTGATACGAATACCACTAAAGGTGAAAAGTTATTAGTCTAATGAAATCAAATGGTTAGTTGAAAAAATAAAGCTATTGTCAAAGTTTTATCTACAGAAAGAAACTAAATCAAAATGTTTCTAACAAATACAACAATAATGAAAAAAAGCATGTTTGATGCAATTACCATTGCAAAATGCCCTATTATTCCCCTGCCCCACCCCCAAATACAAACAATGCATGAAGCAAAAGCAGCATATTCTCCCACAAAATGTCTGGGGCATTTTGTAAAGGCAGATGAATGAGATTAGACAAGACTTATCACATATGCTTTTATCTCCTAGTGACAGTACTTTCAAAGAAAGAAACGTTATTAATAGAGCAATGTATCATGAAATGTTGCTAAATCTGTAAAACTGAACAATAGTGAAGACACTGCTATCGCCCCAAGAGAACTTGAAAAAATACTGTTGTGCTTTTTTTTGTTTGCAGCATTCAGAGCATTCACAGAGGAATACAAAGTAAAGTTCATTAAACTCCATCAAACTAATAATAGTCATGCTACTGTATCTATGAAACTAACACAGTAATAATGTATAAACATGAATTAGTATATACTTAATTTGATATTTACAGTGATCTTAAAGCAATAGGCTATGTATTCAATGCTCAGCTTCTTTGTACACTAATCCCTCCATGTTTCAGCTTTTCAGCATGGCTCCTTTGATCTTTGAAAGAGTTGTGCAGGTAAAACTCTGCAGAACTCTGATAATTTAGACATATAAATCCAGAACTCTGCATCCTAGCAGAAGTACCCATGATTGTCCCCAACAGCAGGTTTTTTTATTTTTTTTAATGTATTTTGTAATGTGTTAGAAACTGTTCCTTTTGCCTAGTGCTGTAATATATTGCTCCATCCTTCAGTTTTATACAGGCAGAATTCCCACTGGTGTTCTGCTTAAGGACTTCAAGAACAGGCATAAATATTTTGTATTCTGAACCTCCACAGAGAGATGCTATCTGAGCAAAATTTAGAGCAAAAATATCACTACAAGACTTACGTCCTCCACCTTGAAATGGTTAAAAGAAGTACGATAAGGAATAGGCTTTTTGTTCCTTGCGTGTATACACGGTATGTCCCAGACATCAGAGCAACTAAGCATACAATCAAAACCCTACTAGTTCCTCAATTTAAATAAATTTCAGCTGGTGATCCAAATAGGAAGATATCTAGACATGGCAAATCGGCACAAAATACTCAAGCTGGGCTTTTGATCCTCCATCAATGCGCAGCAATTTGCTTTTATTCATACCAGTATAAAGTAAGGGTTACTGTTAAGTGAAATAAAGCTACTTGCAATCAGTTTAATCATTCCACTGATTTTGGAGTAAGTCAGTCTAGTGCTGTCTGTAATGTCTTCATCAAATGTAACACCAACTTTAGAGTAAACTGACTGTAGAAATATTCAGTATATAGAGTTTGGTCCAAGCTACAAAACACAACTATCCAAAGGTTATCAAGAATTTATTGTTTAAATGACTTTATGTGGGTTAACTTGGGGAATGAACTGGGAACAATTTAATCTTTGGCTACATATTGCTTTTTTTTTATGCAATACCACTGATGAAAATGGCAGAATTTGCTTGAGTAAGGGTTTCAGCCAAGAGCTACATGGGCTGAAGACAGTAGCCGTGGTAGAGATCTATGTCTACATTAGCAAGCCGTACAATACAAGCAGATTTGTTGAAGAAAACAGTTTGTGCTGACGGTTTGCACTATGTGTATTGGGGTGCAATTTTTGGACTAGCTCCCATCTGGTACCAGGGCCTGAATGCTTTGTCCTGCCTGCAGCACAGCTGGTGCCCTCATGGAAGAAATCTTCTGGTTCAGCTTCATCTAAAAGTAGTCCAATTTACATGGTGCAAGATTGCTTGGTTGTGTGAACCAAAGCATGAGAAGCAGGGCTAGCTGAGAGATTCATGTCAAGAGAGCTCTCCTGATTTCCTAGGTGCCAGTGTAAACATAGCCGTAGACTTCCAGATTTAGAAGTGTAAATTACTCTTGCTGATGCTAAATATGTATTTCAATAGTTACTTGAATTAAAAAATTACCCTTATGAAATTAATTACACACACTGCTCTTAGATTCATGGTTTATGTTACCTTAGGCAGGACTACAGTCAATGCCTAAGGTGATGACAGGTCACCATTCTGTTTAGTTGATAGGTATAATTAGGATAATCATCTTTTTTGGATTAAATGTTAGATAATACCATGTTTTTTAGCTACTTTTAAGTAAAAAGAACAGTAATATTTGTGTGCTACTTCCTTGTTCCACAGTGGTATTCATCATGATCTGCATTAGGTGTCATAAAAGAAAACTAAATATCAATCAATAATAATATAGGACTATAAAGTATCACTGCTGTTTTGGAAGAAATCGGCATTTTACTAAAGGGTAATACTTCCTAAATATCATAACTCAGCATTTAAAAAAAATGCTGTTTAAACCTGAAACAAAATAAATACAAAGACAAGTACATTACCCCACCTGCAGATGTCCCATGGTATATGATCACTGAACAAGAAACCATTACACAATGCAAACAAATTTTTTTCTTTCATTTTTGTCTGCCAGTTACCTAACCTTCCTTTGTTAAGGAAACTGACAGAGGACCTGCAAAGGGTTTGGCTCCCAGGACACCCGATCTGTTTTAGAAAGCATTTCAGCAGGAATTAAAGCTGAGTACCACTAATAAAACAAGGTTGGACAAGAGACAAATATTCACACTTAGCCTGATGGCTCTCTTAATAGCATTTACCAGTCAACTGCTTTTAAAAAAGTTATTTCAAGAACACTGAAAGCTGTTGCATGAAGGATGGGGACACCGTGGGGACACTGGAGAATTCAGAGCACTTTACAACTCGAAAACGGGGAGAAGTGACACTCAGTTCTTTTTCCTTGGTTCAGATGCAATAGACTTCATCTGGCCATTTGCACCACACTACCAAAGCACTTTCCTGACAAACAAGACACACCTATCATCTTGCTGGGCCTTCTGACCGTGCCCAGGAAGAAGAGAAGGTTGATACTCGGAGGGCAATGGGAAGAGATCCAAAGATTAATAAGGATAGCAGCACGTGGCATCTTATTTTTCAGGAAAGTCGGGAAAGTCTGAAAAACAATTACAGATCAGATGTTCATGTGGCAGGTGAGTGGGTAACAGCATCACTGAACCTGTTGGTTCTAGGGTAAAAATTACAATGGAGTAGGAGTGGAATTACATCTTGTGCTACTGGCATTTTTACCTCATTTAGTGTGAACAAGGCTTCTTTTACATATGTTTTATTATATCTCTTTTTATATAGTACACTAAAACATGCCTTGTTTACTTACAGTTTTCTGCCCTTCTTTCTCCTTTGTTGTATTTGCATTTCTTGCTCGATCTGTGCTGGCTACTTTGAAAAAAAAAGGCATATTTGTTGCATTTTTTTGCTTCTAAAATATGTTTGCATGATCAAAATATTTATTTTCTATCCAAGGGATTCAAAAATTATTTTAATGAAAAAGCCAATCACTTAAGCCCTGGACATTTTTACCAGTCTGACTGTATTTGCAATAGAGCTTCAAAAAGACAGCTGTCTTTTGTACTGGACTGCAGTTTAGAGGAGGTTGAAGCAGTTAATTAAATAACTTGAAGGTAAACCTTGAAGGAAACAGAAGCTCAGTCAACATGTAGGGGAAGAGGTCTACTTTTAAAAGAACTCACTGTTTTTCAAGGAATACAAACACGTTGCCCAGTATTACCTGTTAGGAAACAACTCCCAAAGCCAATTGTTATTTTGATTTATGAATGTTATAGGCAAAAATACAACTGTCTGTACACGCTCTGGGTTACATTACAGTGTGCTAAAAGGCTCTTCATGTCCGTTGCTCTAGTGTTAGGTCAGATATCACCTCTCTAACATCACTGATGTTTGAATTTTGAGACCAATTGTGAAGTGAGGACACAGTGCATTACATCGCTGCATTAGCACAGAGGCTTCTATATTCTATACAGTGTAGCATTAAAAGGCCTTTTGTGTTTTCATTTAAAAAAGTGTATTTTATATAAATTCGGTAGTGCAAAAACTTCCTACACCATGTTACATTCTTTACGTTATATACTTCCCCTGTAAACAGCTTTCTAGTAGGAACTTCCTTTGCAGTTTGTGCGATATGTTATTCCCCCCACCCCCCCCGCCCTGATTTGGATTAATGTGACTATTACTCAAAAACTCTTCTAATTACTCTGTGAACATTTTTTCAATATGTGCATTTGGTTTCATCATTGAAAAGGAATTAAAACTTTGATTCAGGATTCTGCAGTTAGTAAAAAATATAAAAAATAGATCAATTGCAAAGCTATCTCCCTGAACATTCTTCATTTTCCAGTGATGCGAGGAGTCAGACCCCTTTCAGGTGCACAAAGGAGTCACTTCTTCCTAAGAGTCCTTAAGCTGTTTCAAAATTGCACAGCTGGCATTAGAGACTGACTCCAGAACTCAGACGCATTCTCCCCTTACTGTGGTGAATGGGTAATAAGTCTGAAATGGCTTCAAAGTTTCAGAAAACCAGAAAAATATATTTGTGTGATTTTGCATAATTTGCTGCATATCAACTCATCATGAATGAAGTGATCCTGGCCTGCACTTCTTACACCTGCTGTACTTGACAGAAAGCTAGAGCCAGTTCTCCAACTGCTCAAGTAGATGTTTTAATCAGGAATTATACAAGTTAGGTATTCAGAGGTGGATCCTGTGTATGCAGTCAAGACTGGAAAAACCACATGTCTAAACCTGTGCTTCTGGAAGTAGTTTTCAGCATAGTCAAAAGTAGATAACAAAATTATACGAAAAGCACTTCTAAAGATTAATCATTTTGCTTCCAGTATTTCAAAAAAATAAAGCATCTGTTACTAAAGTGAATTGCATTTCTTTTGCCTTCAAAATAAATGTGCTTCTCTGAAAACATTTAAAATACAGCAGCAAATAAGGGCCTGGTCTTTCATCTTATTTATATAGTTAAACCTTCTGTTGATTTTCATCGAGAGAGAGACTACTGTCCTTCTCATTTATATTTCAGTCAGTCCCTTTTTCCATCAGACTCCCATCGGTTTCAGGGGAAATTCATCTGCGCAAGGATTGAGGCCTTGACTTTACCCCTTTTAAATTTTTAGTGATTTTAATAGGCCACAATAAGGTTTGCATGAAGTTTAGCTCAGGAGAGCTTATTTAATCTCGGAGATTAACTCTCTGTTCCTGCAATACTTTCCCTATGGCTGGACTCCTCCCTTTCCATCAAGTGGCGTAGGTCTAAGGGGGCTTTTCCAAAGAGTAAGGGTCACCTGGGAGAAGAAGCGCACAGAAGGAACATGACACAGACCTCAGTCTTGCCAGAACAACGTCATTGTCTTGAATGGGAATTTTCTGTGGATCCAGAGCATGGGACCAGGTCCCATTCGGTCTTAATTTGGACTTCAATAGTTTGCTAGGATGTAAAGGCAGATTGAACAGGCCCATGTGATTTCATAAAACTGCACATAGAAAATACAAACCAACACTTCAGGCATATAAAAATTGACTGGCATTTAGTTTTAGTCACCAAAAATACCTAGAAACTAAAAAATAAATGTAGAAGATTAATGACGATAAAATATTAAAAAGCTACATTTTGGGACAGTGAGACACAACATGATTGAAAATTGTTATGCAGAATACCATATAAATACATAAAACTGGATGCAGCAACAAGTTGAAATGAACTGCAATTAAAGACAAAAAAACCCATTTTTATTTTGAGAATTAATGACCAGACATTGTTTGAAAAAAAAGACGTTATATTGTCAATTATTCAAATGACTAAAGAGACACCTCAATATTATTTTGTTACAGAAATAAGAAAACTTAAGAAAATATAGAGACCTTTTTTTAAAAAAAACCCTAAATGACTGTGCTGTGCTCACGGTTTGGCCCAGCCACCAGGATCAATATTTTGGGGCTGTTCAAACTTGCCTCTTTTCTATGTGCCAGGCTTGAGTGAGGTCTGTGGCATCGGCCCAGCCATTTCAAGCAAAGGGCGATGTTGCAACAAAAATGCTTGTGCCTTTACACTAAATGCATTAGGTGCCTGGTTGTTACTTATTCAAGTGACAGAAAAAGACACGAGTAAAAATTAACCTAGGTCCACTAGGGTAAGTAGAAGCCGGCTGTTCCAAACCATGCATTGGTTGGTCTAGAGTACTTTTAAGTCTTCCTAAAATAAAAAAAAGGGAACATTTTGTAGGACATGTCTGTGTAACTGCATACATTTGCTTATGATTAGAATTCATGAATTGAATAAACTTTTTATGATTTAGGGAATTAAAGCAATCTATAAGCTTTTAAAAATATATTATAGCATAGGAAGCTATGGATTCTGGATAAAAGAAAAAATAGCTTTTTTGAGATAGTGGTTAGATGGTTACTTTGTAATGAAGGCTTTGGTTCAGCATCTTTCTTTCACAAAGCTGGAGAAATCAGAGAAATGAAAGATGCTTTGGCAGTTGTCAGTGGAATGATTGACATTTTCCTTTATTTAAGTACAGTGGAAATCCTATACTCCATTTCAGAACAGCTATGGAAGGATGGGTTGAGGCAAATTTGGTGAGTCAAGTGGTATCTTCTGTCAGTCCAAATGATTGAACGGAAAAACACAGACCAGCTTTGGGGTATGGAAGACCTGAGGCAAATCACATGTACTTGAAGCCTTTTTTTCTCCAGCTGTGAGATTTATGATAACAAAAGGTACCACTTTCCCCTACAAACCTTGTGCCTTATGTCCTTACACCATAACAACTTTAACAATATTGCCATTACTGAAGTATGAGCAATGCATGGAGAAAAAAGGTAAGAGATCAAAGATCATGTAGAAGCCAATAGTGTTAAAGGAAAAATAAAAGTGTGGGAAATATTTTTTTAATACCGAGTTATATTCTAAAAAGTTGAACACTTTTGGATATATCTGTATAGCCATTTGGCACTATTTATTGCCACAGAAATAACTATGAATTTTAAATTTTAAAATGGAACTTTTTTTTTCTTAGTTATGAGATGTTGGCAATTTTCTATAAAAATATCAAATGCTTCAAGTTCTGGTCATTAAATCTTTGCTTTTCCTCACAGGATCATTAATTAAGCTGACAAAAGCAATAGCTGAAGTTCTGCAAATAAAAAAACCCATCATGATTTACAACATAGATAAACTAAAGATAAACTGTAGTCCTTAATTAACAGATATACTCATGAGCTTTTTAACAGAAAGCAAGATATGTGAGATGCTTTAAGTAGAAGTTGCAATTTTGCAACATAAGTCTGTACAAAACCTCCAGGCAGCACGCTGTGAAGGAAGTACCTGTGTCCCAGGAAATGCTTTTTCCATAAATCCTTGTTAACAGTAGCTTTCCCCCCAACCCCAAACTATTTACAAGTATATGCATTTTGCAAGCTCAAAGCACCTTGTTTCAGATCTTTACGAATGCATGCATTGACATTTCATCCTTTCGTGTGCAAATTCTAAAATTTATTGTAATCAAGGAAAAAAAATTAAGAGTTCAAAACCTGCCTACAATCATAAGTGAAAGGATCAAAAATGTCAGATGTTGCAGACCACTGGCTCCTAATAGAGCTCTCTTTATTGTATTCACCATTCTTGAGTAATTTTTTCCCTGTTTTTTTCAGTTTGTTACAAAAAGCAGTCTTTCTTTTTTTTTTTAATTAAACAGTATTTAAACTAAACAACTCTTCATGCCATGCAAAAATAACATTTTATGCACTTTTGTTGAGGCTTTCCATGTTTTAGTTCATAGGCATTACTAACTGTGTTTTAAGAAAACGTATTTTTATTGCTTCTGTAACTAGTCACATGCTAGTTTCGCGTGTGGGACAATAACCAGTTTCTCCTGGACTTGAATGAATTTCTGGAGCAAATAAATGGTTTTCCATTTTGTGACCTTCTTGGTTACTGTCTGGCTTTACCTCACCCACAGCATGGTAAATGTCTTGAGTACAGTTGTGGCTCATGCTTTTGGGTGAAGAGGTGACCTGTGGCTCCCCTGTTAAATTGTTGCCATCACTGTGTTTATCCCCACAGCAATTTGTCTTGATATCCTGTTTTTTCTCATGTTTCATACCATGTAACTCCATAAACTCTTCTTCTTCCCCAGTGTCTATTTCAGTGAAGCTCCTCCTCTCTTTTGAAGGGAAAGAGAAAATTTTTTGTTTGGGAAAGAGAGGGGATGATTTTTTAGCAGGTCCCTGACAAAGTGCAGATGCATCAGCACCAAGTACAGGTCGTTCACCTTGGGGGGAATTTTCTTCTAGGAGAATGGTGCTGATGTGCTGAGGGGTGGCCTGTGTGAAGTCTGCGCCTGCTGTCACTGGCAGTGGCCTTGCAGTACTCGGTGGAGTTTGTGGAGCACCACCTCTATTGTCTTTAAAATTAACTTTAAGGGATCTAGATTTTAATGGGTTGCTACCTTTCAGGGAACTTTTGGGGCTTTCCATGGCAGTGTCAAAATGAAAATGACCATGTGAAACAGTTTGGGACCCACTGCCGTCACTGATAACAGCTCTGTTGGTTGGATTATAGTCAAAGGTGACATCAGTTGGAGAAAATCCTCTGTCTTTTGCAAATGGTATAAACTGAGAACTTCTTGCTCTTTGGTTTTCTTCCAGGTTAACAGCATCAGTTGGAAATCTCATTTGCAAGTGAGAGCCAGGAAACAGAGAGAGGGGAGACCTCTCTGTTTCTGTGAAGTCAGTTGCACAACTGGCAAAACTGTCAATACTGGATGTGCTTCTCATGTCCATTACGATGTCCGTGGGCCCAGATGGCAATGGATCTTTCTGGCCTATAACTTCTTCCATTTCTATTTCTTCTTCATACATAGGTGGCTTTGCTGACTGGTCTTGGTAACCAGCATTAAGATTAGGCTGAGACTGAGTTTTAGTAATTTCATTATACAGCATCTCCAGTTTTTGGGCACTGAGGTGCTGTGGGCTGGAGGATGCTGCAGCATTATTTAATTGCTCGTGAGAGTCTTGTTGACTAACTTCTTGGTACTTGTTTTCATAAGATTTGTTTGAGCTTGTTTCAGACATTGTCCTTCTGGCCCATTTCCACCGGCTTGGGGACAGGTGGCTGTCATCAGGTGTCTCCTTTGGATTGAGTGGTTCTCCAAGCTTTCCTGAATCTACTGCTACATCTATCATTTCCATACTGCGAGCAAAGGCATCTTTCAGATTCATGGAGACAATACTGCCATTTCTTTTAGCTCGCTCAAGTGCTTCTCTCCTCTTAATTGCCTTCTCCTGTCTTTTCTGTTCCTTATAAAACTCCGAGAAATTGTTCACAATAATTGGTATGGGCAGGGCTATGACCAGCACTCCAGCAATACAGCAAAGTCCTCCAACTATTTTACCTAATAAGGTCTTAGGATAAATGTCACCATATCCAACAGTAGTCATAGTGATTGTTGCCCACCAAAATGACGCAGGAATACTTGTAAATTTTGTAGCATCCTCATCCTTTTCAGCAAAGAATACAAGACTTGAAAATATCATTATTCCCATGGCTAAAAATAATATTAACAAGCCCAATTCATTGTAACTCCGCCTGAGTGTAAAGCCTAAAGACTGAAGGCCTGTTGAATGTCTGGCGAGCTTAAGAATCCTTAGGATCCTCATAATTCGAAATATCTGAACCACACGTCTGACATTTTGGAACTGCAGGACACTTTTATTGGACTCTGTGAGGAAAATGGTGACATAGTATGGCAAGATAGCCAGTAAGTCAATGACATTTAATGGGCCTTTGAAGAACTTCCACTTATTTGGTGAGGACAGAAAACGCAAAAGATACTCCATGGTAAACCAAGCAATACACACAGCTTCAACGTGTGCTAGCTGAGGGTTGTCATTTGGCTGCCCAAATTCATCTATTTCTTGAAGTTCTGGCAGTGTGTTAAGAGACAAAGCAATAGTGGACAGGACGATGAACAGAATGGACACAATGGCCAAAATCTGTAAAACAAAATAAACAATGTTTTGGTTAGACTGATACAAGTGTACTTGTCACGGTTTGATTAAATCCTTTCAAATGTGCATGTGTCAAATAAACATAGAATGGTGGAAGCTGTTTTGGCTGCTGCATTCATTATTTTGTTTCGTTGTTTTGAATTTTGCACAGAGAAAACATTAGACTCATCTTAGACATGGTCAAAACCTGATTGCTTTACTGCCTGCAGTAAGGCAATTCATTTCATAAAGCAAGCCATGACTGGTCTTACCATTTTTCAAATACAACAGGAGGTGATATTTATTATTGCAAGTCACCAAGTGAAGGATATATAGTTCCTGCTAATGTGCAGAACATTATGAATTTTCTGCGTTAACTCTAATTATGTAAAACTACACAGTGTGGAGAATTGATTGGGCAATACCATGTGTAAGATGGTAATTCAGTACTACACAGTGCACACTTTCCTAGACAGGCATAAATTTATGAGCTGAGAGTCACAGTTAAGAAGAATAAATAAGAAGCATTGTTCAGGAGACTAGTCCTGCTGAATTGTCATGTGAGGACAAATTTCGGATGCTACAACAATTGAAGATACTGATCCTGAATTAGGTTGAGAGCAAGATGTTAAAAAGTAAGTAGCATGAAGGTGAACTGGGTTTCTCGTAATTATTAAAATGTGTAAGTAGACAAAGACTTCCAAGAAATAAAGTTTTGCTTTCTGTCTAAGGAGGTAGGTTTTATAATATATTTTGTCACTCATTTTCATAGAATCATAGAATCACAGAATCATAGAAACATTAAGGTTGAAAGAGATCTTCAAGACCATCAAGTCCAATGTTTGACCGAACACCACCATGCCAACTAAACCATAGCACTAAGTGCTACACCCGTTGTTTCTTGAACACTTCAAGACCTGCTGACTCCTTAGGCAGTCTGTTCAAATGCTTGACAACCCTTTGAATGAAGAAATTCTTCCTGATGTTCAACCTGAACCTTCCCTGACACAGCTTGAGGCCATATCCTCTCATCCTGCCACTGGTTGCCTGGGAGAACAGGCTGACCTCCACATGGCTACAACCTCCTTTCAGGCAGTTGTAGAGAGTGATAAGATCTCTCCTGAGCCTCCTTTTCTCCAGGCTAAACACCCCCAGTGTCACTGTTTTCCCCACAGACGAGTAGAGAAACGACACAGAGTCCAGGTGCAGGGTTACAAGGAAACAAGGCAAAAGCCTCCCCTTTAATGATTTCTCAGAAGGCTTTTTATATGTTAGTTCGCAAAAGTGTGTGAAATGGCATAAGGTAATTGGTTTTGCCGTCCATCCCTTAAGGGGATTGGTCAAGTTCTAAGACGCCCATCTCTGGATGTTTTTCTAGTTAGAACCATAACAATTCTAGTTAGAACCATGACAATTCTGCAAAACAACCTGCAGCTGCAAGAAGTTTATAAAACAGTAATATTATTTTGAATTACTTGCATGGGAAAGACAGAACTTTCACAAAAGTGCTGCAGAGAGCTAAAGAAATTCTCTGCTGAAGCTTTTTCAGCATCCATACTCCAGCTCCCTCAGCTGCTCATCACAAGACTTGTGCTCCAGACCCTTCACCAGCTTTATTGCCCTTCTCTGGACATGCTTCAGCACCTCAAAGTCTTTCTTGTAGTGAGGGGCCCAGAACTGAACACAGGACTTAAGGTGTGGCCTCACAAGTACCCCAAGACAAGGGGGATGATGACTGCCCTGGCCCTGCTGGCCACAGTATTGCTAATACAAGCCAGGATGCCACTGGTGGTCTTGGCCACCAGGGCACACTGCTGGTTCATGTTCAGCTGCTGTTGAGTAGCAATCCCAGGTCCTTTTCCACTGGACAACCTTCCAGGAACTCTTTCCCAAGTCTTTAGCACTACATGGTGTTGTGGTGACCAAAGTGTGGGACCCAGAATTTTGTCTTGTTGAACCTCATACAGCTGGCCTTGGCCCATCGATTCAGCTTGTCTAGATCCCTTTACAGAGCCTTCCTGCCCTCCAGCAGATCAACACTCCCTCCCAACATCGTGTTGTCTGCAAACTTACTGAGAGCACACTCGATCCTCTTGTCCAGATCATGGATAAAAATATAAACAGGACTGGCCTCAATACTGAGCCTTGGGAAGCCCTGCTAGTAACCAGATGCCAGCTGGATGATTAACCACCACTCCCTGGAGCCGGCTATCTAGCCAGTTCTGAACGCAGTGAAGAGTGCACCTGTCCAAGCCATGGGCTGCCAGGTCCTGGAGAATGCTGTGGGAGACAGTATCGAAGGCTTTACTGAAGTCCAGGTAGACAGCATCCACAGCCTTTCCCTCATCGACTAGGCAGGTCCCCTGGTCATAAAAGGAGATCAGGTTGGTCAGGCAGGACCTGCCTTTCCTAAACCCACTCTGGCTAGGCTTGATCCCCTGGTTGTACTGTTTGTGATTGCACTTAAGATAATCTGTCCCATAACCTTCCCCAACATCGAGGTCAGGCTGAGAGGCCTGTAGTTCCCTGGACCATTCTTCTGACCCTTCTTGTAGATGTGTGTCACACTGGCCAACCTCCACTTGTCTGTTCTTAAGCTCTATGCAGTTGAAACACTCCCAAATGTACAGAGCCACCCCACCACCTCTCCTTCCTCACATATTCCTTCTGAAGGGCTTATAACCATCCATTGCCACACCCCATTCATGTGAGTGTTCCCACCATATTTCCATGATGGCAACTACATCATAGCTTTCCTGCTGCATGATGGCTTTCCAGCTCCTCCTGTTTGTTACCCATACTGTGTGCACTTCAGGTGGGCTGCTGATTTCACCCACAACACTGGCATGCTGCTCCCAGGCTCAACTCTAGTGAACCTGGTCCTATTCCCTTCACTCTTCAAACCTAGTTTAAAGCCCTCTCAATCAGCCCTGCTAGAATCCTTTTCCCCCCTTCAGACGGGTGAACCCCATCTGTCTCCAGCAGGCCTGGTTCTGCATAAACTGCCCTATGATGGAAAAAAGCCATTTTGATAAAGTTCAGGCATGTCCGCACCTCACAGCCTTCCACTTTGCCTGTAATAGCTGGTCATTGTCATTTACAGAACCAATATTATGAGAAAAAAAAAAGAATATCAGAGAACCTCACAGCTTTACCAGAAAGTTTAGTTATTTATACTCTAAGGAATGTAAGCAGCTTTGAGACAGTGAGCAAAGTGTTAAAATGACACAAAAATTATTATAATGCTTGGAAAAAATATATTGTTTTGGTTGCAAGTCCTAATTAAATCCAGATTAGATTATTATTAGAAATTTTATTAGAAATACTAAAATAAATTGTTTTCTGTTTTAAAGCTCAGTTTAAGCTCATTCATAAAAGCATTTACTTTCATTTCTCAGAAATGGTACTGTTAAATCCATTTGGTGATGTTCCAAGGACACACTATCTGAAAAAAATTGCTGGAACACCCAAGAAGAGTGAAATGCACCTAAGAAGAATGAAAGTGTGAAGAGTGTATGCAGAGAGACTGGTCACAGTGGTGATAATGGCTCTAGAGATAGAAAGGCCACCTTACTGTAGCTTTGACAAAAATAGCAGTAAACTTGTTTCATCTATGGGTTACTAAGTGGATCTTCAGCTCTCTAAGCACAAACTGAAATTGCTCATGGTGTGAAGTGTGTATTTGGCATCATATTGTACTTATAACCTATCTTTGGCCTTTTTCAGCTACTAATAGTACAGAACAGGCATCACCTTTCATATTCTAAAGTATTGAAACATATTTATTTGTATTTTTCTCTACTAGTGCTGCTTCTGTCTTTTTTTTTTCTTTAACTATATTTATTGGAGAAATAAGGTCCATTCATTTCTCCTGCCAAGTGAGTTGTGGACCATCTGTCTCTGTCCTTCACACAGCCCATTCAGAAAACATCCTTAGGTTAATCTATCCTATTTAGGTGGGCTATACATGCCTTTAAAACTTCTGCTACCAACATCAGCACAAGAAGCCAATCTTAGTAAAGAATAAGGGCAATAACAGTGCATACGTAGACAGGGCTGATTAATGAAATTTGTAGCTAGGACTGAGGCAGACAAAGGGCAACACTAGAAGAGACCAATAACTACCTTTCAAACTGTGAAAGTCGCCTGTATCAGATTTCACTGTAATAAAGTTGGAAGCTTAAGTAAGGTGTACTGGGTTATCCACTTCACCTAAATGACTGTGAAATAGCTAATGCAGGCTTGAGTTCTCTAAAATGCTCAATAACATAATTATACTTTCAGAATTTACAGAACAAATGAACAAGGCACAGGTCTGAATTGTTGAGCTTGCAGTTTCTGTCAAGCTGATGGAGCCTCATTGGGGCCAGAATCAGAATGTAAATAACAGGATTGGAAAAAGCTGTATAATACCAGGACCCAATTACTTGACATGTATTGTTCTTAGAAAAAAGAAAACTGTAAGAATGTATCTGCCCAACTGTCATCAAACTGATTTTAATTAGGAAACACTGGCATTTCAGTCTGTCATAAGGAATTTATTTTATGCCTAAATGTTCAGCAGCATACAAAAGATCCTAGAAAAGAGGTGAGTCAGTGAATAGCACCCCCCTCTTACACCATGTGACATTGCTAAAACTCCATGTATTTTATAGGTCTTGGACACAAAACTTTCCTGTTCAGAGTTGCCACCCAGGGTGTTTTATTGAGAACAAGCATCTATCTGTTTGTTCCAGCCATTCCTTCATATGCTGGTAACACAAAAGCCTGGACTCTCCCAGCTTTTTAAATAAAATATGCAGTATAGCAAGCCTGGATTTTTTAGTGTTTTATAAGTATCATCTATAAGCATGAGCCTGTTCTTGGTGAAAAAAATTTACAGCAAAGTAAAGTAGTTTGGTTTCTTCTAATGTAAGAATCTCAAGCTTTTATTTGTTTGGGACTTTGTTGTGTAATTAAAGTAGTGCATCATTCCACACACAGTATGTTTTAATTATTGCAATTGATTAGATTTCACAACTCATTAGGCAAAAAAATGCCAGGGGAAAACTAGGAAGAACAAGAACAACTATGAGAAAAAGTAGAAGAAAAGAAGAACTCATTCTGAATCTACATAAAGAACACTTTGCAGATAGTACTATGCTGGTAAATTCTCATAGAACAGATACAGACTGTGTTAAGAGAAGCACAGAGTTTATAAGGAAGACCTGTAGCAATCTGCTAGTATCTGCTGATACAGAAGAGTAAAGAAACCACCACTGACTGAATCTTTTCCAGCAGAACTTCCTGCTTATTACATAATGTTTCTGAAACTGTATTCTAGACTGAAATGCCTGGAAAATTTGCATACTACAAGTACTTAATCTATGACCACAGTTCTTGACATACTATTTTAAACCTGCATTTCAGAATATCTCTGTTAAATGACAGATTCTGGCAGGTTATGTCATTTAGCTATGGTACTACAAAAGCACATAAAAATCAAGATGTTCTTAAACTTTAAAAATATTTCCTCATAAATGGCAATTTCTTTCTAAAAGAATGGACAGATTTAAATTTCTTTCTTATGGGCTGGACATGAGGCATTTGAATCTGTTGACGCAATGAATAGTAAAACATTCCTGGAGGTAATGATGCCATCTTAACAGCCTTCCCCAGATGCTGTTGTTTCTAATTTTTGGGGGGCAAAACTGGTAGCAATCCCCTGAAAATGTAGTTGTTTCCTGGTATTAAATTGCCACTAAAAAGTGGCTGTTTTTCCCGTGCACCATCTCATTGCTTGTTACTGCCAGCAGTGTGAGAAATTCTGCATAAAATGGGCATACAACTGAGGCAGAAAATAAAGGTGTAATGGAATAGCCTTCAAATTGTTTCTTGCTATTCTGCAACAACTGATATGATATGTGAAATGATATGATATGTCAGTTCTGC
This sequence comes from Rhagologus leucostigma, assembly GCA_013397725.1. Taxonomy (NCBI): domain Eukaryota; kingdom Metazoa; phylum Chordata; class Aves; order Passeriformes; genus Rhagologus; species Rhagologus leucostigma. The sequence continues at coordinate 796,339 of VZTD01003554.1, forward strand.
TAGAACTGACATGCCAGTGTAATTTTTATTTACAGCAGAGAAAAAGTATGCATCAGGTTCACACTAAAATATAGCTGCTGAGGGGAATTTCAGTTGAGCCCTACTGATGAGCCACTACAGTATGTTTGATTAATATAGGTTTCAGTCTGGAATCAGGTGAGAGTGTATTAAAAATGGTGTTTCTTTAGTCTTTTTTCATTTCCTGGGGTGGGATCTAGGGTAGGATCTAGACCATTTAAATAATAGACAGCAATATAGTCTCATACTTTTCAAATTTCTAGCCTCCACAGACACTGAAAATTATCAGGCTGTCACATATCCTTCTCTTTCTGCATTTAAATGTATGATATTGTCTTCACATAAAGTTCCCTGGCAGTATCTTTAGCTCTGCCTTTACAAAATCTCAGAAAAAATTGCAGTTGTTCAGCTTTTGAAAGGCTTCTGGAGAACTGTATCAACTTTCTTGGGCACTTAGCTATATATTCTCAGAAACATCTACTCTTGGGAAAGAGGTGTCTTGATCTAGATTTGAGCAGATAGATATCTGGAGCTGGTCTAGGCTCTTCAGATCAACCTGAGAGTTACCAAGTGCTGTAGCCTGCAGGTCATGCTGTATCTTGCATGAAAGTGTCCTTAGCTTGTAGCACAGAGCTTCCAGCTCCAGCCAGACAATCCACAGACTCACAGCCATGCTGGCAGGAGCAGAAGGTCAGATCATGGATGTTTTCATTTTTCTGAGGGAGTAAGCCCATGAAAGTGGAAGACATATTGGTAGGCTTGATAAGAAATTTATAGAAATTAGTTTACATCAGCAGCATCCTTTACTGTCAGGTGTCTTCAGATTGTGATATTGAGTTTGCAACTGAATGGACAAAAAGTCTTGCTCAGTAAGAGTGCTGTCTTGTACATCTGTCTGAATCTGTGCATTCTGCTCTTGACATCTGGGACTATCCAAATGAGATGCACATTGGAGAAGCAAAGACAACACTACAGTTGAGGCACCTTGCAACTATAACTGTTACCACATGAGGAATTTTAAGATTAGTCAGGACATCAGTCTGTAGATATTTAGGAGAAGGGGCTGTTATAATGTTCTTCTGTGACTCAAAGGAGAAGAACAAGGTCATGATACAGCATCTCACTCTCTGGTCACTCAATTTTCTCCCTTCATTGTGTCCCTGGGACTTCCCAGTTACAAGCATCACCTCTTGCTTCTGATATACAATTTTATATCATGCTGCTCTGCAGAGGGGACTGTACTCAGCTCACACCTGTAATTCTGCATTCTCAACATGTATCAGTGCGTCATAGATCATGAACAGTCTGACAGACTTAAAATTACTTTGAATCTAAGGTTTCAACAGACCACACTGAAAAAGTTCAACAAAAGGCAAGATATTTTGCTACAGTCCTTAACTGGCTAATGCTCTTTTTTAACATAAGGCCTTTGGCCATGGGACATGAAAAAAGAGACAAATGGAAACAAATCCTACTTGGATTTACTCCAAAGCTGAACACAATGGAGCTATGTCAAGCCTTAAGCATGCCAAATCTAACCAATCTCAATAGTCCTGCAACACTGAGAATCATCTAAGAATATAAGTATACGTTTGCAAATGCTCCTTGTCTTAAGTGATGGAAAAATTCATTTCCAGTTACTGAAAGAGTTTAATTTTTGGAAAAGAAGAGAGTGGAATAATTTAACAAAATAACGTCAATTTAGTGCAGCTTACAGCTCTATCACTGTTGCCCTTTCAGGAACACATCTGATAATAGCTCTGACAGCATGTGTAATCACTGAACAGCTTCTCTCTGCTGCTCTTGATCTCCTTCCTTGATGACATTATTTAGAATTCTGACCTTTGATTTTCCCCTTTTTCCTAGATAAGTATTATTATTAATATTTTTAAGGACCTGATTTGAATGTTCTTCATTGCTCTTTCAGGGATATTCATTAAGCCTCACATTAACCACATATGAGAAGGTTAAGCTCTCAGTGTCGTATTTATCTGGTGTCTAAATGATGCATAGTCTTTTCTTTTGGTCTCTTTGCACTGAAATGGCTCTCACTTAAAAAGCTGGATTTAGAAATACTCATTTAGGAGGTTTTCACTAAAGATTTCATGACTAGCCCCATAAACACTCATCACATTTTTAGATATGAGAATTGTCTACTAGTTCATCAGTAGATGAAAAAGCTCTGTCTCCAGTTTAGCTTGACAAAGAAGTCCCTATGAAGATAGCGAACCCAAGTGCTTCTAGATGTTTATTCATGGTTCCATGAAGTTCCGTGGTGACTTTACCTAAGGAGAGGCATATGTCCAGGGATGTGCTGTCCTATCAAGCTCACCCAGACTGGGAGCCAACATGTGGGACCACCTTTTTTTCTGTAATGTGATGTCCTTCAAGTCTCTGTCTGAGGAGGTTCAAGGCAGGGGGGAGTTTGCTGCCTGCCAATTCCAGTATGCATGGCAGACTAGTGATGATAACATAAGGATCATAATCATGGTAATTCTAGTGGAAGGGGTAATAACAGGTAGTTAAAGCTGAGATTTTGCCACTAGGTAAATCAAACTTCTCCAAGCATAGCTGTAGTCAAGCAAGGTATTTTGGAACTGGCTAAGGCAGGTTTACCTAACTGGAGAAACTGCTTCTGTCTTGGAAAAAATTTCTCTTCAGAAGTTCATTCATAAAGCCTTTCTCTGTAGCTGATACACTTCGTGCTTGAGAGCACTGCATAAATTCCATTTTTTTCACGAAGCCTTTCTACTACTTTGTGCCTTCCCATTCCATAGATGAATATTTGCCTTAGAAGACCTGGTATCTCAGAGGGAATAAATCTGCCTAGGAAAGGATATTTTGTTCTTTGACATTAGCAAGTATCCTTCTGTTTTAAAGTAACGGCAATAAAATGCATCTCTCCTGCATTCTCTTGCGGGTAGATTACTGTTTATTGTATTTGTGCTATTAGGATAACAGAATACACCCCTCCGCATCCTGCGGTGATCGAACTGTGTTTACTCAATGACTTGATTGTTGCTTTAGGGAACAGTGGCCTTGGGGTTTGTACCATCAAGATTTTCAGCATAAGAATTTAGTAAAATATGGGTTTGAGAATTTGGTTATGGCTGAGTACTGAGGTGGTTTTGTATACGGCGACTCAGCGGGTAATATGGCAAATGAGAACCCTGGGAATGGACTGAGTCTCTGTGAATCTGAACACAGGAACCATTAAAGTCTCTTAGAACACTAGGTGCACATTAGGTACAAAGTAGATAACTAAGTACAACACTGCAAACATCTGCAGGATGTATTTACTAAATACTGCAACCAAAAAGTGATTTTGGAGACCAGAAAAATTGCAATATGAACAATAGAAAATGGATTGCAAATGGGATTATCAGCTTGATCTTTAGCACAGCCCTGATGAAACCTGCTGTGCTTCATTATGGGCAAAAGTTGAGATTAATACTGGGAGCATCTGTTAAAATGGCAAAGATGGGAGACCTTAAGTAGTCACAGATGAAGACAGTCTTCATAGTTTGGGAAGAGATATATGTATTCAATTCAGCATCAGTGGAGACAACCTTGAATACTGAATCAGCACAGAGCTAATAAGAATTATTTTTTTTAACATATTAAGATCCATATCTAGTCAGCTCTAATATTTTTTTGCTGTTGTTGAACAGCAAAAAGCTATTTCAGCTTGAGACATGAAATGAATTATTTCATGATAAATAGCAAACTATCCCCTAGGAATTAATGTAGAAGAAATGGCAGATCCAGAGTAAATGTAGGTGAATTACTTTGGTTTTTTTCGCTAGGAATTGGATAAGCCCATGAATTTGGCTGTCATATTATTGACAGAAATAGTGCTAATATCTGCTTGAAATTATAGTGTGGCTAATTTAATAAATTAAATAATTTAATGTAACATAGTTTACAGTGAAAATAAAAAGTGTATCTAGCTAATGCTTTCTTTGCTCTGTAACAATGTGAGAGATTTAACCGCCTTACAGATTATCACAAAAAATTAACTTAAAGAATCACGTTAAAGGCTTTATTTATAGCTTTTTGGCCTCCTAAGAAATGCTTCTAAACGGAACAATTTGCTTATGTGTGCAAGAAAAGTCACCTACATTTACCAAAAATGAATGAGATTTAATAAAGTTCCTGCCTGCCCTCATTCAGAAGTTTTCTAAACCTTTGACATATTTCTTACATTTAGGTTGTGTTTTGTACTAGCTGTCTAATTTTTGGATAGTGAAAGCTGAGTATTATTACTTAGATGAATGTACTAGACTCTTCAAAATTTGCATCAAAGTCATGACAAGGAGCTTGCAATTTCCAGCCCTTTTGCATAGCAGACCATACGCAAGATCTGTTCTGTGCTACTTGCATGCACAAAAAGATTGGCTTCATTACAGGAATTTCTTTTAAAAAACAAACAACACCCGAAAAAAACCACAGCAAAACAGCCCGGGCTCCAGACCCAAACAGGGAGGTCGCCGCCAGCAGCGGCTAGGCTGACTGTCGGAGGCCAAGGGAGCGGCGCAGGGAGCGGGGCTGGATCGGGCGGCGGGACCCGGCGGGGCGGGAGCTGTCCCCCGGCCCGGTGCTGAACGCGGGCCCGCGGCGAAGCGGAAGCAGCAGAAGTGGTGCACCCACAGTCACTGTAAACCCCTTCTACTCTCTCACGTTACTTACATGAAGGTATGCAAAGTACGCAGTCTAAAAAGATAAGTCTGGGAAAATAAAGATAGCTCTGGCATAATATTTGTTTTTTGGAAAAAATACCATTGAAGGAGGCAGGAATCTCACCAGAGGTGAGATATTTCTTTTTACTGCTTGCCATTTAGTATGTCATTACTAACACCCAGCAAATCACGGCGGAGATAAACAAGCAGGAATAATGAAAAATCAAACCGCAATTGCTTAGCTCTAAGGAGTTTTAGCATAGGCTGTTGAATGGATTTAATGGGGGAAATCAGCACACCTGATATACAGATTTATTCTGATGCCACCTATTTTGAAATTAACATTCAGCTTAAAGCAGAAAGCTGGATGTAAGTGATTTTGAAAAAGTGGAAACTGGAAATCGAATTTCTTGGTTCTCAGTGTTTCTATTTGCCATTTAGTTTTAATGGAATTTTCTTACACTTGGAACTTCAAGTTATTAACCAGGACTGTACACTTAATGTGATAAACACATTAAGATTTTTGTTTAAACTATTCTCATTCAATCATCTTTTTACCACTGACTAAGACTGTTTTTTAGTCATATAATACAATAAGTAGGGAGGGCCTTCCTGAAGGCCGATGTTATCTGTCAGATACTCAGACTTATTTGAAATTATGACAGCCACAAAATTCAGAAATAATCTTTATTCACACTTTTAAAATAATTTTTCTATCTTGGCTTCATGTCAATTTCTATATAAATTTCAGAACTGCACCTCTGTATAAAACATCTATATTAATCTATGGTTTTATGTAAAGGTTATGCCAGTATTTCCCAAACTTGAGGAATCAGAGAAATTATTAGGGAAAGGAACCCAGCCTGTTGTGCTTTTTGTAAGACAGTAATTAAAGGTCTGCATATCTTAACTGTCATTTCCTTATGTTAGATGTCACTGCAGGATTACTTTTGAAACTTCATCTGTAATACTGCAGTTTCAAACCCTTATTAAGGTGTGATGTATGCTGTAATACATACACAGAGTACCAATGCTCTTCAATAAATATGTAAATGTCCTCATATCACATTTAGGAAGGTCAAATTGTAATTGAGTACAGACCTGATTCACAAAATACATTATCTATTATTAAAATACTATTAAAAGGTACTGCTCATGCTGCTGTGAGCTCAGACTAACAGGATAGTATATGAGAAAATGCCTGTAAATTATGGGAACATTCCAGTTTAGGGCTGTAATTTAGACTGCTTTTAGCACAAATACCTCAGGCAGGTGCTGAACAGGGTGTTCAAGGAATGTCTGTTTTATCTCAAACTGTGAATTGGACAGAAGAAGGGCTGAATATTCCCTGCTCTACAGAAGACTGGTTTTGTTCTGTCACAAATAAGTGTCTATTACGCTTATGGTCTATTACAATTTGGGTCTGTCTGTGTTACAGGGCCTGTTTTTTTTTTCCTCGAGAAATCAAAGGAAGGTTTCCTGTTGCCTTTAACCAGAAAGCACCAGTGGAGTTTGAATATTTTAGTCAGCTCTATGGGGGGGAAAAGGAGGACAGTCTGACAAGCCTTAGTCTAACGTTCTGCATAAGTTTTGATATTTTTCCTATTTTGTGTTTTAACCAGTAGATGTCTCTGTTTTATCATGCAGCTGTTGACAAGGACACACTATTTCTGTTGTCACAACACATATTTAGTAAGAGAACCATTTGTTTCCCGTGGAATGAATACACGAGAATGCAAAAATGCCGACTTAATGCTCTCAGCATACCCTGACCAATCTAGGAGCTATTTTTTTTGTCTCTGTTTTCCTGGGTATCTTTATATTTGAGATCCTGGATTAGGTCATCAGACAGAAAAAATACTAGACTGGATCTACACGGAGCCCTGAATTGCATCAGAATTTTTGTTTGTGGGTTGCTCCATCCTGGTCAGGTGCTCCCTTGTAGAAATCCCTACAGAAACTGTTAGGATCTGTTGCTGTGCCACATCCTTATTAAAGTAAAAAAGCATATAATCTTAGAGAAGAAAAATGCTGCCTGTTTTAGATGGCAGCTGTTCCCACATGAAAAAGCAGTATGTTGGGGCTTTTTTTTCCCATTGAGACCCAAGTCAATGTTGGAAACAGAACTTCTCCAGCTGGATGAAGTGTGCTCCTCAAGGACAAATACATGTTACAGACTTCTCGTGTGTTCATGCTTCCACACGCTGTGGCTGTTTCTCCTACTGTCAAGTGGAACCATAGGTGAGCTATTTTTTAGCCCACATTTATGCTCCAAATGCACTGTGATGAGAGGCATAGATGGCCAGTCTGAGTCATCAGTCCCATGCCTGGGTTCCACCAGGGTCGCCATTTCTCTGAGCCGGGAAGAACACTAAGTAGCAGAAATATCAGGCCTTACCCTGAAATGGCTTATTATTAAATACAGCTTTTCCCCAAATGTCTGAACAATGAGGACTTGATTGTAGAAGGAGACACGAATGTTGACTAGTTGCAAAAGAAGGACCAAATTTTCTGTCAAATCTTCCTGGTTGTCAAACTGACGGCCAGGCCGCAGGAGCCCAGGCCACAGGTTTCCATGACTTCAGCTACACAGCAGAGTTTCTACAGCTCAGTCAGGCTTAAGACAAAAAAATAAACCTGGAAATAAATTTGTCAGGTATGAACAGCTATAATGCAGCTATCTGCTGCAAGGTTATGGACAATAAAATTCATCTTCAAAGAACCCTTGAGTGTGGAACAAATACATTATACTCTGGCTATGCTTCAGGAAGTATCTTTCATAGCCAACAATTTCATAAAACATGTATTTTTTTTCTTTTAACTGCCAGCATCTGGCAATTTACGATAAAGACTTGGAACAGAGTCTTTGGTGTATTTACAATTGCTTCTATCTACACACCGATTACATATATTTCTACTTCTGAAAGCCACATAAAACCCCCACACTCACCACCAAAAACTCAAAAATTTGCTGGACTGGCAATGTGATTCTTTATTTTGTATGATCTTTATGATAAGGGATAGAACTGCATGAGTAATTAGAGAAGAAAAAGGTTTGTGTAATTACTCAGTCAGAAGTGCTAATCAAAACAAAGTAAATAGTTTTGGAAAATCTCTTACTGTGGAATATATATGACAAAACTATGTGGCTTGTAGTAACTACAGTAATGGTAGTACTGGAAGACAACAGTATAATTCAGGTACCACCTGGAGTAAACTGGAACCACTGTGTATAAGGAATATATGTAATATTACTATATACTGTTATATATGTTTTCCCTGAGATGTAAAAATACAGGTATGTTCTTTCAAAAGGATTATTAATTATTGATCTTGCAGATTATAACTGCTTCTGCTTTATCCTGGGTCCTTTATGTCCCATTATTTCTCTGCAAGCTGTATAATGAAAAACACATTTTTATGGGAAAGTACCTGGCTTACTATACCTAGAAGCTCACTGACAGTGAAGTATTTCTTTGGTATTAATAGAAACACAGCACTGGCACCATGGCTGAGGTTTGTTTTTTTTCAAAATGATTTATCATAGTAGTCATGGAAGTGCACGCTCCTATCATTGTCCCATGCTGCTTTGAAGGATAAGAAGTGGGACAGTGATTTGTTGCCTTCAGTACAATACATTTGACATTATAACAGAAAAGTTGATGTTAGCCTGAAAGGAAATAACTGGCAATACTGCTTGTACTGTCATACAAGATGGAGAAATGGATGTGATGTGGAGATTAAGGAGTCAAAGCACAGGGATATTTGAGGTGCTTTGCAAAATTTGGGATTTTGACTTCTGAACTGCATTTTCAGCATCTAAGAAAACACTCCTCTTCTTCGAGCTCCTGCTTATATTACAGAACCTTATCCTTTTCAAATATTTCCATTAAGACAGAAAATGGGAACCTAGTTTGACATGAAATAGGATTTAGAAACATGGGACTATATTAACTCACAATGATTGAAGGAAATACGCCATCCTCCATCAGCCCTAACATCACAATTTATAGATACATTTCTGCTCAAACAATTAGCTCCCTGCTTCTTTTCCACATCCTGGTTCACTTCCAGGTTCTTTCTGGAGGCACACAATCACTTCTATGTGAGATGAGATTATTCTTGATAACATACTCCAGGACAATAATATGGACAGAACAGTGAAGTCTAAAAGCAGGAACAAGGATGTTGAGACCAGATTTGCTCATGACCTCCACCTCCGTACAAGTGCCCCTCCTGACACTTCCAGAACGGGAGGGACTTTTAAGCAACCTGTCTGTGTGCTTGGACTGAGCCAGAAGAGACATTTTCATCACTATCACCAGCATGCTTTCAAATGTATCTTTTATAGCCACAATCTGACACCGAATCTGATTTACAAGAGAAAGCACTCATATAGCAATTGTGTGATGTTACTGTACATATCCAATGCATCTGTTGGGGGCAGCCTGCTATATGAAACTCAACAAGATAAACAGTAATTTATATGGATTTTTATCTGCAGGAGGCTTGTTTCAGAGCAGCATGATTTGGATAAGAGATTCCCCTAAAGGCATGTGAAACCGGAAAGGAGGACTAGTTTCCAAATCTCTCTCAGTGGAAATCAGAGAGCCAAACAGTAAAATGGTGCCAGTAGAGAAAGTGAGGAACAGATGTACTTCCATTGTCTGATCCTTCCACTTACAGTTAGTCTTCCAATATGATGAACACCATTGCTAACATCAAAACATGCAAATAAAGTTGCATTGTAAATGTTAAACATCATCAGTGTTAGTAGGGTCACTAGTTTCACACTGAATCTGGAAGCTGGGATGAAAAGGGCTTATGTTTTTTATCTTTACATCAAAGAAAAACATATTTCCTCTGAAACACCATGTCAAAAGGAAAAGCTGCAGTCTCCTGTCCATTACAAAGCATTGGACTTTTATTAAAATGCATTTAATGTCTAACTTTGTAGCTGGAAAGAAAAGCAATATTTATTTTGGAGTTGCCAATTGCTTTTGATTTTGACAAATGACTTAAATTATTTGCTTATCAAGTTTACTTAAGGAATGAATTGTATCTTTTTTTCCAGAGGGTGTTACAATTCCTAAAGAGTTTCATCAATTTTCCATTAATGTGCCAGTCAGTCTTAAGCAATAATTACTAAAGCAGAGGCATCATATTAACCTCTTGATACCAGCAGTTGGAATTAGCATATTAGCACTTAAGCAAAGCAAACATTGGCCCATTGGTGACGGGGGATTAAACTGCAGCATGCTGTGTCCGCTGTGAATGGATTCACTATACCTGGCCTAGCATATTTTCCGTAGTGCACAAATTCTTATCCAGATGCACAGAACTCAGTTGGAATATCCTCATAACTTCAGGAGCCAAACACCCATGTAAAGCAGGAGTCAGGAATTAAAATCCTGCCTCGATGTGATGTATCTCCAAGCAGCTCAGATGAATGAGCCTTCAGTTTTTCTTACATTTTCTCTTTCTGCACTCTATACAGTAATTACTGGGGGCTTTTGCAGGGAATATGTTTGTGCATATTATCAGCAAACATTTCTGATCAGTAATTTATACATCAAGATATGCTTCAAAATCTAATCACCACAGTAATCCTAGATGTAAGAGCCCCATTGCTTCATACTAAAATATTAAAAAATTAACATGGTAGAATTACAGTAGCAGCAGTACAATTTTAAACACAAGTGTAGTGACTGAATGATTTTTTTCAGTGAGGTATCTGGCTCAACAGTTATCATTCATTTTTTCTTCCGATGATATTTAGACATCACAGCAAAAGAAAAGAATCATCAAACATATAGGCACATTATATAAGAATTTCTAGTATTTATTAAGCATATCAGAAGTTTTACAGGAATAAAGTTATGAAAGGAATTTGTTGTTCTGCATTATTATTGCCTTAAGCTTTGACCTGTGAGTTATCAAAATTTTCAAGTAGGTCCTGAAATTGAAAACCAGGTGGCCTTTCTAGATATGAGCTGTTTAATTTTCAAGAGAAGTGGCAAAGAGCTCCTGGGGAAAGCTGTGGAATATCACGCCTATGGCCTCATATTTGGTAGCTATAAATTTCCTGTTGTATAAAACTTCTACATAAAAACTACTGTATAGTAGCTGCCAACTTTACATCGGTCTTACAAGGATCAATTAACTATGTCTGGCATTCAATAAACTCTCAGACATCAGTTCCCATTTAAATCACAGCATCTTGCCGGCTCTCTTACTTACATAGGAATGAAAGATAGGGTGAGTTATTGTTGGTCTGGTATAGCCACACAGGCACTCATGGTTTGCAGGCCATAGTCTAAGGACCTGCACTGATATTCTTATTATCACTTTTTAAATGGTTCTGGAAATGATTACCACACTGGACCAACAGTCAGCACTAACCAAAAATGCTCTGCCTCTCCGAAGTGCCCATTTGCATGACATGACTTTGGGGCATTGGATAACTTGGTTTTCCTTACAATTAATTGCTTACTACTGTTTACATTGCATTGCTGGAATAGTGCAGTTCCCTTTGAAGTGGGCTCTTTACAGACAATTGGCAGACTCTTATCTGCATCTAGATTAATCTCGATACTACATGAACACAATCAATAAAATGGAAAGATAGGAAGACGGGGACACCGTCTTTACCAGTTGAAGCTTGGTATCACATATTATTTACTTTATATGTTTTTTATATGAGTGTCTTTACAGGGAATGGGGTTTTTATGAGTTCAGGGCATTATGTAGCGACAAGTGCTCTTTATATGGTTAAAAATACAATATATTATTTTCTACAATCATTTAGTTTTGCATTTGATTTATATATGTAAGAACTTTTTGCAACAGTAAGAAAGGCAAAAAAACCCCCTTAGATTAAATGAGAATTGTGTGATCACATTAATAATAATTTTCATTTCCTCATAGTGAAATAAATACAATTCTCAAAGATAAGGACAAGATTTGAGGTGAGTAAACTGGTCTAGAGGTCCAGAGTTTTTATAGCTCATTTCCTTGGAGTGGCTTATATTAATTCTGTTCACTTTCTCCCACATCTCTAACAAATATCATATAGTATTTCCAACAAATCATTGGCCTTCCCTTCTTTTCCCTCCTTAAAGACACTTGTTTGCAGAAGTTCTGCCAAACTCATGAAAACATGACTAATGTATTTATTTCATACATCTTCCATGCCAGAAAGAAGTTGCAAGGATCCCATTCAAAGAAAAGCCTATTAGGAAACTTAATGAAAAAACAATTCCTTTGTCTGTGAAGCTGGAAGACTGACGTTATTGTTTATTTTCACTGGACCACCTTCTCACTATATTTTTTAAGTACAATTCCTGTTTACCAATTTATAAACTTCCACTTCAGCAATTTATATGAAGAAATAACCTGTATGTGCATGTATCTGTGGTTATCTATCTTAACTACATCATCTGCAAAAGCAGAAACTTTAATTACCTTAATGCAATCAGGAAAGGAACTTCTGAGTCCTTTCAATACAAATGCCCCATTAATGGCTTTTACAGCTGATCTTCAGAATGCTGAGTTGAAACATATGAGAACAGCTGATACTATGCTGATAGAAAAGAGGTCAAATCTTTACAGGGTCACATATGTTACTGCTGAAAGCTTAAGCAATTGCTTGCATGCAGGGTTATTTATAGTGTTGAAGAGTGAACCAATAGTATTGGTATGTGATCCATACCTCGGATAGATAAACCAAACTTAATGCCAACTTGGGAACAGATGTCCATGAAACTCGTCTGGTTGACAGATGCCATAAAGTTTATTAAATATTAATGGCCACTTAAGCAGATTTTCTCTGCTAGTTTCTCTCTGGAGCAGTCACAAAATCCCAAATTATCTGGACTGCATTATAGTCCATGAAATATGTTACTTCAAGGTCTAGGGAAGGTTGCATCTTGAGGGCTTTCATCAAGAACCTTCTTCTTTCTGTATCCCCCACATCTGTTAAGTTATCTCTCACTTGGAGCAAGACTTGTATTGGTTTCCCTTTAGCACATTTTTAAGTTTGGTTATCCTACTTTAAAAATGGTTCTTGGATGTAAACATGTGCTGCTTTGTTATGAATACAGCAACAAAACAACAACACAATGCAACAATAAAACAACAGTAAAAATAACGTCTAGTTTACGAATAGTAGTAAAATCCCTTTGCTTGGACCAGGGATTCTTAAACTGCATAACACTTAACTGCCGTGAAAGACACATCAATAACGCCTAGGAAGCCAATAGCTTCCTTCTGAGCAGAAATGTGTTTGGGAACTGCTGTCGTTGCTCCCAGCATTACCAGAGAGATGGTATATGAGAAAAATAAATTTGGGGACTTCTGGAACCCTTTGTATTTTGCAACAGATAAAACCATGCAGTTCAGAACAATGAGCAGCATCTCTCCAGGACACATGCAGGAGGCTGTGCAGCATAGAAACAGAAACTTTATTTATAATGAGCCACTTCACATAGCAGATTATGTGGTAGCCTCTCATAACAGAGTAAAATAATTCCACTGGTGTGAGCTTAATTTTAAAAGACATCTGTTTACAATTGTAAGGCATAATATTTTGCAGTGATAGGGAACATTTGAATCTCGAGCAAGAGACTGGAGTATTGGCTGTGACTACCTACAATTACCATTTGAACTCTCTCTCACAAAGATACACTTCCAGATCTCCACAGCTGTTCATATATTCATGTACAGAGGAGGAGGGCAAAGACATCTGCTCAGACTACTTACCTCTCACAGACTTTTAGATGCTTTGGGTAATCTAAAATGTACAAAGTGTCCTTCTAAAACAGAGAGAAGAACATTGTCTCAGGATTACAGACTCTGAAGAAAAGTCACCAAATCTCACATTTACTCTTACTCAAAACTGCCATTTACAAATCTCTAGATTCCATGAGAGCAGCAGATGGTGAAAATACATTTCTAACTCATTTATGTTCCATGTAGTGGGATGAATCCTTTTTGCTTTCCTCGTAAGTATCCTTCCAACACAATTCTAACATTATTTCCAAAAGATGAAATTGGTTATGAAGTTGGGGGTTTTTTCCCCATTTGATTGTGTACGGTTTTTGAAGTGACAAAGAAGTAAAGCTTCACTTGTATTTCAAATGCAACTCCTGTCAGCATTCATATATATTAGACATGGACACACAAATGTTCCCATACACACACATATCTATATATATATATAGATGTATGAAAGTATGTACACTTACACCTAGAGAGATCCATTAAATATCTACGAATCTGAAAGACAAAACCTCAATTTAGGAGCATTTAGGGTTGCAGGCTACATTGCTGGCATAGTACTAAATTCAATTTACTAAACCCTTTATGCAATGTTTTATTACACAAAAAATTGTAGATATGCCAAAAGTAACAAAGCGGATTGGTGTGGAAGATTTAATGAATTTATGTCACTCTGGAAGCCTGAATCAAGCATGATACTCCTGGAGCTTAATTTGGATTGCTAGTGCTTTTTAAAGTAATTAAGAGCATAGAGTTAGGAGTCATTTGAACTGGGCTGGAAATACTCTATGGAAAAATATAGTTTATTGCATATCTTTTCTGCATTTTGTTATTTTGGGATCCTTTCTTTTTTCAGTGCATACTGCTCTGTCCAAGACTTTCACTTTCCATATATCAGTTCTCAGTTCCCACCAATTTCTGCAAGAATTGCACCAATGGAGAGCGGCAAGAAAGCAAGCTCAAAAATAACAATGAAAGTGCTTACGCACCATGGTAAAACTCCACGGGCTCAGAATATTTCAGGTAGTTAACAAATGCATACAAAGTGATTTTTTGTTCATTCAATATGATCAAATACCTGGAACACCCTTCTCCAGGGTTCTTTGCACTTTTTTTTTAAAAATCAATTCACAATATTTCCTGATTTGCTTCACCAACCTGATCTTATTTCAACAGTTCTCTTTGTGAGTAAGATGAAATGGAGAACATCTAACAGTCAGTTCAGTTCCAAATTCAGTTACACAGAAATGTTTTTAATGTAAGAATGTACTGTGATTTATATCCATTTAACAAAGCCAAGCATTAACAGACTCAAGAGAAAGAAGAAAAGGATAAAAGTATTCCTAGACCTTACGCTAGACCTTTTCTTCAGAAAAAAAAAGCAAAATGAAAGTATCTCTAGGCTGACCTGTGTATTAGAAGAGTTAACCACATAACATCAATATGTCAAAACTAGGAGTATCTACAGAATACTGAATGAATCCTGGAGATACTTCACCAGTGATTTAAAGTTCATTATGTGTCCTAAATATTGATCACTAGAACAGATGGGCAAGGATTTACTGAAGAAAATTTTGAGAGAAATGAAAATGAATAAATATTTCCTCCATGCCTTTTCTTCTGTTCTAATGGTAAAAGTATTTTGCTTAGAAACCAAAATGTGTCAGATATCCATTACAAATGTGAAGATTTTTATTTAGAGGGAAAAGCTTTTCTAAACAAATTTCAAGCAGTAAATTTCTGACACGTACATTGCAAAGTACGAATTGAGCCTTAAGCGCCTGGACAAAACATAAGAATACTTCTGGGGGCACTGCATCACTATCACTTGTGATCTGAGTCACCTGTTGGAATGGTCACATTCTACCTTCCCAATTTAACTACTGTTTTGTCTCAGGCAGGTGAATGTCAGCACAAGTGTTTAACAGATCCACCACAATGGTGATGTGTTCCAATGCACAGCAAATACCCAAATACTTGAAAACAAGGCTGACTCAGGATGTGCAGAACATCACCTTCTGGGGCACAGACACATGCTCAGGCACAAAAGGAAGAGTGCCCATCTTCCCCCTACTCTGATTTTAGTGGGATGGCATTGTGACAGCACTTTCAAACTAGTTCATCAAAGTTAAGGGTGTGAAGTTTAGGTGGAACGAACTCTGATGTTCATGATATTCCCTGATACTTCATCAAATCAGTAATTTGTGTATGATTCTGTAAAGAAATTAAGATTAAATAATAAGCACAGCATATTAACGTTCTCTTAGCCTGTGTGTAATATAATATAATACAATACAGACTAATATGTATGGTAATATGAACGGGAAGCGTAAAGTTCATTTTTTTAACTACAAGAGAATTCAGTATTATTCAGTGGGGTATTCCATATTATTTATCCTCCTCAGGCTAGAATGTGCAGTGGATTCTACTACTACCTCCTTCCCAAAATGCTGTTTACAACCTTTGAGCCTGTCAGTTCAGACAGTTTTCAGACCACTTCACTGCCCACTTAATTAACTTATATTTAATAAATTTTTCTGAGAGAATGTTACGATGGACAGAGTCAAAAACCTTATTAACATTCACAAATCTCCTCACATCCACCAAGAGAGCCATGTTATTCTAGGAAGGTATCAGGTTAGTTAAGCATGATTTTCCCATTTGTAAATCCATCTTTCAGTCACCTTCATGTCTTTAATATAGTTGGAAACAGCTTCCAGGATGATTTGTTCCATGATCTTCCCAAGTATTGAGGTATGGCTGACCAGTCTGTATTTTCTCCTTGCTGTTTTTGAATATATGAGTGACATTTGCTGTCTTCCAGTTCACATGACCCACTCCTGATCACCACAGCTTTTCAAAGATAACTGACAGTGGCCTTGTGGTGGTATCACCTGACCCCTCATCACTTGTGAGTTTATCCCATCAGATCCTATCAATTTGTGGATGCCCAGCTTGTTTAAATATTTCTTAATCTGATTCTCCTCCATGGAGGGTACATTCTTCTTTTTCTGGAACTTCCCAGGGTTCTCGCGGATCTTGTATTGCTGATGGTTGATCTTATCAGTAAAGACCCTCTGTGTTGGTTCAGGCTGCAGTTTCAATGCTGCTAATGTGGATTGTAAAATCTTTCACTAGTAATGGATGGGTTTGAAATAATTTTCTTTGACATTTAAGTTCTAGGGTCATTTTTTTAACAGCCATTAGCCAGAAAAGCCTTATTTTTCCCTACCAGCAGAGATTTGCATGTAGAATTCCATCCATCATGGTGAAGATGTGGGACTAGAAACTTCAGGATATGCAGCAGCTTTGAAGGAATAACTCTTTGGTGAACATAATCACATGCCACTACTTCAATGCTACTAGTCCTGAACTAATTAGATTAAAACCAGCAATTTTTGTACAAGCAACTATAACTCCTACTGTTTTTCAGAATTCCCCCAATAAACAGATAAAAGGCATCGAGTGGCTCATAAATAAATAATATAACCCATGGAAACAGTTGCCATAATTTTTTGTTTTATTTTACT
Organism: Rhagologus leucostigma; assembly: GCA_013397725.1. Lineage (NCBI taxonomy): Eukaryota > Metazoa > Chordata > Aves > Passeriformes > Rhagologus > Rhagologus leucostigma. The sequence goes on from VZTD01003554.1 coordinate 813,344, forward strand.
GCTCAAAAATTTCCACTCTGAAGACCAGTTTTATGTTCCATATAGAAGAACATCTTGTTACCACAAAGTACTGAAAGTCACACATTCTGACTTGTTCAATATGGCAGAAATTGATCTTAGCCCAGAAAGTAAAAAACCACAGCAAAATTATCATAACTATAAATTGCATCTGAAGACCACCATTTCTTTTTTTGTGTGTGTGCTAAGTGGTAATACAGAAAATAAATTCAAGCACACATTGGAGTGAAACAATTCAACAAGTGAGTAATAATTGAAAGGGTTTCCTGGACTGGCCAGAGTGAAAAAAAGAAAGAATGAAACACAATTATAATAAAAAAGAATACTTGGGAAATACTTTTTGTTTGGGAATTTCTGAGACTCTTTTGTAGTTTTTTCCATGCTGTACTAGCCTTATTGCTAACAAATTTTCTCTTTTACAGACACCTTTCCCTCACTGTTGTTAGCTGAAAACTGTAAGGAGAATACATTATATCAGGCAAGGAGAACTCCCTTTGCCAGAAAATACCTCCCATTTGTTTAGAGCTTTTCTAAGTTTAAACAAGAGAACAAACCTCCTATCATAACATTTTGTGTGCTCATTTTTATGTTTTATTGATATGGTAGAAATAAATCACTGATAGGCAAACCTCAAAAAGATTTAGAGGCCATATCTAAAAGGATACTTAGAAAGTCACAAGGAAATCAACTGAAAGCAGACATTTCCTGAGGCAGGGAACTGGGGGAACTGTGCTGACAGTGCCTGCACAGGGGGGTTCAGTGAGCACACAGGCACAGAAGGAAGGAGTGGGGTGCTAGGCTTCTGCACAGGCACAGAAAGCTTTTCCCTTTCAGCCCTGCTGTCCAGCAACTGCAGTTAATGCCAGCAGATAACAGCTACTAATGCGGCCTGGGACGCGCAGAGGGATTGACTGTGTTTGCTGAAGGGCAGAGACCAGTATGAGTCAGGAACAGTTGAGGCTTAAAGGAGAAAAAAATAGCAGGAAATATGCTGGGGCAGAAAGATGGCATCTTTTAGAACAATATGCTATTTTTATTTGAGATACAAAGAGAAGACCTGTTAGGAAAACTGGGGGCTTGATTACAGTACCCTGTTTTTGAAGCAGGGCTAAAAGCTACTTGCTTACCACTGTATTCACTAAACAGCTCCACTGAGCAACTACATGTTAGCAAAATATAAGAATGACATTTCTGAACTGTCGTTGGTGTCATATGATATTTCCGCATAGCATACGGACTTAGAAATTATCTTCCTTGCCATTGGCTGGAGCAAGCGCTTCATTTTCTGAGCCTTTGGATGTATTTACACTGTAGGACTGTCACTCTACAGCCCATTCCTAAAGCTCCAAGGTCATTAATCATCTCTATGAAAGATATAAAGCTACTGGAATAGAACACTGTCACCAGACAAATTACAGTATATTTCCGACCTTGTGTCTTTAATATTTATCATTGCTGTAAGTAGATTCGTGGGGCTGCTCTTTTTGAGAATATGAAGAAAGCTGCAATGAAGGGAAGCTTGTCACTTGTTCTGTGAATAAATAGGGCACTTCAAGATCCATCAATCTGATGCCTTCCCAAAGCAATAAATTCAGCTTCAAAAGGAAAAAACCTTCCACCTTCAGCTGTAGATTTAATTTGTCATTATTGTACGTGTATGTTTCTTTTGATGGTTTAAAAGCAAATTCTTAGTGACAAAATTTGGCAAAAACATGAAAAAATTACCTTTACAAAACATAATGCTGTGCTTCACTTTGAAATCTATGTCATTATGCTCACATCTACTTCCAGACTTTATTAGGGTGTGTGGTGGAGAAATCCCATCAAATCAATCAGAACCTCTGAAGAAAGGTTTTTCACAGTTGTCATTTATCCTGCCTGGTTTTGACTCTCTTTCAAATAAACAGGAGAAAACACTCTTATCCTTAAGTGAAAACACCCTCACCCTTTCCTTGGCTGCTTCTTTCAAAACCAGGAGGTATCTAATACTTTCATGCCCCATCATACACTTCAGATATGAAATACAACTGTCATGAGACAATGCACTGCAGAGGTCAGTCCCCATGGGAAGGAAGTGGTAAATTAACTAGAGACAATACAGGCTTTTTTTGTTTGGTTGGGGATTTTTGTTGGGTTTTTTTGGTTTTTGTTGGTTTTTTTTTTTCCCCAAGGAATTGTCTGAAAGAAAACATAGGAAAGGGTTGCATGAATCCTATGAAATGCTGTCTTCTCTGTGTTGAATGACAAATTCTTTAAATAATCAGAAAGCCTTCTCATAGGCTTCATAGCTATTTAGATGGCTGTTTGAAGCACATCATTAATATTTTCCACAAGAAGGGAAGGAAAGGGAAGGGAAGGGAAGGGAAGGGAAGGGAAGGGAAGGGAAGGGAAGGTGATATTGGGCAGCCAGTGAACAGGGTGTAATTGACAGCATATGTGTGTGTGTGTGTGACTTCGAGAGACTACTGATGAGATCAGGAGCAAGAGAAGATCATAAATATTTGATTTTTTTTCATAGTCTATTGTGGTTACAAGCCAAAGTGAGCAGTCCTGAATGAGATTATTTCCTCAGGCTTTTGCCTGATGATCAGGCTTGTCTGTGTATAATTTCAGTGCACATGCACAGCTCACGTCCCTGTAATGGCAGCTTCCTTTTCTGCCAGAAAACCTGTGCAGAGTGGCAGGTAGTGTTTAATGCAACCCATGCTCCTGTGAAGGTCTGGAACTAAAGCTTGACTGGCTACAAACATGGTGACATGAGAGAGAAACTGAAATGGCACATTACTGCTCATACCAAAGAGATATTTCATATGATTTACATGTAACTGATAGAAGTGTATCCTATTTTGACAGACCATGCAAATCAAAGATGTGCCACATGGTTTGCTATTCAAAAGCTCAAATAAACAGTGTAATATTAACAGTCCTGAAATAGTGTCATGGGAAGGACAGACAAGCATAGCTAACATAAGACACTAAATTTCACAGAGTTTAATTGCTGTTTAATAGCATGTACATTTGCTGGATCAGACTTTATTTCCTCCAGGTTTGCACTAAGCCCACCTGCAGCAAGGAGTTAGTTGCCAAACTGATAAACTATGTTTTTCACATCTTCCAGATTCAGAAGCATCATCCTCTATAGTATAATACAATGACAATCTCTACCCTTCAAATCTTTTGAGAATTCCCTTGGATGGTTCCCTCCAACGCTGAGAAGTATTCACAAGCACATTAGCCAATGCATTTTTGTATGTGTTTGTATAAAAAAATAGTCCGTAAGCTATATATTACTGTGCACTGACACCAGTGAAACTCTCGTCCTCCTCTGCTCCATTCTGCTGTGCTTTATCATGGCTTTAGGGTGTTATGCCTCATTACAATTTTAGTCTCTTCGTATCAGCAGTTGACCTTTTCCTTTGTTATGGAAAACTCCATGCATACTCCTGGCGCTATACAAATGATAAATAAAAATCACCTAATCCCTAGCTACATTGCCTAGTGTCTGGCTGGTACACCCAGAAACTCTCCATACTAAATTTTCTAAAATCATAATCTGCCCCTAGGTATTCATTACTGTGAGCAGCCAGTGATCAGGCTACAACCTGGATAAGTTTAGTGGAAGGATGCATTTTAACCAGTTCAGAGTAAATACATAAATAACTTAATTTCCAGAACTGTCTAATAGAAAAAAGAGAAATCTTGTTTTACCTCTCTACCTCTGTTCTTTTAGGCTCTTTTTCTTGAAGTTTTAAAGTTCAGCCTCATATCCACGATCTGTTTGTTTCAGTGTTTTAGTACTTAATGCATGACATTTAATAAACTAATAACCTAATAAAGCCTGAAAATGGTTCTGTTCTAAAATACTGTTGAAGAAACATCAGATGGTTTGTCATCCTGTACCAGGAAAGAATGAGTAAGTGCTAAAAGTGGCTTCACATCCTTTCTATATATAGAAATCCTATTACAATTACCCTTAACTGTCCTTTGCCTTGCTGTAGTAGTTTCCTCTGTGTCCTCTGTACCTCCATAAGTAAACACAATAAGATGCCAGGGTTTGTCTCTGTGTATAAAAAGAAGAGGCAATCCTGATCCACTTTTAGTGTATAGCTAATTTCCAAGCAAATGTGTGATATCCTCATTCTCATCTTCACCTTTGTTTCACAGTTTGTATGTGCAGTAACAGTTCTTGATGCTGTACCTATTTTCACATTTTGAGAATTAAACTGTTTCTCAGAGTATCTTCCATTGCTACATCTTGTGTTTGGAGTACAAAGTATTCAGAAAAGAGTCAGGCAGCATTAATAGCTTTCTGTGCAGAATTCATGGCCTGCGTAAGGAATGAAGGTGGATTTTAGTGAAGGACCTGCCACAGATGGATAATCATTATAATAATTGCCAGGGCATCTAATCACTTTTTTAGCAGTTCTTTAAAAGGCTTCTTTGTTGACAAAGTTTTTTTGTTCCTGTTGCTGTCAGTGCAGAGCCTGTTTCTTTCCTTCTGAAGATTAATGGTCAGTTAACTGCTCACGGCTGAGCAAGGCTCATTAAAGGAATATTCTCTAATCATCTACAACACTGCCAGTCTCTCCTTATTCTAAGCATATCATTTTGCGGAAACAGGATCAGAGATTAATTGAGTCAATTAGCAGCTAGATTTGCAGACAGTTTGGGAGACCTAAGATTTCCCACTTACCGTATTGATTTGTGTGCAAAATGGCATCTAATTTTCCACACTTCTAGGACTGGCAGGCATCCAGTCTGCTATTTTTCTATCCTAATGGCTAAAAACATGTCATGTGATCTTTGCCAATAAGTTGCATTTCTTTAATCTTTCTTCTAAACGCAGTCATTCTATTTAGGTACTTGGGGGGATTGTTTAATGTATTTTTCAAAAATCAAGCTATGTTGGTAAAATACAGGCCCAGCCAAGCTTAAATCTAAGACATTAGCTCTAAATGAGGAGTTACAGTGCTTACCCGACTGAAAATGGGCCAACTTCCATACTAATTGATAACCTGTAGATTTCCGGTGAATCCCTGCTTTTCACAGAAGAGGACTAACTAAGATTAAGTTTCTCTGTATGTATATATAGTTTGAAAGTTTAGGCTGCTCTCTCTTCCCACATCTGGTCTTTGTCACTCCTTATCTTCAGGCAGAGCTCATGCAGTTGATGGATAGCTTCTGGCCATTCGTCAGGACCCCAGAGTTGGTTTCAAGCATTCAGAAAAGCACTGCTACCTTCTTCCTGGGTGTGCTTAGAAGTACATGAGAACAATTCCATGAAGCTAAATACTGCTGCTTTACAGGTGAGAACTCTAGCAGAGAAAATCCTTTCTCTTTAATCTTTTGTCTTCCATCCTGACAGCACTGAAGTACTTCCCAACCATTAGCAGTAAAAGACCTCTTATGTCTTTATAAGATGCCGAGGAAATCAACCATTTAATCTGTAGTTCTGTTTGTGAAAATAAATTATGGGGAGCTTTGACTCGCAAGAGTAAGTAGTTTTGCAGCTAGCTCTGCTGAGGAAGACCACCCCAGCCAAACCATATTCTCCTCTTGCACCAGCAGAAAGTGTACACTTACTGCTGACTCTCAGCATTTCTATAGAGTTGCTTGACCTTAAGTCTCAGGAAAAATTGCTTTAGACACAACTTTTCCTGTAAGCAGTGCAATATTGTGAAGACCAGCTTTTATGTTAATAAGAAAAGGAGTGGCCATTCACGTGTTTCTGTGAATGACCGCCACACATTTATTTCTGTCTAAAATAGAAGCTAGTAAGATAGAAGTGAAGGAAGGAGGAGAACAAACTTCTGTGTCTGATTCAGATAGCATTTAAGTCACTGAGAAGTGGGTGACTGATTTGAACGGGCTTTCACAGGGATGAAGGAACCTCAACTACAGAACTGAAACACCTCCAAAGTCACAGAACATGATCACCTGCTACACCTACTGATACGTAACTTCTGATATTTCCTTACATATAGCCCTCAGTTTGGAAGGTTAAGCAAGGCTTTTGGAAGCTCTGTAACTCCTTTAGTCTCTTTCAATAGAATAGGCTTTCTATTGCTCAGATTATAATAAAAAATTCTTTGCCCTTCCTTCAATTACTCTTGCTTCAGCAAGGAGTCAGATCCTCAGTGTCCAACATTTTAATCTAGAAGTTTTGTGCTGTTCACGTGTCTAAAATGAAATTGAGAGTTTTAATCTACTTTAAACTGAGAGTTTTAATCTACTAAGGTTCCTTAACAGCCTTAATATCCACCTCCTCAGTTTTCCATCAGCAAGTATGGCAATTCAGCAGAGTGGAGAACAGAGATAATTGCTTGAAAGACAAAAACCACAAGTAGTGCAAGATTGCATGAGCCAGCTCATTAGCGAGCTTCATCTTCACTTCCAAAGTGTAATCCAAAGCTCTGGGCCAGTTATGCACATGGGTTTCGACTCCTGAGGATTATTTGGTGAAGGTGCTGGAAAATGTGCTATTGTAAGAAACCACAGCTTTCATTTACTCAGTGGGTGCAGCAGATTCTCAGCTACTTTCTGTAATCAGATTTGCTTCTTTAGCTAAATCATGGTATCCTGTTAGCTTTAAAAAAAAATACATGAAACCTTGTTTCTAACCTAGCTGTTTTCTGCCTCTTCCTCATCTGTTAGACCAGATTACATGCTTGCTATTTTCCTTTCAAGCCTGAGATAGGAAAGCATCCTCTGTGCTGTTTTCTTTAAAAGAAGCGTTTGTCACTGACTCTTTTGTCTCTTCTCTTCCTCCTGCTATCAGCTGCCCTTTTGCTCTGTGGCAGGCAGGTATTCTTGAAGGTGAGAAAGCACTATGAGAGGACCACTAGGAAAATGGGAAACTTTCAGTGGGATGAACGAATCTGAGTCAGGTGTGGCAGAAGTTCTGGTGAAAGTTGACCCGACAGTTGCCATAGGACAGGTTGCTGAGTAGCCACTTATTAAAAATATCATGATTAGCCCCCGTCTTTCTCAAAAGAGAATCATCAGTTTTATGAAGAAGGTATCTGAAGTCTTGCACTATACTGAAGAACAGCAAAAAGCAAGCCTTTCCAAAATTATACATCTAGCAATGGAAGTAAGATTCTTACTCCTAGTACCCTCCCACGTTTGTGCTGCATTTCTCAGTACAAAATTAAATTTTTTTATTCAGTGAAGCTGGCTATTTTAGCAGAGATTAAGGGTTCTAAGGATCATGAATACTAAATTCTATTTATATAATACCAGAGTCACAGCAGACATACAATATTACAGGCAAAGAAGAGAACATTCTTTGGGTAAAAGACCACAGTGTATGAATAAAAGGTTCTAAACAAAGTGCAAATTCCCCTTTCAGTCTCTTTCCACTACTCACATCCTCCAAAGCTGCAGCAAAGACCATAAACCTCAGGTTTGTAGCTATCTCAGGAAGTGTTAATTTGTCTTCTATTTCTAAGAGTGGATATTAGTGGTGACTTAGAGCACATGGCCAAAGCCAATAAAGCTCCACCTGCCACTGGGTTTATGTAGATGTTTGCCACTGAAGTCTGAAATTACTTAAAAAATACATAACTTCAGGAAGTACCTGGAGGGACCTGAACTCTTTTGCTACTTTCCCTTCCACTTCAAAGTCTCTCCTCTGATATACAAACCCTATAAAGCAGAAAATATTGTGATTTCTCTGATTAAGGGTCTCTTTTTTAGAATCTGATGAAATGGCTTGGGGTGCTTATTACACCCCAGATTTTGTAAACCAAACCAATGTTTTAGCAACACAACAGAATTAAAAATCTAGCTATACTTTTTTGCCCATCTTAAAAAGTATGCTGCTAAACACACTGCAATGCAAATGAGAGGCAAATTAGCATATCTGTCCACAGACAGTCATTCTCCAAAGAGTGGTGTGTTTAGATACAAATGATTACTCAGTAATGAAATAGCAGCAGTAGTGATGAACCTATTTCCTCAGTTCTAATTACATAGGCTCCAAAGAGGTCTAAGCTATGTTCCCTGAGAAGCTAATTATTCTACCAAGAACACTTTCTGCATTACAAATAAATTAATCCCCACAGGAATAACTGAGCTGAAGTAAATGTGACAATGTTTCTACCACAGAGAAAAGCATTTGCTCCAGAATTTTAAACCATTCAAATACTGGAAAAGCTCATTTTGCCTCCTTGAAAATAAACACATTTTGATAAACAGTTCAGATTTTGCAAGTTTCTTGATCTTTCTATTTAGTCATTCGCTACAAGGACCATTTTAATCCCTTTTACATTTTTCAGAAGACATCACTTCTGATTTTCTTTCTAAAGTTAGTTACTCATTACCTTTAAAGCACCTTAATAAATGCTTTAATATGGGGCTTTAATAAAAGTCCTTAACAAAAAAAAAACCCTAAAACTGCAACAGAACTGAAGAGTTCTTCATATAACCTTAATGTAGTAATAAAAATTACTAAAATAAAAGTGATCCCATATGTAACAGACTATTGCCTAGAAGTAAAAGAAATGCTTATTGAGAGCTCAAAGGCTCCCTAAAATCAAAAAGTACAAAGGGGGAATTGGCACTTGAGTTGAAAGGCCTCTGTTTAGAGACACACTGCATAACACTAGGTAAAGTTAAGTCTGCTACTTTCCAGATGCTGCTGTTTGAAAATACACAAACTAGGTTTTCTGCAGCTTTTCTTCCTGGGGTACTTAATCTGCATCCTTTCTCCTCCTCACCTCTTCCTAAGACTAGCAGCAACACCGGTGGAAAGGGAGGGAAGGGGCAAAGTCCTCGAGGTTCACAGAATCTCAGATTTCCAGCTCTTGCCCTATTGTTAGGAAGATACCTGTACCCATGTATCTAAATGGAGAAGCCAACAGATTCTAGCAGGGTCAGAGAGAATCATCATATTCAGTTCTAGCAGCACCCTGAGACCCTTTCCCCTTTCTAAGTTCTGTTTCTTTTATTTCTCAGCTCTGTGCATGGAAGAAACACACCAATTTTGGATTTAAGTATTCATAGATACTATATTCTTGTATCTAAATGGCTGGTTTATCTTAAGATAAGCTTAAGAAATTTCTTGAGATAAATAGCCACCAACCCACCCTACAACTGAGAGCAAGGGAGTGAGCAAGGTGCTCTTTTGGCTTGATGAAAAACATTTCCATGGAGAAGCAGAGCCATCTAAAGCAACACTGTACTGCACTAGTTACCCACTAAGAAGCTGCCATAATATATTTTAACTGGGAAAGTTATAGTATGATCAGAATGGTAAATAGATTCAAATATTTAAATTTCAACTGACAGATTGAGGAAGAGGGCTTATATTCATTGCACATGATTTCATAGTACCTAATTTTTGTACTTAGCATTGCAATGAGGATTGATAGAGCTAATCCAAACCCTTCACATAAAATGAAACAACATGAAAATGAGAGGACATATGATTCATAAATTATGAAATTATGAATAAGGTTAGAGCTTTATGCCTAGAGTAATAAGCACAAGAAATACTTAATTTCAAACGAAACAGAACAAAGGGCATGACGGGCCTTTGTTCCTCTGATGTATAGTCCTTAAGGATCTGTCTGGGATATCTGACATAACAATAAAGAAAAGAAACAGTTTGTTGAGAGGTTACAGGCTTTTCATGATACGGACATGCTGAACTTAGTTTTTAGTACAGCAATTTAACTAACATAAAATTTTAACTGAGATGAATGAGACTCCCATTTATTAAAATCTGATCTGTATTTCTTAACTTAAAAACAGTAAAAATAAAAGAAATCAGAAATGTAATTGTTTTTCAGTCCATTAGATAAAGAAATACATGTGTCATTGACTAGGTAATAGCTTTCTCAGAACTAATGAACACTCAAGATTCAGTCTGGTGGTGATGCAGCACAAGAATATGGCGAGGAAAGAAAATACAAAATGCCATGTGGAAATCAAATATTTGAGCTGAAAGCAGAGGGAATTTTAAAAACAATGAATATGCTAGTGCAATGGCAGATGCAGTCTCCTGTAAAAACAAACTTTCACTGCTTAGATTTAAGATTAAAATCACTTTACTTGAAACAGTGAAAACCTGTAAGGAAAAACATACTTGATATGCTTCAGGCTTAATCCAACAAGCTGTTTAGTTAAACCCATGGAAGTTTTCGACAAACCTAACTGCCTTTCCTATCACTAAAAGTCCACCTTCAGCTTTCAAGCCTTCATTCCTCACAGGCTCTGGCTATAGAAATGCCTGATACCTCCACAAGAAACTATAGCACTGAAGGATGCCAGCTAAAGCAGGGTCAAGAGGCATGTATTTCTCAGCATCACAGCCACTGTAAATGTGTCAAGCATGGTTGCCGTGCTTTATATTTTTCCCTGTGCAATGAGGAACCAAGTGAAGGTCCCAACCTTCATCTTCAATGTATCTCCTCACTGAAACAAAATATTTAGTTTACAAGGATGTAGAACACAGCTGAAAACTCTTCTCCGGTGGAATGGAATACGGCTACAGCTCATCTTTACACATAATAGGACTGGCAATAAATCTGACATTTAAATAAGAGTAGCAGACACCTACAACCTGAAATAGAAAGCTCATTTCTTTTACCTTGTCTTCTTACATGGGTATTAATGATGTTGCTTAGTTAATGTTCATGAATTTTCAAAACCAAACACACAAGTAACTCACTTCTATATCTGGGGACAGGGTGGGTGAACAAACTGCCTCTCAGGCATTAGATACAGTGCTTAAGCAAGATAATAAGGTACATGTCCAGTTCTGGGCTCCTCAGTACAAGAGAGACATGGAGCTCCTGGTCCAGCAGAGGGCTAGAAAGATGATTAAGAGACAGGAACATCTCTCTTACGAGGACGGGCTGAGAGAGTTGGGCCTGTTCAACCTCAAGAAGAGACAGTCTTAAGGGGACCTCATAAATGTGTATAAATATCTGGAGGGAGGGTGTCAAGAGGCTGGAGCCAGGCTCTGCTTGGTGGTGAGGCAATGGGCAGAAACTGATGCACAGAAAGTTCCACCTCAATGTGAGAAAGAACTTCTTTACTGTGCAGGTGACCAGGCACTGGAACAGGTTGCCCAGAGAAGTTGTAGAGTCTCCCTCACTGGAGATATTCTAGAACTGTTTTGATGCAATCCTGTGCCCTGTGCTCTGGGATGACCCTGCTTGAGCAGGGAGGTTGGACCAGATAATCCACTTCGGTCCCTTCCAACCTGACCCGTTCTGTGATTCTGTAACTGATTTCAGTTACAATGAAAAACACATTCAGAAAACAAAGGAGGTTAAGATTTAAAACTCTTGGAAGAAAATAACATGCAAAGTTGTTGAGGTGGAGGAGGAGAAGGACAGGGAGAGAAGAACAGGTGTGAAGAAAGGGACTGACAAAAGCATTTTAAATATCTTCCTTGTATTTCTCTGATTTCCTGCTTTCTACATTCATTAGCCCTTCTTTTAACTGACACAAGAAGCATTTGACTTTGTACAACATGGAATGGGAGGAATGAAGAGACATGCCCTTGAACCATTCTAGATGCAGTAATGACCTATGTCTGTCTTCTGTTTTTCAGTATCAGCTACCGAGAACAAGTAAGAAGTTTTTCGCCATTTCTGGTTGGGAAGTTCTGTTAAAAATGGCTTCCTTTTATAACACATAACCCACTTTCTAAAAGAAAGGACTGGATGGCTCTGAACAGTGAGCAGTTCCATCTTAACTGTGAATTTGTTTTGTTACTAGGGCGAGGCAGATTGCTAGTCTAACACTACAAGCAAACAAAAAATTGTTTGATAAAATAAGTCATCTCTTTTCCATGGTACTTACAAGGGGAACAGGTTTGATAGTTAAGGAGATAGAAACTATCCCTCCTCTGAGATACTGGTGGAATTTCTCCCAAAATCCCAGATTCTGCATGGCTATCCAACAGCATGCCCAGGAGCTGCTTCCTGCTCACCTGTGCTTTGGCCGTCTTTGTGATGAGGGCAGATAAGGCGATCTTCAGCTTCACCCAGTGCAGACTTAGAAACTGATTCTAAAATTACTGATAATGACAGTGAATGCATGTAAGATTTATTGCAGATCATTAATTCGCTTATGTATGACTGTGTAGAAAGGTACTCAACATTTTTTAGGAGAGGACCAGTCCTCACTATTTGGGAAGATCTGCGGCATTACACTGTGTCTCTGAAGCCTGGACAGATGAAATCTAAAGTGATTAATATTTCCCAACAAGAATTTATCACCTTAGAGCAACAGTTACTGAAGAGTGAATGAGGCAAGAGAGAAAATTATGATGATCAGTGAAGCAATGTCTTTGGAGGAACTTGTGATTCTTCAGAGGTTAAATCAGTCAAGTGACAGGGATCCTGTAAAATCTTTATTTCAAGTCCTTACTTCCATCAAATTGTGATTAAAAATCTGATAGGTGAAAGTTTACAGGATAGCTTTAATGGAAGAACAGCCTCTCTTCTTATTTTTTAGTTCTCACATTTGAAATTCAAATTCAACAGTATATAAGACAGAAAGTAATTTTTTCCCCATACTTCAGTAGGCTTGCATTATACTGTCAGGATGGCCAAGATGACAGTCTAGTTGTAGCACACACTGCATTCTGGCTAACTTTAACCGGGTTTAGCAAACTTTTCAGTCCAACGCTTTCCAAAAAGTAGAAGCAGAACTGAGGGTAAACAAAAGCAGTAGAAATACTTTATCGGCATCACTTTTTACTATTAAGGTATTGGAAAAACATGGGTAACAGTTATGTGAGGCAAAAGAATAAGCTATGGATTAGCTGGAAAATAATTCATTCTGATGATAAAATCTCTTTTTTGCCTCCCTTGCAATTTTAGCATGCACATACTTTCCACTGTAGTAGCTGGTTCTTTGATTAATGTCAGCAAAACCAAGCTGCCAGTAACTTTTCCTCAGATAACTGAACTTATTTCAGAGTGGCATTCATCTGGGCACATCTGCTCTTCAGCTTTTTTTTTGCAGAGGACAGGTAGGGCCAAAAACCCATGGGAACACCAGGGAGCAGCTGCACCATGTTGCCTGGGCGTGCTTCCTCCCAGTGCGGCCTGCTATGGGGGCTGTGCTGGCTCCATCTCTCATCACTCTTGGTGAGTGTCCCCCAGAAATTCTCCAGTCATCTCTGCTAACACGAGCTGCTGGGGAACCAAACGTATTCAGGCAGTCTGTCCTATTAACAGAGATTATGATTCATTTAAAAGCACAGAGGTAAAAAGCAATTAGTATTAGTGATGATATTAAAGTGAAATTCTTCTGGAGAGGAAAAACTAGGCGAGAGACACATTTTTGCCTGATGTTTTTCACCTACCAAGACTATTTCTAGATAAAAATAAGTGATTCACCCTAAGCATTTTTGTCACTTGTTATTTAAAGGGAATTATCATGGCTTGGCATTAGTTCTGAGGTATAATTCACAGTGTTTAAAATAATAAATATGTAAGATCCTCTTGGTAAACACATCCATAGAAAGGGCAGGCAGATGGAGGTCTGCATGCTGTTTTGTTATATGTCCGGCATTACTTACATTTGGTAACTACTGAAACCCTTAAGCTTTAAATCTCCTCTTTCTCTTATAAAATACTGTGAGATTAGGAGGTCTGCACTAATCAAGGGCCAACAATAAAAAAAGCCCAAACCCATTGTGGGAGCATCCAATGCCGGCCAAGTCGAAGGTGAAGGCATTGACCAAATCCTCAAAGACAGACCTTGAGTATATTTTTCTCTGCTTAATACGATTACTAAAATACGAAGGTAAAGGTGTTTCTCTGTACCTGATTCTCTGCTGAGAATAATGCATTAGAACAATGAGCATAAAGAGAATAATGCATTAGTTAACAGGAACAAAAAGACCTCGTTAACTTGAAAGCTTCAGAGTCTGGGATTCATACTTAGATTATCTCTCATCCATTGTGAAAACAAATATTTGTTTTCCTTTTTTAAAAAGCTTCTTCATCTTACACTTGGGGTAGAGTAAGTGACCTGGGTGTAGATGCACAAAGAAGCAGATAATAGCAGATGAAACTCTGAGTATAAAAGATATCTATTATAAGTACAATTCCAAGTTGGAGACATAACTCGTTCACATTTTTTAAAAATATCACAAAACATTTATCTACACTCTTCTGTGCCTAAATACCTTTCCCAGTTTTCTTATTTGCCAGGAAATACAGCAACAAGATTTGTGAAATATTAATTCAATTAATAAAAAAAATAGGGTTTCATTTCTTGAAAACCTTTATTTCTGACATTTTCTAATGAAATACTTTGATTTGGTTATTGGAAGCTGTAATTTAAAATAATAAAAAATATGCAATGAGGTACATCTTTCCAAGCTGAACAAAACTTCTCTTTCATTCAAGATGAATTATTAAAGTTTTTCACTTTTATAATTTCAAACATGAAATTGAAAAGTCTACAGTTATTAAATAAAAAAATAAGTATTCAAAATGTTCCAGTTACTGTATTGATATTTATATTTCTTGCTTGGCTTTGTGCCAAATCTATATCCTCTTGTAAGAGATAAAAGAGAGTACTGCTTAGAGAAGTGCTAATGTCAGTTCATTAGAGTCCTGTGACTGAAGGCCTCAAGATGAATATGTGGTACATTTTACCCTTACAAAGATTACCCCCATATTAACTGAATTTCCTAAACATCCTTTAAGGAATATCACTATTATCTTACTTCTTTATTGAAGGCAAAGCCCATGAGTGTTCAAAATGAGGCCAATTTTGCTGCATTAAGAATAATGATTATAAGTTATATTGAGGATAACACTATGCTACCTTATACTAGCTACTTGAGAAGGAAAAACAGAGTTAAAAAGGTCTACTCTTCTCTGAGCCTAACTATGTCAGTATAATAAAATTTGATTTAAAATTAACTTTTATTTTTTTTAAACTTATGAGCCAGAGGCTGTCTGGATGGCTGCAATTTGGAAGAAAAACTTTTAGTATGATGTATGTGCACTGAATGGGATGTGCTGAAACCAAAAATTCTGTAAGTGACTCAACTGAGAAGTGTGCTCCAACTGTGAATGAAGTTCAGGGTAGTTTACTGGCCTCTTGACTAGTAAACATGAGATGGATTCTGTCACATAGCAGGGCATAACATTCAGAATAGTATGGAAGTCATTAAGGAAAAGAAGTATAGCACAGAATTGGTCATTGACTGAGTTAATTTTGGTTTTGAGCACAATTTAGATGCAATCATCAGAACAAATAACTAGGAATGGATACTGAGCCCCTCTCATGATTCTCCTGTCCACCCCACACACCAAAATGTTCTTGGGCTGAAAGTCAGCTGTAAGCAAAAGCTGCAAAGCAAAAACTAGTTTTCTTTTCTTTTCAATGTGAATGGAAATCTCCAGAGTATCTCCATCCCCACCATACTCATTTCAGCAGAATGCTAGAGGGCTAATAGAAGATGGAGGTCAGCGAGGTTTTAAACCTATCATGGATATTCTTGTTCCTTTAGATTGAAGCAGATTTCAATGGAAATTTTAAAACTCAAGAGTCATCTGAAAAGCTGACAGTTTGAAGGCAGGAGTATCATACAGTATAGTATGTTAGAACCTGAAAATGTAAAAGCTTATTCTCAGTCCCCCATAAAACACACAGATTTTTAGAGGTACAAGCACTTTCATCTTGCCCTTGAAGTTAAGAGATCTTGTCAGTTCTGAAGTTCAGAAGAGGGGCTTTGTCTCGGCCATGAAACATACAGCACACAAACATTTATAATGCAGTTCAGAAAAAGATCTCAGTAGGATTGGATCTGAAACCCATTTACATTAATTCCTGATTCAGAAGTACATCTCTAAGACTGTTCTCTCATTTAAAACTAAGGATTTAGATGCAAGTATGTGACTAATGTACCACAAGAATAGTTACAGAAAACTTTCCAGAAAGGTCAGCTTTTTGGTCTATCAGTCCTGAAACAGTTGCTTTGAGCAGCAGGATTTATCAAACATCTCAAGATATTCAGCGTAAAGATGCAGCTTCTGATGCCAGTCAAATAAATGCAAGTGTCAGTTTTCACTGGCTTATAACCTTCACAACTGTAACAAACAGCTTGGAAATGTGGCAGTCAGAGCGTGATCATTGACCTAAACACAGGCATCCAGTGTCATTTAGGATGCCCTGCTGGACCCTGACTTGCCTCCAGCTACTGCTCCACAAGGGCATGGGTCTCCTGTTGCTCTAATGTCACATCTGCAAGACTCATGCAGATGCCCTGGATACCCCACCAAAGCATCTCAAATGATACTGGCTATCTACATTTAGGCAACTGAATGCAGTCCTCTGTGAGAAAAGAATGCAAGCAAAAGGATCCAAGCTGATATCTCAGATCTCTAATTATTTTAAAATTCTTATAATTATGAGAAGCTCACCAGTGATTTCAGAATGCTTCAGCTGGCAAGTATTCAACTGGAGTATGCAAAGTGATTTTTCACATGTCTACAATTAATTAGGCACTGGAAGTATTCAGCTAAGTCTTCCCTCAGATGAGCATTTATAGAAAGGATAACATTTTGGTGCAATTCTTCTACTAACAGGCTGCTTGGGAAACTGCAGTGTTTTGTGAAAATTTTGGACTGACTGCTTCAAAACCTTGACAATATGTTTAGTCTGCATAAATGAGGGAAAACATATTT
Organism: Rhagologus leucostigma; assembly: GCA_013397725.1. Lineage (NCBI taxonomy): Eukaryota > Metazoa > Chordata > Aves > Passeriformes > Rhagologus > Rhagologus leucostigma. Next base: position 830,035 of record VZTD01003554.1, read on the forward strand.
TGTTTTGTTCAGCATGCTCTGAACTTTCACAGTTACATAATTATCCGCTCAGATGGTCCCACAGTCTTATTTTGACTGAAAGGGAAATTGGAAATGTTGATAAAATAAACCCAGGCTGGAAGCTTGGCAGCTCTGCCATTTATTGGAGAGAAAAAGACCCAGGTTCAGGACTTTCTTCAGCATGTGATATTTTTCACTGCAAACCATTCCCGGACATGGTGATAGCTGCTACAAGGACATAAAAAATGGCTGGACTATGCTTTTCTGGTCTTCTCCTGAATAAAGATATTACGAGAGTGTTGAGTTGCATATTGTGGGACAAGATGAGATGCTGGCACTTCATACCACCCAGAACCTGAATCAAAGTGCTCAATCAGATTTTGGAATGAAACAGCCCAGGGTTTTGTTTCAAAACTTAAAACACTCAGGAAGCCTCATTTTTTCTTTTCCAGTACCTTATGTGTAAAAATAAGGTATCAGTGATTTCCTCTGCAGAGTATTTTGGTGATACCAAATGCTATGGGTTATTTACGACATAGCCATGATGAGTCAAAAAGGATAGGTATGATTTGAGTCATAACAAGTTGATAAAAATAAAATTGAATGAAAATCTTCGGGTTATTTCTTGTCAAATATTTTGACAAACCCAGTCCCTGACCATAAAATGGATTTCAATCTGGGAAACTTTCTGCTGTGAATTCTCTAAAAATTATTGTCATTCCTTAGTTCTGCACAATCCCATATGTTAAGGTGAAGTTGTTAATGAGAAACAAGGAGCTCTTCCTTGCCAGCTTTATGCCTTCATATCAGCCAAGACAAAGATGGTCTAAAAGTGAAACTGCCCTGCATCTATAATCATCATCTGTGCTAGCAAAGAGTGAAATCTGCGTCTGGAGCTCCTGTTGTTAAAGCATCTTACATCCCTTGTCCCTAGGTGTAGATGGCACTCAAGGCAGCTGAGGCTTGCTTCATTAATTTTTCATGTATGCATCAACATGTCATGTTTGTCTGCTTAAAATTTCATCAACTGGTTCTTGACAGGCAATTTTTTCACAGAAAAAGCTGAACAGTCTCCTACTACAGAGGCAGGCTTTGGGAAGATCTAAAAGGGAACGCAGACATTGTATTTTCTCTTGCACACAACCAGTGTTGTGTCTGCTCAGTATTCATGAATGTGTGCAAAATACAACTTGATAAAGATTACTTAACTTCTGGGACTACTAAAGAAGTGCATTGCTTTTGGCTCATTGCATCTAAAATTTCGCAACAAAACTACTCTGCTTACTTCAGTTCTGCTGGTTTCATACTTTCTCCCTTATCAGAGAGGTTGAACAAAACCGTCCAGGCCATGAGGCACTGTCAGCCTTGCCCATCCCTGCTCAGCCTCCCCAAGAGCCCCCTGCCCATGGGGGGAGCTCCTGTCAGGGCTCTCTCCATTCTGCTCAGGGCACAGGATCGCATGTCAGCCTACTGGGGCCACCAGCTGCCATGGGCTCTGCCGAGCCAGGCCAACCCTGGTCCCACAGCCCAGCATGGCCTTGTCCTGTCTAATGCCTGGGGTGGTCCCTGACGCCCAGGGCTGCCCTGTGGCTCCCTGCTCCTGGCTGGGGTGCCATGTGATGAGCTGCCAGGCCCTGCCCTATTCGTATGGTATTTATTTGGGCATGTCACGTCCTGGAAATTGTTTAACATGCAATGGTCCCAGTGGTTAATCACTTCAATCACGATACTGGAATACCAAGGCTACATTGTTAATCCAGACTAGGCCAGGAAATGTATGTCACTTTTTCACAAAACCCTTTGAGCATCTGTGGTCTCAGAAGAGCACAAAAACTTTGGTTAAAACTATGTAATGTTCCTATATAAAAAAATTAAAATTGAGGGGAATGGAGAATAGTGAAGTTGGGGGTCCTCTGGATATGAATTGAACATGACTTTCCAGAGGCTAGCAGCCAGGTGTGCATATGGTGTATCTCTCAGTGGCTTTCTCTGGTGTATTGACCCTTCATAATTCTTGGATTAAGTTTAGGACAAGATTAGGTGTGTCCACCGTGCCTGTGATCAGCAGACCCACTGTATCTGCCTGTAGAAGACCCTGCCCATCAGGACTCAGCAAGACGCAGGCTGTGTCTTAGACTGCACAAGCTACCCCATGGCATCCACTGCCTTCCTGCTTTCTACAGCCTTTCTCTGTAGACTTCTTGTGCTTTTATACACCTGTGCACTTAATATTAGCAGAAAGCTTTCCAGAATTCAAAGTTTGAATATTTTCCAACGTGTAAATTTAAAACCATACCGTGTCCTTTTCGATGATGAAAACAGTTGACCTTGAAGACTAGAATGAAAGAACATTTTTTATTTCCAAGAAGAGCTCTGTGCTGAGAGCACTGACAGCTTCATGCTGCTTAGGACCTCCATTGGTCTTCCTGTATTCCAGGCAGAAAAGAGCAGTGGGGCTATACTTTCTTACAGATATTCAGTGCTAAAAATATCCTAATTCTGGTGGACAGGGGATCCCCAGGAAGGGTTTCTCTCTTTCAGTGCAGCCTGCAAACTGGCCTGAGTGACTTTTTGCTGACAGATATTCTGCAGGTCCATAGGTGATGTTTCTGGGTTAAAGGCACTCTTTCTCTTAGATGTCTTTAAGATTTAAGGGATTTAAGGGATAAAAGATTTAAACTTCTCATCTAGAAGTTTTTCTGTCAGTGGGACACAAATATCAGGGCTGCAGGAACACATCAGGACAGGCTTTTACAGGACACTGCCCACTCCTCAGAGCAGAATACAGCTAACTTTAAAAATACAATCTGTTTTCATACTGCATGATGCTCATGATTAAACATGAATTTCTCATAGCTCTTAGAGCCTGGGGCAGTCACCAAGCCCCAGCTGACAAACGTTACTTAAATGCAAAGACATTTTTTGTTATCCTCCTGGCAATTCAATAATGATGTGGACAAATCTCTGGTGGGGTAACTGCCAGACCCTGCAAACTTTCAAATAGAGTTTTTTTCAAATGTCATGATAACAATAGGTCAAATCACTAATTTTTGGCCCAGAATCACACACCACAGGGATAAAGCTCATTTCCTTATAACTCCTACATGACACTGCAAAATTTTCTGTTTGATTTTGAAAAACATACCAGGAAGACACAGAGCTGAAGCAGAGAAATAGATATGTAGGCCCTGAGAAATGGCATGACTGATGAGCCATTTTGTTTTGTGATAACACCTCAGGGCCTCTGACAGGAGTGGGTCCTGTGGTGAGAGGTGCTATGGGCACAAAGCAGTACAATCACATCTGCTCAAAGACTTTGCAGTCAGAAAAGCACTTTGCAGCACAAAGAACAATCTAATCCCTGTTCTACATCCTGATGAGTGAGGCATAAGAAGTGCCTTCGGTAAGCATGAGAGGGGAATAACTTACTTCACTGCTGTGTAGGGCCTAGCATTATAATTATATTATAAATGTCATGTCACGACACAGCATGTTTTATAGGTAAGTTTGTTCATATATCCCACTGCTGAAGCTGGGAAAACTGTTCCTGATGAGTAAGTTAAATTCTTCAGCAGTTTTAACTTTTAGCATTAATCATAATGATAATAAAGTTCATGCTAATAGATGCATTCTATAATTTAGGTATCTAAATATAGCAATTTCCTGAGGCTCTGACAGTGTGAGGTATTAGCCTTTCCTGACTGGTGTACTGAATGGGACTTTCTGCTGGGAGCAAAGTGAATCATGGATTTAATATATGTAAATTCTTTCATGTCAAATCTTTTCATGGTTTACAACCTGCCTGCTTAGACTCACAATCTGTATTTGATATGGCTATGATAAGAAGTTTTGTAGTATTTTCTTATGGTGGCATACCATGAGGAGAAAGGGTTGTTACATGTTACAGGGGAAAGGCAGAAGCTGTGTGTTCCCCTTCATAATACAAAATAAATGAAAATGAAAAACAAGTGCAATTCCTAAAGCACTATTATTTTAAATTTATGAATCATTATCTTTCTAGTAGTACAATGAGAAATAAACATAATTTAATAGGCAAACCATAACAAAGGGAACTTGAAACACGTTTAAGTGATTAAACAGCAAAGATCAGCAGGTTTCAAAATGAGAAATTCTTTTAAATACATTTTTTAAAAATTATTAAGTGGATTGCTTCACTTATTAGCTTAAAATTTTTATTCCCCAGAAATTATGTCTCACTTTCCAAAGAAGACATATATAGAGTGAATATACATGCTATTTCTGCCATCATGAAAACTGGGAAAAGGAAGATGCCCAAACCTCTGCCTTATGTAAAGGCTATTGCCCAGCCAAAAGAAAAAAAGAATAAACAGGTTTTTTGTTACTGCTATAATGTGCTGTTCCCAAAGAGGTGACAGGAATGTGTTTGCTGAACACACAGCATGTCTATGGAAAACAATAATCCCCTTTACTTCTCAATTTTAGTAAGAAAGTCTAGAGCTAAGAAGGAAGACCCAAATTTAACCAGACTCAAGAATTTAATCAATTTTGGGTAAATTTAACTCTCCTTCCATGTAATCTGGTGGCAGGGTGGTGAGACAGCAATCTTCTGACAGGATATGTACTACTGAAGTAATGAGTTGGTGACCACAACCTGACCTCAGATTGCTTCTACGTAAGCAACACTCTCTCCCGGATGCTTGTTTCAGTACCACAGAAACGAATCCAACAAATCTCACCTCCAACCTGCTGTTCATTATTCCTAACCAAGGGTAGCACAGGGCTCTTCAGTCCTGTGGAGGGACATAGGCACCACAGCTTACAGTTACCTTGGAGTTCCTCAATATGTGGAGAACATTGACCACTTCCAGGGTCCTACTAAAAACAAACTTAGGGGCATCAGCACATGGCCTCTTTCTCCTTTCTTACATGCAGAAGACAATTTCTCCATCCAAGTATATCCTCTTTTTTAAGGATATGAGCAAGCTTCATGGAGTATTTATGGTAAGAATAACAGCAGGCATTAGCAGCGCTGCCTGGACGCTCTCCAGATAATAAACAACGTATGGGATTCCTGTTGGCAGGCTTTCACTCTGCAGCCAAGGGGAGTTAGCTGAGATGCCTGCAAAGCACAGACTTACATCTTGGTCAAACAGTGGTATTTTGATAGGCCCTTCAAGAAGCATTAGGACAGAGGATAGAGGAGCATAGCAAGAGCAAATGCTATGCTGGTGAACATATGGATAAAATCTAGAAAACAGTCCCTTAATTGCTGGGGAAAGATGGGCAATTAGTGCCAAGAATATGTTTATTACTGTACAAGAGTGCATCCCAGTATTCTGGCTGCTCTCCAGGACTCCCAAGGTCTGTGGGTAATTATAATAGAGACAGAAGTGTGACCTAACTACAGGTCCCATAAATCATCCTGTTGCATAGTTTGTTTAATATTTTCTTCATGATTTTTATATATACTACATATACAGTTAAAGAAAAGATATTTATCCTGTACCAGCATTTTACTAGTAGAAAGATCAGGGAAAGAAATAGAATAATCAAGATCAGGAACAATTATTTTTGTTATGATTACTCTGCTCATATTTACCTACTGCCCTATTTAACCTTTTAACTATTAGCTTTCCTGGATAAGTCTGCTATGTATCCATTTCTTTAGTTTCTTATAAGTAAGAAAATCTAAACAATGAACTTCAAAACCATTTTTCATTCTGAATAGGAGTGGTTCAAGTTGAAACTTTATTTTAGAGTCATCAAAAACCAAATGTAAAGCTGAGCTTTTGAAAATCATCGAATCTGAAAAAATATGAACTTCCCAAAACCCTGATCTAGAACTGGGTTTCATGTTATTAGAAAAGTTACAGGTACTTCTATTTTTCATCACCAAAATTAAAAAAAGTTAATTACAAATTCTCCTTTCATTTCAAAGTCTTCTCTTTTTTTTTTTTTTTTGAAAGAGAGAAAAATTAGAAGTGGCACAAAGCTTTTTCTTCCTTCTTTCCTACAAATTTGCCCAAAGTTACAGAGGCCAGTTTAAGCGGAACTACATTAGCATGTAAAACCTTTTTTTATCATAATCATTACCCTCCCCATAAAACACAGTGCTCTGTATCCTTCTGAGTAATATAATGTGAACTTTGCAGTATGTAATAGTGCTACATCAGTCAAAGCCTCAATTACAAACATAGCAACTCAGTTTGATCTAAATTGTCTAATAACATAGCCTGTGGAATTTTGCCCAAGCAACACCAATCATAAGTGTCCTTTATAGTTCAAAAACAAACTTTTTTTTCTTCTTCTTTTGTCGCTGATGGGTTAAAGTGCTTGATAAATAGAATAGAAATTAGTCTCTGAAGGACTTCTGTGATGAGTCTTGACAGATAAACTGTGGAATGAAGTCAAGATCTAATGCAGGGTCTATAAATGCAGTAGATTTCCAATTTCACATTAAAACCTGTCCATTCACAGATGAGGGCTAGCATACGTTCAGAACCAGGGAGGTTTTGTCTGAAGGCAGAAAATGTGTGGGAAGCAAGTGCCCGACAGAGTATGTTCTAGATAAACAAGGCAAGGTGGAGAAAGTAGGAGGTTTGGGACAATGACTGCCTAATTCCGGAATGAAGCTCGAAGTACAAACATTCAGCTAAAGTCAGCCTCCAACCACCACTTTGTGAATGGTTTGAGCTTTACCATATTCACTGCCTTGTTGTATGTGAATCCCTGTCAAAGTCTTAGCAGTTGTGGGCATCTAAAGTAATCAAAAAGAGCCCAAACATGTGAAACAAGAACTTGGTGTTCCATTAAGAATAAGCACTTCTGCACTTTGATCGAACATATCATTGATTTTGCCATTCTTCACTTTTCTAATGCTGTTTTTCAGTTTTAATTTAAATATGATTATATTTTTAATGTGATTTACTTCAAATGTTCTTATTAGCAATAGCAGCAAAATGAGGTATGGGAATGATGACAGCAATGTGAGTTTTGAACTGATAATAATGGAGTCCTCTTATATTAGTCTATGCAACAAGAGAATAGTAATCAATCCTTACTACAAGGTAGTTACGGACCTGTGCCATCTCTACTGCATTTGATTTGAGCAAATTTGTTGGTTTTACTTCTTCCACTGTAAAAAACCATAACAATTCTCACACTGTGTTTTCTTGTTGTAATTTTTGCCTATGTCATTATACCACAGCACCTGAACTGCTCTGTGGGTGCCATTAGCCAGTGCCAATAAGAAACTATAAACTATAATCAAGTCATATGGGTGACAAAAAATGGTTTCTGATGGTCTTAGGCCCAGTAAAGAAAATTACAGGTAGTTTCCTTTAACTTGTCTTGTAAAAACCTGTGGCAGGACCCAAGAAGTTCAGTCCATGATTGCTATGAAATCTCCACAGATTATATGATTGAAAATACAGCAAAACTGCTATATCCCAAAGGCAGGGATTTGTTCTAGAATTGTTCTTTGAAAACATTTTTTGGAATAAGCTTAGAAGCTTACTGTAAACTATGACAAGCAGTTTGTGGACGCAATTCATGCATTTGTTAATACTCCAGCTCAAAACCCAGATAATCTTCATTTGCTGAAAGGAACCACTTTGATACCAATGCATCAGCCTGGTGTCACAGAAATTCATGGGAACCCTGGCTGAATGAGTTTTTGCTGGATAAACATGTCTCTGTAATGTGTGCAAAGACACCTTATACCTAGAGAGCATTCAGTGCCCTTACCCCATCAAATGGGCTAACAAATCACTGCCCTGCAAGGCAAAATGCAAGCTTGGAAAAACTGGGGGAGATTGGGCAGAGTGGCAGTGTGCTGCATGAGTGCCCTGGCTCTTAAAAGGAGATTCAGGCTTTAACTACAAACTTAACACCTGCTTCCTCCAAAGAACTCTTAGGTTTGCGCAATTTCATCCAAAACCGCAATTTCCCAGTCCAACCTTCCTTTTGGTTTTAGCAACAGTAACTTTATTATAATTTCTTTCAGCCAGAAAAATTGAAGTGTCACACAATGTGCTTTGGAAGGAAGAATTTCTGACTGCTGAGAAGACAAAACTCAGGAAGGAGTGGCACCTCCAGCTGTTAAGCCCAGTCAGTTTTCTGCCCAGTAAAGGCTCTAGATTCCTGGCAAAAAAAGGAGCACAATCACCCAAATCCACACCACTAAATCATTTTTTGCCTTGCAGCAGTTTATTCTGGGGTATTACAGGCATGAAATCATTAATATATTACACAAGACAGCAATGGTACCACTGTAGCTGTGACTGTCTAAAGATACATGGCACAGGTTTTGCAGTGAGAGATGGTATCTTTTGCTAGATCAACCAGCACAGTGTTAAAAAAAGAGAACAAGCTACTGAACGAAAATGTAATTTTTTTCCTGATGACTTGATACCACCTTCTTCTCAGCCTCTAAAAACTCCTATAACTAAAAAATATTTGCCTAAGGATGACCACTGTTTCTTGATATTTAACTATCATGTGGCCATACGATAGTTAATTATACAGATAATTTATTAATGTATCAAGTTGTAATATAAAAAATAAGAATGAACATTTAATGAAACATTAAAAATCAAAGTAAGTGTTGACATTTATCCTGCTATTGCCAAGATTTGATCGGGTTCTCCACTATCCTTACTAGTTCCAAAGGTTTTGCTCAATGTTTCATTATATTATCTCAGACTGTGGATCACGACCGAAGGATCATAAAGAAAATAAAAGAAGAAAGGAGGAAAGATAATATTTTTTGAAACTGTGGTCAATTATTCATCTGGTCAGCTGTTGCAATGAATGATGTCATGTAGATCTCACTTAGCAACAAAATACAAATAGAATATACTGTTCCACCCAATGCAAAGTACTGCAAATTATGTAGATAATGAGTTTTTAATGACTAAGTTCACTTTGTGCACAGTCTCAGAAATGTCCCTGTAAATGTTGTTTACGTCATGAAAAGAGCACATTAGGTACAATTTACCACTCTGTACTCACTCCCTGCACTTACAGCAACCCCATTAGAGAAGAGATTTGAAGATACTTGAAGCCTGTTGTAATTACCTCACATGAAAGAGAAGTTTTATATTAAAATCCAGTGAGAAGGGATATTTTGGTAACAATACAAAGTCAAAATGCTATAAAAGAGCCTAGAATTTCTTAAGCATTTTATCTTGCCCATGAATATAAAAGACTACAATTTAATTTCAGGTTAAAACAGCAATTGCACATATATAAAAACCAAAAGGGTTCATTTTGCTTGACCTTCAATTTGCTTCTATAGAGCTAATTATGAACATTTAGCACATTTTTTTCAGAAGGAAAAAAAGGACTTACATGCAGAAATTTGGTTAATAAGAGAGAAATATGGAGAATAAAAGTAAAATTTTGAGTTGCCTCACTGTGACAGAAATTTTTAACTAGTTCAGTCAATTTTACACACATGGTGACAGCTTGGCTATGATGATATGGGATCCATATCTGATTCACTTGGAAATCAGAACCATTTTATTGTGATTTTAAGGCAATTCATTACATCTTTCATGATGAAAATGCTGAGTGCATTGTGAATACACAGTGGTTTGTATAGCTTGCAGTCTGTGTTTTCAGAGCATTTGCTGATGTAGTCAATTGTAAAAATCTATCAATTTCAGCAATGACAAGGTCAAAATACTAAATACTTTTGACTAATGTGTAGTGACTTCATAACTGCATGCTGATTAATACAGCAGTATCATTTGAAATGTTTTATTTAGACAGACTTAAGCCATTTTGTTTTCATTTCTAATTCTTATTTATGGCATAAAGTTTAAAAAAAAAGAAATTTGTTTTTAAATATATATTTTTTCAGAATTTTTCAAGGTTAAAAAGTCAGTTTCTGGTTGGGTTTTTTTATTGTTAATCTGTATTTTTCAATGGAAAAATTTTCTGTTTCAAATTTCCTAATGACCTCCTGTGGTAGATAGATTACATAAAAACTACATGGCAACTATTACTCTTTGTCTATGGCAATTTTGCATGGCGTGATTATTTTACATTTCCTTGTATATTGAAGAAAATAAGATAAAACATTTAACCCTAACTGCATTTTTCGCAGTAAAATATCTCAAAGTTTACAAATGTCTTTGTCTTGATACATTAGCAAGATGAATGCCCATCCTCTATTAAATGGTTAAAATTCTTCACTGTGTCTTGGCTTTACTGATTCTGGTTTCCAAAAGTTGCTGGTTTTCTATTTTCACATAACCTGGTTATCTAGGGATCACCGGTTGCCTTCGCTGGGATTTTTCACCACTTCTACCCCAAGCAAGTTTTTCCTTACAAAACACTTCACCAGTGTTCATTGCCACTTCGTCATCAATTTGAAAATGCCCATTCAAGCACTAAAAAGAAATCCAAGGAGTCTAAAATTTTGAATAAAAGTTTCTCAAGTAGCCTAAAATGGGCACTAGGGTGTCCACACTGGTTATATAAAAGAAACTGAGAATGAACTCTTTACTGATTGCTAATGCATTGATAAAATGTTTGCTAGCTGTGCTATCACCTCACTCCATCCCTGTGGCCACAGATGATTGCTTACTCATAAACCTTTTGAACCCAATTAGCCACCACAGTAATTATCAGCAGTCCTCATAAACCCCACTAACTTTGTTACAATACACCAGAGCCATTTATGATGGACCTTGTAATGATGAGCAATACACGCAGTGGTTTTACCCCACGCTTGAAATGCCTCTTTTCAAATGCAGACAATCCGAGCCACAAAAGCAGTTCTGCACACAAAAAGCCAGTATCACCTAACTCGGGCAGAGAGCAACGGCTGCAGCAAGAATGTCATCTCTGTTCCCCTGGGTGACTTGGAAATCATCACATTCCTGCAACAGCAAACTCAAATGTTCATCTATTTTATACTGGATGCTGTGAAGTCCAGTTGGCTGAGAAATTACAGCTTCGTGTTGATTTTCTACTCCTTTTAAAAGGCTCTACCAGAAGTATTAGTGTTATGCCACCTTTAAATTAATGACATACTAGTTTTTATAGCCTATGTCTATCACTAACAAAAAAAATAAAGACCACAGAAAGAGCAAGTCTGTTTTCTTCTGTACAAGGAAAGAAACTGTAGTCAATATTTTGACTGGGCATGTGAAGAATAACACAAATAAGATTACACAGAAAAAAGAGATCCCACTTGACAAGAAGGTGGTTTTGTAAAACAATACACAATCGGTCAAATGCATTAGGAAGAAAAGGAAGTCCCAAGAATTGGCTAGAGCAAAGGCTGAACAGCATTCATAAATCAGCTGATGCTTGAAACTGTTATTCATTATGCTCTATTTATCAGCTTGTAAAGGCTCCCATTTTAATTTATAATAACACTCCTCCTCAGTCATCACCCTTCTGCCACTTTCCATTACATTAGAAAATTCAGTTTTGTATACCTTGTTCTCCCACAGAGAAGCAGAAATTTATTTTCCTCCTCACCTTTTGATTACAATATGCATTTTTGCCTAGATTCTCCTAACTTTTATTAGTGCAATAATTTACTGGAAAACTCCCCAGCACCTCAAATCTGTGCCCACGAACACCATGCTGCATCTTGATTTGTCTTCTTGATAGCAGAATATTGAATTCAATTTCAAAGATAAAAATGCCATCCTGTTCGATTCACCAAGTGGAATAAAGCCCTCTTGCTGAGAAAGCCATTTGAATGAGGGTTAACTGTGACCTGTGCTCCTCCACAGTCCTTGGAACATCTGGCCATATGGGCTGTAAGCAGATTAATCCAGTGCTTTGCACTCTCCTCCTTTAAACAGCTTAAAGGTTGCTGTTTAAATAGCACGGCATGCAATTTTTTAAAAAAAGATCAGCAGATATTGAAAATAATTGAGACCAGTGAATAAACCCTCTCAACAGGAAATTTTCAGAGGACCTGAAGAAGCAAATTATTTGGAAATTACTTGCTTTTGTTGAGGTGTTATGTTTTAAATTGATATATCTAAATTTAATCTTTCCCAAAGTTGTCAAATCCTATCTAGCTTACATGATTGATCCAGACATACAACTTACACTATTCCTGCTTCTGACAATTGTAATAGGCAGTGTTAAAGTCTGTGGTAAGAGAGAACTGTAGTAACACCAGCTCGTCTGGATGAAGCTTTTATGCCTCGGTGAAGCGTCCCTCCCAGGGTGCTGGTGGCAATGTACTTTTAGCTTCAGCTGTAGCTCCAAAAAGCTGGAAAGTTCACCCTGCCAGCACTGACCACCCAGCTGGTGCCTGTTAGTGCCCAGAGCTATGTAAGCATCTCGCTTGACGTGTCCTCTGTGGTGCAAGCAGAGGCAAGGCTCTGGCTACCTTCCTCACGGCAGCTGATGCTTTCGGCTGCAGGAGCAATAGCAACCAGACTGTACTGATGAACTAGAGGTCATGTGGAGGACACTAATGCAGAGGCTTTTTTTCTGCCTGGGTTTTTTTTTTTTTCCCCCAACAGCATAATAAATTGCTGATGCTAAAACAACTAATACTTTAATTCAGCTTTCTTAAACTTCATGCTTTATTGGGTTTTTTCCCACTGAAAATGGCAACCTCCTCACAGGGGGAATTTTGATTATATTTGAAAACAGGAAAATACATTTAATTTATTTTAAAATATAAGGTTTTACACAGAAATAATTATTTTAAAAACAAGTCACACTGAAGGCAAGTTCCAAGCCATGTGAAGTCAGTACAAGACACCTTTTATCCTCATCTCTCTTTCTAGGATTTTATTTGGTAAAAGCAGAAGCAAAACCCCACAACCCCAAACATTTGCTTTGTTTCAAACTGTACTTTCAGGTTTTGCAATACATCTAAATTCATATTTTTCTGTTGATTTTCAAGAACTTCATCTCTCAGTTCTTGTACTTCATAGTTACTGCACTAGAGATTTAGTTCCAATCACTATGCTTTGTGTGTATAGCATGAGCAATCCTGGCTAGAACAGTTGTTTTTCTAAGTGGGTTTAAGAAGCTGTCTTCTTCATAGGTGATGGTGGTCGCTGCGGCTCTGCAGACAAGCTGAAGTCTTTTTATCTTCATTTTGCGTAGCTACTAATTTTAAAGTTGTCCATCATGATTAGTTCTGGGACTAAATCCTGTCAATTACCAACCATGTGAGTTCAAGGTTGTCTCGCTAACTTTAAAGAGAGAAACTGAGGAAATGCTGATGATAGTCTCTGAAACAACATTAGAAAACAGTTTCCAAAGTTGGAAATCTTATTAACATGCAGAGCAGCACATTGCCTATTACTCTGCATTCCTAGTTAATGGAGAAATTGTTAGCAGATAGCACCAAGTTAAGGAAAGGAATGATAATTTGATTGAGTTATTGAACTGGCTCCATTAAAGAAGACTCCATCACTGAGCTGACAATCCCTGCTCCTCATTCTGTTGTTCATCTTATAGGAGGGGACCTGAATGAGAGCAGAGTGCCAAAGCTGAGGACAGATTACACTGGAGACAGATTGCAGGAGCATTACCACAACTAAGGCAGTGTTTTAAGGACTAGATCTCACCTCTTAGCTTAAGTTGTAGGTATTGTGTACACCAAAAGGCCATCCTGAAACAGGAAAATGGCAGCAATTCACAAACTTTTGGCCTGATCCTGCCACTGACAACACTCTACCAGCCAGTGCAGGTCAGATGAGCATGCGACGCATGATCTTTGTGGATAATTAACAGCGGACTTTTTGAAACACTGAAGGCCCAAGCAACTCCTTCTTTCCAATAAATCATATGCAGCACTGACATATGGAATTTTTATTCCTAGACCATGGTCAAATATAGTTTTTCAGTTCTTTAAAAGTTTTTGATTTTACATTTTTCCCATTCCATCTGGGTTGAAACTAAGTTCTTTCTAGTAAAAGCCCAAATCTCAGAATATCATGCTAGAATCTTCATCTAAAATGGAAGATAACCTACATGACCCTTCTTCAGCTCCCAGTTTCTGCCAGAGATTTCTAATTTATCAGCTCAGTTGGGATTCCTGCCTACTAGATTACAGACTTGGTATCTCTTGCTGTGCCCTAGTAACTACTCAATTATTTAAACATGGAATAGCTCCAACAGATGCTATTGCAAGAAACACATTCTGTAACAGCACAGTGAAGGCATTCATCTGGGACACTGGAAACCAAGGGTCAAGTCCTTGTACCACAGAGGTTTAAAATCTTTATACAAAGAATTAAATTTATGCTAGATGCACAACACCACTGGGTCAGGGGAACACAAGTTCAGGGCTATAACCTGTCCTAGGATGGAATTAACTCCACCACTGGTTATTGGGAAAATAATTTAACTGTTGAATTTCGGCAGAAATGAGCTCTTATATCTTGTACGATGGCATCCTAAGAAGCCATAGAGATCCTCCCTACTCAGTAATACAAAAGTCTAATTGTCAGTGCTACAGACATTGATAAATATTTGGTATGAAAAACAGCTATTTTGTGGAAGTGCGGAAGTTTTTTTAAAATATTAAAGTATTAAAGCAAATTTCAGAGTTCATGGTGGTGGTTCGCTTTCTCAGCAACTCAAAAAGAGTCTTTGCAGTGCAAGCAACAGGAAAAGCTGCCCTGGAACTAGGTATTGAACCCAATATTCCTACTGGGGAAGGGACTCCTGAAATGATGTAAGTCCAGCAAAGATCCATGCAGGTCAGTGGAACATTGTGGCTTCACACCTGTTAGAAACCCAGCACACAATCTCTTGGCAATCAAAACTGAACCCCTAGAAATTTAGCTATAGTCACTGGGGGAAAGCATTTGCCTTCAGCTCATGGTGAGACTGCTGCTGCATTTCTAAGGCTGCTAGGAGGGCTGGTGGTGTAACTCCCCACCCTTTGGGAGACTTTCACTATGCTGATGTTAGAGCTGTAGGCTATAAGTTTTGTACGGCTCTCAGGGTGTGGAGGAACAGTGGTAGCACTGGATGAGGCTGGACCAACATTCACGAGCTGGGGACCAGCCGCGCAGCCACTGCCCACCCCAGTACAAGGGGCTGCACCTGCCTGGCTGCTCCTGAGGCCCCTGAAACCTGTATGAGCTCAGAAGAGCAGGCAGATGGAAAGCACAGAATCACCCCATATGAAAAGTTCACAATTGGATGTGATTTCTTCTTTCTGAAAATCAGTGATTTCATGGTATGAATGATTCTCTGACTGCTGCTAAGATAATGCCTTTGTTCAAACTGATACCCTGCAATAATTTATATAAACACTGTTAATTACATATTTGCACTATATATCAATTTTGTCTGTGCCCACTGATTTCCTTCATAAAACAGACAAATAAAACTTAACACAGTTTTCACATACATCACCAGCTGCCTGTCTGATTTCTTAGAAATTAACAAAAACAGTGTAGGTGACAGTCAAGACAGCCAAACTCAGCCACTCCCAAATCATATTTACATTCCATCACTGCCTTTTCCTTTCTGATTCATCTATAATGAATATCCTCCCCTCTTCCTTAGATCCAGTTACTGTTTCTTTGTCTACAGTAACATAATCCACGTGGTTTAAAAACACAGTTCCCTATCTCTATTTCTTTCTCTTTACCATTAGTATAATTGGGATGAAGCTTTGCCCACGAGACCTACAGATAGAGTTCACAGTAATAAGGTATTGGAGGAGGTTAAAAGTGAGAGACCATTAAGGCAGGAGGAAACACACTGCAGCAGCTGCTCAGATAAACAAGCCTGGGGTTCATGATGCTCTGAGCGCCTGCTGCCGCCACGTTACACATGAAGAACTAAATGTGATGCCCAAAGGCACAGTACATGCATTTGACAAGGTAGGATGCCTTCCCCCCACCTGGGTGCTTTCAGGCACAGAAAGAACAGGGCCAGCTCTTGAAAGCCACATTGCAGCAGCTTCTCAGCCGCTGCTGCTGCTGCCACTGGTTTTCAGGAGAGGATGACAGGATTCAGCGAGCTCCTTCGTCATGGCTCTCAGAGATAGCACGGCAAGATATCCATGTATCACAAGAAAGACAGAAAAAGATTTGTACAAGAGGGAAATTGTAAGATTTCTATACTCTTTAAAATAAATCTCTTACCCTGCACAATGACTTATCTTTTCCGGGATTATTTTCACAGCCACGGATTTCCCTTACTTCTTCACTAAGTGAATATCCAAAGTAAGACTTTAGTACTAAGACATATGGAAATCAAACAAATCAAGATCCATATAAGCTGGTGTCCTCTGGCTGACCTGTCATGTGTGGAAAGCAACTTAATCCTCAGATTTTGGATTGCATCCAGTCTATAAAAACATGTGGACTGTGAGGAGAGGATTGGTAGGCAGGCTGAGCTGCAACAGGCAGTAGATGCTGACACTGCTCAGCAGTGCCCTCAAAGAGCTAAAACCCCACAGGTCTGTGGGATGCATCCTCCTCCACTGCTGCTTTTGTCCAGTTTGGCTTGTAAGAGAGAAAGCCTTGAAACAAAAAGCAACTCTCTGCTGTGAGATCAGCAACTGTCAAAGCCTATCAAACTGGTAAAGGGCAATCTCAGGTCTCATCTCTGATGCTGGGTGTTAGAGCTGGCAAAATAGCACTACAGCACATGTCCTGGTATTTGTTGCTGCCAGCTGTGCTCTATTTTGTATTTTGGGGGAAAAGGATCAAGCTCTTAACTGGAGTTTATTTCAGTTCCTTTGCCTTTCTACAACAGAATCTATTATCAACAGTAAGCATAATTTGAAAACTGTTTAAGATGAATATATTACAGTAAAGTAATGAAATGGTCCCTTCTCAGCATATTACTGCCTGCTATTTGTTAGCATTTTATAAAGTAGTAGCTGTCTCCGTTCTGTTGCAATAGACATGCCTGTATCCTGCCTGTTACAAAGAGAGGGCTGGTTCAATCTGTTTGACCACTGACTCTGCCAGAGTGCCAAAATGCTGCTGTGGGCATCAGAGGAACAAGACAAAGATTAGACTAAGAAATCCTGTGTAAACCAGCAGAACACAACTGCTCTGGGCCCTGCGAGCGAGGTTTGCTCTTTGAGCTGCCCAGCTTCTCAGTGAGTCTCTTCCAGCCTGCGCACCATCAGGCACGGAAACCGGAGCCAGGGGCCAAATGCAACTCAAGCCAGAGCTGGCAGCCGAAGATGATGAGGGATGCACCGGTCCAGAGTCCAGAAAGGCAAGAGGCAAGGCCTGGCTGTCCTGCCCCCTGGAGGAGCCAGGACAAGGATGAAGGAGCAGAAACAACTCTTGTAGAGGAAGGGTGAGGGACAAGGTTCAGTAGCAAAAGCAGTACACACAGCTACTGCCAAGAGACACTGCAAGCAGATGAGGCCAGTGGAGGTTATTGAATCCTCTACTAAGTGAATAGGGCGCACGTTTAGTAGTCGGATTTAGCAGACCGTTTCAGTGGAGGAGCTGGGCTGTGTGCTCAATCTGAGCTTGGGCAGAACCTGTTACCTGAGCCAGAGCTCATGCTGCAGTAGCAGAGATGACGACATAGTGAGGAAGGAGGAATACAACTTGAGCATCTTAGCTCTACTCTGCTAAACCTACCCTTGTTTATGGAGAGCTGGAACCTGCAACTTTTTTGGCAGATAAAAGATGAGAGTTGGGAGCCACCTCCAGGTCTCCCGCCTCTCTCCACAGCCCTGCAGCACAGGGAGCATGGCTTATCCCACCCTAGGCTATGGGACAACCAGGTCTTCAATGAGGCTATGATGCCATCACCCTTTAGAAAAATACACTGGTGTGTGACCCGGTAGCATACAAACATATTAGGACCACTCTTTTAAAAAAAACCTCACTTGAAATCACTCGCATTTTTTGCCTTTTGATACCTAACAAAGCTCTCAAGTCCCTTTGAACCCTCATTCCAGCTCTTTTAAGTAATAAACTCTCTCAAGACAGGCACAAGAAGGAAAAGGTTCCTTCATTACAGAAATCCTGCATAAAACACTACCCTTTAAATAGTTTTTAGGTATGATATTAATGCAGCTGAAAATGGCAGAATTATATAAGCTCTAATGTAAGATTTTTCACATTTCATGGAAACACAAGCACAAACCAGCACATTTGTTATTCATTAGATGAATCTCCATAAAACCCCAGTCTTATAAAATGTAATGTCAGGAAAAATCTGATTAAATGATGCTGTTCTCCCTCAGGGAAAACCTACCTAAATTAGAAGAAATTGTGTTAAAGCCTGCATTTCCTGCTCCATTTCACCTTATTTACCATTTCAATAAATTTATCCTAGGCTAAAAAATTGCAAAAATCACTGAGTGTCAGGTGAACACTAAAAAATACATGCATTTATTATACTCGCCTATTTAGACTTAATGCTTTTCAGTTGTCTACTTTCAATGCTGAAGTATTTTCTTTGGGCTTAGTTTAGTCATCTTGACATTTTTAATAATCTGAATATTTAGCTGTGTTAGTCTCTGGCATAACTGGATCTTCCCGCTTTAATTTTGGTCAAGAATACCCCTTGAAGTGGATAGTCAACGCTATTTTGAAACGACATTCAAGTATTCTCAGGTATTAAGTGTAAAATTTTACTCTAGATTAGTAAAAATCTTTGGTGACCCTTCACAATAATTGCATCAGTGTTCATTTCACTTCGATTTAGGAAGACAATTGTATTGTGAGTGATTAGATAATTACTGAGAATGTATCTGAAGATTATCAAATAATAATAGATATTTTGTCTTTTCCTGTCTTTGATTTGAGTTTGTGTCTACTATGCAGCTGTGAATTCTAGTGATTCTTTTCTTATTGTTGAAGTAGCTACTCTGTCAAAATATAACCAGCTTTAAAAACACTAGCTGAATTCATGCCTTAGACCACTGACACACATATAGAGGTATTGCGAAATAAAGCATAATACTTGTCTTCTTAAAATACAGATGTTCACTTCATATTTCATGTCGCATATGCTACTCTGCAAAAGAATATGTTACACTGTATGAAGTGTGTGACATCTGCTGCGGCTAACAGATATTAGTGAGCTGGCACATGTGTTCTCCTTCAATTTGCCAGGCTCATGGTAAAACTGTGAAGGCTGACGCAAAGGCAGATTTCATTGACTACTTCCTTTTCTACATGCTGGAGGCAGCTCGGGGAAAAACCGGTTGAGTTGTCTTCTGGCAGGGCAGGGGACACCAAGCAGCCAGGTGCCAGTCATCACCTCAGTGTAGCACTCTCACTCAGTTTGTCCCTCCCAAATTCATGCTCCCCTCTGCTTTAAACTTAGTTCATGTTTTGCTGGTGAAATTTTTGGTTGCCTTCTAGACTGATGAATCACCTGTAGTGAGGGACAAGGCCATGCAATACTGCTGATGCAAGACCTCTTTTGCAGCTTTAATTATATCAAGATATCAAGAATATGCACTTCTGGGCAGTGATTTTCATTATGAGAATAATTTCTAGATTCAATGAGGTTTTGATAGATTTTCAGTTTCTTGTCCACCTTTTTGAACACCAGGGAGGGACCATCTGAAAAAGAACATTTTTATAAAAGGCTTAGACATTGTTCAAACACCTTCCAGTGCAAAAACCCACAAAAAGAAAAATGACATATCCAACTTTTTCTATCTGCTGACTGGTAAAAATAAGAATTCAATAGGAAAGCAAAGAAATCATACAACTCCTTGCTTTTAACTATTCAGAATTTAACTTTCATCCTTTAAAGAGAACATGGAGTTTAGCAGAATATTGCAGTGCAATGTGCAAAATAAAAAAGAATAATTTTGGCTGAAAGCACACCAAAATTCAGTGTCAAAATGAAGGTAACATTTGGAATAAAACTTTTAAAAATAACAAACAAGGCAGAAAGGAAAAAGAGAACAACCAGGATACCACAGATATCATAACCAAGTCCAAGATCACTGATAAATAAAAAAGAGAAGTACAAGAAATTTACGACTGGCATAGATCCATTTTTATGTAGATGGTGTACAATGCACAGACAGGAGTGTTTAACTCATTTTTTTCTGTTTTTACAAGAAAGACATTTCTAGGACCATGATGAAATACTTTCTAGCACTTTCAAGAAGGATATCAAACAGCATGTACAGGAGATAAATACTTTTCAGGCTGTAACCCTGAAAAACTCTCACAGAAGATCCTCTTTCTTCTGGAACTCAGTCAAGCTTTTGAATAGAAGCAAGCTCATCTGCCTTTGATCAAAACTTTTTATTCAGTTAGTACCTAGTGACCTAAGATTTTACTTAAAATGCAGATTTATAACTAGTCAACACCTCGACTCCGAATTAATGCAGTGTACATGTCTCATTAGCAAAGAATTTGGCATGACAGGAGAAGATCAGTAGATCAAAAGACTTGATGCTGTGGTTCCTACATCTTTGTCAGATGTAGGTGAAGGAATTTACTTTGAAGCAGAGTTTGTCTGTTTCTGAGACTGAAAGTCTCCACCTCTTGCGGCCCAATGCTCTTCATGGCCACTCATTGTTTTGGACTCAACCCTCAGAGGGAGGGAATGACATGTATTCATGAGCACTTGGAGGGGATTTTCCAATTTAGCTTCTTCCAGAACACATTCAAAATCCAAAACTGTGATCCCCACTAAACCAGAACATACTAAATGGAGATGATACGGGGATTTGCTTCAAACCAGCCCAAATACCACTACAACTGTAAGCATTCATCTAAAGTAACAAAGTTTCTTGCTATGCCACCATCCATGTCCCATCTCCACAGATTTTACCTAAACCCTGTATTTAGGAGGATGATTCATAACACAACCAATACGCTACAGAAAAAAGAAATCAAGTTGCATGTCTCTTCTGAAGTTCTCCACAGGATCAACTCTCCCTTTGGCAATGTTGGTTTCTGATAGCATCCCTGTAAGCTGGGAGGCTGAATGAAGCACTTGTGAAGGTGCCACGAGAAACGTCTTCTGCAGATAATCTACCTGAAGACAAGAGTAAAAGCTATGAATAATTTTGAAAGGCTATAGTACTATGGCCAGTGCTGGAAAGCTTTACTGCCTGAAAAAAATTGTCAGGGTGTGAAAGAAGGAAAAGCAGAAATTTACACAACTTCTCCAAGGCTAAACTGCTATCTCATATTTAGGAGCTCTTGGCATCAAGTATCCTTAGTTACCCGTGGAAACTAGGCCTGTGTGAGTCAAAACCACATAGCTGAACAAAAATAAATACAACTGAAAATCTTCATTTGAGCTGATGCAGATAATAATTTTTCTATATGCTTTCTTTGGTAAATTGAGATGAAGATTTGAGAATTGTCATAATTTTGGGGCATTTATGATAAAAGTAAAAAAATAAAGAAATTCTGGACTCATTTTATGACAAGAGTCAATTGACTTTCAAACACCAAGGAAGATGCAGCTGTGCAAACATGCACAGTACCACCGTACTCTGGAAGTCAATATCTCCAACAATTAGCAAGTCATTTCCCAGGCAGAAGGGAGCGTCCTGCTCAAATCTTGCCTGACTGATTCAGCACAGCAATTGGAATTCATAGATCTCTTCTCCAAAGACAGGACTCTAGCCATCAGACTGTAAGTGTAGTATAGGCAATGAGGAGCCTCTAGTCTCTCTTCTCAAAGCTGCTGAATTTTGGCTACATTTTTGCAAATCAAGTTAAATTGATTGGCATTATCACAGAGAGAGACAATGGTGTTGAGCCTGTAGCTCATGTGCTAATAAGGAGGGTCCACCACATTTCCAGTTGAATCTAAAAGGTTCTAATTCATTTTTCTAATAACTCTTAATGAAAATAAGCTTTGAGTAATGAGAAAATAGGAATTTTTTTTACTAGAAAATGTTCTTTCTTCCTTTCACATCTTCTAACTAATCCACATAGCACATGGATGTCAACTGCCTTACTTGCATCTGCCCCTTCAGTAAGAGAAGTTTTCAGGTAGATGCATGCAAAATGGAAAATGTAAATTACAAATTGAACATCCGTAAGGTAATCATCTGGTGAAGACCAGTAAGCCTTCTCAGGAAAATACAAGAGTTTTGGTTAAATTATTCTGAGCTGCAGAAATGGGCTCTTGGGTGTCCGTATATGTATGTATATATAAATAGACACACACATCACAATTCCAGTTTTAGCAAGGGGAATATGCACATCTTGTCTCATTACTCACATTCCATTTTCCACTTTGCCTAAAATATATTTAATTACCCAGCATGGAGTATCTTTGAATTTTTGTTTGGAAGGAGTACCCACCTTTCTAAACTGTTACCTGGTTAAGCTCTTTTCAGAGGAACAGCTCTCAATTCTCTTTTACACAAGAAGTACGATAGAAGGAACAATTTGCCAGCCTATGTGCAAAAAGCTCTTACACAAAGAAATCTTTCACAGGTCTGTTGTGCAGTATGAAGGCAACTCTCTGGATCAGCACTGAAGACTTCTTTTGCATATAACGTTAATGGCTTGACTTGCTAGCACCTTCCATTTCAGAGGTTGTAAATCATATGTTTTTACTGTTGGTAGGATAAAGTATTAGGGTATCTTTAGACACTTCACCCTGTGTATGCCATATGTAAAGAAAACAACCTTAGGTGCAACTTAGCCTACATATTTCACATTTAGTCCCATATTTTTTTAATACAGAATGGTCTGGCATATTTTTCTTCAACTATATGCAATTTCATGTTATGGCTTGCCAAGTTATTTTAAAGAGATTTATGAAGACAGCTCATAACATCTTCAGAGGCTGAAAAACTGTTATATCTGTAGGAGGGATGGAAAGGAATCTGAAAAACATTTTCTGGAAGGGGCTAATGGCTGAGAGCATAAGAAGAACCTAAGAACAATTTCAATGGTATTTACAAGAATGCATTTTTCATTTAGCTCTTGGAGGAGGCTCTCACATGGGTCAAATGCATCTTGGCAATTTGTCAGTAAAATGCAATTTGAGTTTGAAGCACTCTGAACTAAAGCTTCAAGAGTCTTACTTGTGGCCTGATAAGGAAGGTTTAATTTCAGTAAATGCGGACCTGATTCTCTATTTCCTTTCTTAAACCACTAAGGTCACTAACTTGGTGAATACACACCCAAAGTGATACAAAAACTGGTTCCTGAATGTCAGTACCAGAACAACTGTCACCAGGACCACAGTCTACAGGACAACTGGAGAAATGGTGTCTAGGCTTCTGTCATGTCTACATACAGGAGAAGACAGAGGCAAAAACAGAGATGAAACAATCACACCTTAGGCACAGGCTTTACTGTGTGACCCCACACTGTGGCCCAGAGCATTTTACTCAGTGTCAGTTTGCTTAGTCTCCAAAGGCAGCTGAATTTTGTGGTTGCATAATCTATTCCAGCAGGTCAGAGGAGTTCCCCACTGAACAGGCCGTACTAACAATGACCCAAAACAACAATTAATGAAGGTGGTAGGCACACCAGAAAAACATTTAACTGCTGACAGAAAGGAAAACCTTAGAAAAACTTCCGCTCACAAAGATGATAAATCTCTTCACAAATTGTATGACAGTTGGTGGTACATCCACTACCCCTGTTTACATGCTCGCTTGTGAAATAGCTGCTTTACAGTGCCAGAGAGGATATTGTCCATAATCCACCACACATCAATCTCCAGAGAATCCACATGGAAATCTTAATGTCTAAGCCCCATTTCTGGTCAAATAAAACTTCTCTTGAGTTCTAATGCTTAAATCCTTAAGAGATGATATTACTTCCTTCCCATAGCCATTATGGGGAACTCTTCTCAACAACACAGCATAGATGATACTATGGCTTTGCTACATAAACTCATGACTGTATTTTGCATACATCCATGTGCAGTAAAGTGTCATTGTTTTTTCTCTTAAGTAGAAAAAAAGATTTAATCTTGATTCAATTAAAGAGCATATAATAAACAAAGTATAGTTTCTACTCAGAGCAAACAGCATTTAAGTTACTTTTTTTTTGCTTCTAACAGTGAGAAAGAACAATGACAAAGATCCCATGAAAAGACACAATACGTTTCCATTTCTGTATAACAATCCTTATCAAACTGAAAATTATTTTGCACTAACCTTGAAAATGTTAGTTGGCTGCCTAAACCTCAGGCCACTCAAGAAAAAATCACTTCCAGTGGAAAGGACAAAAAGGTAAAAATGCTGTATTGGATTATTCATTTACATAACATATTTAAAATGCTATTGTTTAGGATAAAGATTATCTTTGTTAAAAAAAAAGAAGCAAAAATTCTTCTGACTGCTACTATGCTACTATATAGACATTTGGTGAAGACTGGGACTATTACTCTAAATCTCAGTCAAGCAGTGCTGTTAAATACGTCATTATATGGAACACTGCAATTACACAGAACAGTGACTTCCACAAAACTCATTTTAGACTCGTCAGTTCTAGTAATTTATGCCTACCATCACCATAAGCAAATGGGATGAAGAACTCATTTTATGACTGCTAGCTGAAAGAAGATACAAGAGGACAGGAAGTCATTGCCTGGACCAATATTTTATTTATTTTTTCCTCACTTATAGAATAGGTCTGCTAGAGCATCTATAAAAACATAAAAATGGAATAACACAGTACATTGACTACCCAAGGTTGGCAAATGTTGTTATAAAAGAATCCCATAAATATCTATGTATCTCCAAGTGGTTAACTGATAATATACCGATTGAAAGCACTGAGAATAAGTAGAGGATTTTCTGGGTTTTGTAAAAACAATAGAAGTCCTGATTGCACACTGCAAATGTGTCTTCTTTGCAGTCCTTGATCTGGAACTCCTGTCATGCTCTGTAGAGAATTTAATGGTTTTTCCAAGCTCACCCACAGATTACACATTGAACAAGAAGGCCTTTGATGGGATTTGGAAAGGTCAACAGCTCAATTTCTAATCAATGTATTGCTGAAAGTCAAGAAGTCTTTAAAGCTTGTTGAGTTAGTGAGATGCAGGGAGTTACACAAATAGTAAAGAATTAATGTGTAATGATTCAGATTGCTCATAGAATAAGGGAGGATAAAGGCAAGAAAATGATGCTTGATAAGATTCCCATATGAGTGTAATTTTCCCTGGGACTGAAATCTTTCTAGGAGTAAGGTAGACAATCATACTGATTTTGAACAACCTGACCCACACTGCAAAACTGGTTAGAGAAGAAAAGAAAAATGTTCCATCTTTCTGATAAAACTCCACAGGGTATTTCATAGATGGAATGCAGAATAGCCATTTGATTAGTATGAAATAACTTTTTTGGCAAATTCTACAATATTTTTGGAAACTCCTTGCCCTTGTATGCCCAGTTTAGAGGCCTAGCTGAATGACTCACAAATGTATTTCTGAATCTGTTGTTCAATGTGTTCCACGACACTCTAAGTAAAATGTACAATGAACATATTTTCCCAGTTCTCAGACAACTCAAGTAATTAAACAGAACTGGGATTTGGCCAGGACATGACAACTAACAAAATTACTAACAAAATTACTAAAAAATATCACAGGAATTTTTAATGATGCAAAAATTATAATACAGCTTTCAGTCTCCTTTCTGGACTCATGCGGGAAGATTAATTGGGTGCAGGCAGAGAACATGGTCTAGTGACTGAGCAGAACTACTGTCTGGGTGTAATTACTGCCAAGCTACAATATGATTACCCTAAAGTGTGAGAGGTGGAGAGATCTCAGTGTGACATGTCAGCAAGGAGTATGGGGCACGATCGGCAATATGGATTGTGGAAAGCAGGGACGCCTGCACACTCGTTCCCTGTTTCACTGAAAGCATTTCAGAAATGTAAAGATATCAAGCAGTGAGAACTTAGGGAATGCTAGAATTAGTGGTTTGTATTCAGCATTTGTCCTTATTTATCTTTCCCCTTCAAGGCATATGAATAGTTTTTAATGACTTGAGCCCATACAATTTTTTCCATATGCCTCCTATCTCACTGAGTGAGTACATTAAATAACACTTGATGTTCTGTTATCTCCTTACTCAATATTGTGTACATTTCAGTAGAGAAGGTCTCTCCTGAATGTAATAGATACACTCCTGGGCTGTTCTGTAGTAGACAGAGGACCATCAGGTGATTAGAAATTTTTATTTATGTATTTTCTTGACCTGTAAGGTGAGAGAATAGATATCAGCACTATTTTACAGATATATTACTAATTAAGTAATATATTACTAATTAATATATTACTAATATATTACTATATTACTGAAATTAAGACTACCTACTACTTTTAGGCTCCTTTTGAGATGCCCTGGGACTGACTTTTCAGCAGAGGTAACACTTGTACAGGGGTTAATACACTCTGAGAACAGTTCTTTTAAATTAGGCTGTGCCTGGGTTTGCCAATACTTCTCCAAATTAGAACCATGCTGCTCTCAGGCAAGGCACAGCTATACAGAGAAACCTACAATTAAAGGCTCTGGCAAGTCTGGTTTGTGTGACTTGCTCACTAAAGCACAGAAAGCAGCATGACCTAAGGGAAGAATCCTACTTCCTTGGACCAGAGTCACCGTAACTACATGAGTATCCTACCTCCTCCAAGAGTTCCATGCACTGCACCCCTCAGCTCTTGCAATGACAAAAGCAGTATGCAAGCAGCAGTCTTCCTAATCATACTTAATTCTCCATTTGAGTGAGCAGCAGTACAAACACTCTCTTATGAGAGACCAAGAGATTCCCCTTCCAAAGATTGTGAACTTACCAGGAAGTGCTTGACAAAACCTACAAAACTGGTTTTCATTAAAAATATAAAGTGAAAATAATTTGAACAAAGTATTCTAAGTCTTGTAATAAATATAATTCATATAGGACCTGATTATCTTACAGTCTGCAGTGAATGCAGGAGGGGAACAAAGTGGCTCTCATTTGCACTAAACAAAGGATGGTGGTTCATACATCTATTTCGACTTGTATCTTTAGTTTCCAAGCATGACTTCCAATAGATGCAGGAGCAAGCCTTACTCAGGTGAATTCATTAGTTCAGAGCACCTGAACTGACATTTTCACCCCCAAATTTATGATAATATGAAGCAGTTGCAGTCCACTCCCTTTCTGAATTTCACTATTTAAAAAGCAAAATATTTCTTCTATCTTTCTGTTATAAACCCAGTATAGGATTAAAGGGTTTTTTTTTCTGTTCCGAATAACTTGGAGCAGCTGAAGTCTTGCTGCCAGCCTGTCTCCCTGTGTCTCACAAAGCATTAACAGAACTATTTCCTGAACCTCATACTTTCCTAGTTTTAACATCTTAAAATCAAATTACAAGCTCAAGGATCACAATCATAGCCTTGGTACTGCAGCCTAGCTTCTTTTACTCTATGAAATGAATATTGCTTGAGAAGTAAATCAATACGAAGCCTTGTACAGTGAACAGCAAAGATACCAAAGCACTGGTCCTTTTCTGCTGCAGCACTGTATTCTGAAATCAAAATCAACACAACAGATTTCACAGCTAATGGGCTGTGCTGGTGAGCACTGCTCTGTTCCTGTAAAGATCTGTGCATAAGGCACTGCCAGCAAGTCTTAGGAGAGCGGGTGAGATTTGTCAAAGGCAACTCTTGTTCCAATTGACATTGTATTCTGGTGCCGGCAGCTGAAGGCTAAAGTTCTGATCAATTAATTTTCCTTTCACTATAAACATTTTCTTTTTCGCTTGAAGGTCCATTCAATCTAGAAAACCGATGGCCCTTGGCAGTACTGGTTATTCTAATGTGGTCAGTAAATATGCAAGAAGGCTTTGACTTCTAATTTCTCCCTGAGTTTTCAGCTCTGTCTGGACTCTGCTTAAGGGATGAACAAAAGCACAGAGTTTCAGCAAGCCAGTAACTGATGTATTTACAGAAATGAACAGTTCTGTTCTCTGATCTGTTTTTTGGTCTCTGCACAAGCAAACAAATCACTTAAGTGGGAGTTTTGCCTGTGTAATGAATTTAGGAAGTCTTCCAAAATAGGAATAGGATGTGTGGAGAGCAGCACTGCAATAAATAGCCATGTTTTTTTCACCTCCAATTATCTGCAGAGAAAGAACAGAGATGGGATTGAGCAACAGAATTCAAGTTTCAAATCAACAACAGAATGACAATATTCTGATATACTTCATTTCTGACCTCTGAACCTCCAAAAGCCAGGTACAGGCATTACACATGGAAACTGAGGGAAAGACTGCCACTACTTTCTTTGAGTCTTAGAAGCATTTTAAAAACTACTTAATATTCATTTCAATTATTCACAACAGGACACATTAAGATAGATCTATGTTCTGCAAATGGCAGGAATGTACAGAATTTGTAAAGAGAAATTCCAGATGGGCAGCTAAACCTTTTTTGAGTTGCAATCATATTTTGTCAATATTTACCATTTCCCAGATCACTGGCTTTTTCTTGGGTTTTGTACTCTTTGTTTTGCCACTGAAAAAATACTGTGCAGTGAAGCTGTTCATTAATCCCTGCAAACATGTTCTGGAAGAGAATAAATAAGGAAAAATGCTGTTTACTAGATGAACAATCATAAGCAACATAAATTTGGCTTGAGGGAGAGTATAGTACAGAACTACAGTCTCCTTTATCCTAAGTAAAGACCATTAATTATGGGCTCTAGGATAAATTTCTAGAACTCTTGTGACTTCAGCTTGCTTTTCGCTAAGCTTTTATGGAAAGCACAAGAAAGCCCAAGCTCCATTTTCAGTTGAAATGTGTTTTTCCTTCAGCTGGAAATGAATGGAACCTAGAAGTCTGCCTGGCTGAGAAGATATGAAATGTCTGTCCTATTGATCCTCCTGATGTTTGGTTTTGATCTGGACACTGAACAAGAAAACCCAAAAATCCATTGTTACATTGCCTTACTGAACAAGAATTCAATCCAAATTGAGGAAATTTTTACTTTGTTTAATGACAGTATCTACAGTGGTGCCAGTGATTTAAGGTAAGGATCTGGTCAATGCTAACCTAGTCAAGCCAAAGCTTTCATGTTAATAACAGATATTATGAGGAAGAGGTAAAGAGCCCAGTAATACAAGTATCTAATCCTGGCCCTGAGTGAAGATGTCAGAGCTGTGCCACACAGAGAATCCCTCCAGACTGGATCTGGACACTCGCTTGCACATAGTCTTCAGCTAGTACCTTCCTTTCCAGATGATAAACTTCATAAGGTGTGTGACACACACAGTGCGTGACAAGCCTGTGCACACTAGCCCTTAATGGGAGGGGAGGGCTGCTTAAAGCAAGAATTTGATTGTTTGGAATAAAGCTTTTGGCCCAAACTGCATGACTCGGTCCATTTATATAATGAAATGTTATATTAAATCTAATTGAGCAGTCTTCTATTAAGTATACCATGAACGAGTTAATAATATATTTGAAAAAACAATGCAGTGGATAAAGTAGACCTTGATTTTACACTGTCCTGAGAGACATCTAAAATCTCTCTGATATCAACACTCTGAACAAAAAAAACTAATTTCAATGGGACTTACGGAAATATAACCTCACATGAACTCTGCATAACAGATAGATTGAAGTATTAGGGACCTGCATGCTTGGGGTTTATCTGCCAAAATACAAAGGACAGTGGGGAGTGTGGTAAATGTTATCAAGGAGTTTAGGAAGCAGGGATCCTTTTATCTTTCTCACTTCCATATTCTTGGGCTGGCTGGGCAAAGCACTAATGTGCTGTCTAGACATTTATACAGAAGCTGATTTGGTTTGTAGGAGAGTGAGCTATATAAATGACTAATTATCCTGTATCTTACATGAGCCATCTTCAACTGCCATATATTTTATTGAGATGAGCATATTAAGAGGCATAAACTCTATATGGTAAATCCTGAAATGTCCCATGTAACTTAATTTTCACAGATAAGAAATGCAAAACAGTCTTTCCAGGGTACCACGACTTTCTGCAGGAAGTAAATCCATTACAAAATGAAAGCTTTCTAATGCAATGACAGGGTGCACAGTCTCATCATCTGCATGTGGGACTGGCACTCACAAATTATTGTTCCAGCTGCCACCGGGCAGCTCTCTTTATCACATCTAATTTACTCCTCTTTTATCAGGCCGTGTGAGAGACATCTTAATCATGAAGGACAGGATTTATCTTACCTAATGTCAGCTTTCTGAGGTTAGGCAGATGGTACCATCCTCAAGGCAATGCTTAGGGTCAGAGGAGTGGGCTTCTCTTTGAGACACCTGTTGTGGGATTGAGTCCACGACCCTTCAGGGCCTCCTGTCTCTTGCTGCTATCATGAGATCACAGATATTTGGCCTAAACCTTAGTTTTAACCTTCTTAAGCAGAGTGGGGTGAATCCTGTGTTTCTTTCTCAGAATACTAATGATAAAGGTGAACCAAGGTTTTAAAATTTGCAACTGGAGACTCAGCTTTCCCCCAGATGATGGCTGCGTGATGCCTTTGTTTGTGTTAAATCCATTATAGAGAGAGGATCTCACAGGTATTTAGATTGGTACTATACTCAATCAGGTTAAACTGAAGAAAATGTCCCTGTGAGATATCAACCACCCAGCTGATATGACTGACTGATCTAAAGGCAGCTGAAAACATTAGACATCAATACAACATTTGCAAGTTTGCTGCTCTAATGGCTGGTAAGCACAAGATCTGACATGAAAACAAAGCTGTCAACCCGAAAACACCTGATTTCCCTTATTGTCCAGAGAAGGTGTTCAAAACTGGATAATTTATATCTATCTGATGCTTTGCAACACAATTTTGAATACAAATAGAGTGAAAGAGCAATAATATGAAGGCCTTCAGATAGTTGCCTAGATCATGCTGAGTAACTCAGAGACAGCTGAGATGAGAAGATGGTTGAATGAGACCATGAAAATATATTTAGTTGAAATATTAGATACGATTTTCAACAGGGACTTGTTGAAATCACGTTCCATCTGGCCTTCCTTAAATAGCCTCCTGCTTGAACTTTGTTGTGCTCTTGGAACCAAACAGGTTGAAAGCCTCTCTAAAACACAAAGATTCAATAGCACTCAGAGATGTTGTTAATAACAAGGCAAGCAGTGCACAGTACGTAATGTTACATCACCAGCCTGAATTGTTAATGCCTTGTTAACAAATATACCAAAATATAAGTTTACCTTCTATAATACTGGTTAGGCTAAATATATTGTGATCAGGTTTTATTTTTCCCAAATAGAAAGCTCTGTGTATTAAAAGAAAAGTAAATGCTTGCATTTTACTAAAATATATGTAGGAGTAAACTGAAAATTGCAGAAATTGACCTCAGTGTTAGTCAAGGCATCTTCCAAAATTTTTATTTTCTTATATTTTCCATTTTCCTTTTCTGTAAATCAAGTTAATCCAAATATAAATAGTGTAAAATATAATGAATAACTGCTGTGAGGTCAGAAGTGGGTCAAAGAAGGATAAAGAATTAATCTCAAGACCAAAGGCCATTATATTTCAGATATACAGCTCAGAAATGGAGGAATGCTATAAATTTTAAATGAAATTTGTCAGGCTAAGGCTGGTGTGATTGACATCCTTTTCTAGCCACCACAGTCTGAATTCAGTTTGCTGCTATGCACATCCATGTGTGTGAGAAACACTACTGAAATGAAAATGAAACATACTATATGGGAATTGATTAATTGTCATCATTCACAAGAAATGCATTAATTAATTTAATGATTTAGTTTGATTCAAATTCATTGATTTTTCTTATTTTTCTGGGCTAGGTAGTAGTCTCAATTCATTATAATACGCCAGAAAAGTACATTCAAATATCACTTATTTATGGAAAGATTGGTGTCAGCTAATATTCTACAGTTCCCAGTAGTTGGGACACCTAGCTCTAATACAGTGACAAGACATATAACTGCTTTTATACACACCAGTATCAGGAATTCCTAACATGATTCATGTACAAAGGGTAGTTCTGAATACGTGCTGATGCAGTATAATAACCTTAGAAATTTGATTAAACCTTGTTAGTGGCAGAGTCCTTCTTTTTCACATAGTTATCACAGCCCAGTATTGGCTGCTTCGCTAAATGTGATAGATCTGCCTCTCAGTTTGTTGTTCGAATTTTCTTCCTGTTTAGATATTCAGCTTGAGGACAGTAATAGCAAACATAATGAAAGCACAATACTGCTGGAACACAGCTTACAGAGCCTGCCCAGGGGACAAGCCACAGCAAAGTATTCTACTCTAAGCTAATGGCTGCAGATTGATCCTAAAGAAGAAAATAAAGGAAAAACTGGTAAAAGGCTAAAAATCCAATCTGATGCTCCAGTACATGTCCAAATATCTATACTTTAATAACTTCAATTATGGAGGAAATGATGACCTTAGAGAGAATGCTGCCTTGCCTAGCACAGCCTTTTCTTCCTCAAAAAGGCATTCATTTGACTTTCAGGACTCTGAGATTCTTTACAAGAGTTAACGCCCTGTGATTTACCTCACACATCACTGTAGTGGACAAGAACATCCTCCAATAAGAAGCTACTCTAAGTTTTGTGACAAACTTCACAGGAAAATTTCAGAAACTATTTACTTTTCATCCTTCCTATGTTCTGTAACAGGATCACCTAAGTCACAGTTAAGGCTCTATTCAGAGAAAGCAATTTGTTCTCCTTGATTTTAAAATCTGGTTTGAACTTGGTTTTAGAGGCTTAGCTGTCTAAATTTATTGGTAATGAATGGTGATAATCAACCCTGAAAAAGAAGCCCAGATGAATGGACTTCACCACAAGAATATCAAAATTTCATGTGACAGAAGGGCTACTTCAGAGCTGGGGCCTGACCTTAGTCCTCAGCTGGGTCATTGCTGCACAATCCCACTCCTTTTTGCAGCTGAGATGATCCTGTCCAACCGGGAGGTCCTTTTAGCACTAAAATAGAGTAGTCGTGGATAAAGCACAGAGTGCCACTGTTTGTCCAGAAGGTGAAGACTTGGGCGTTTTTGTGGCAGAACACGTCCAGCAGGGGAGATGCCCACTGGACTCTTTCCAGGGATCTTTATTAGCTTCTCAGTAAAGAACTATCAGGCAAAACTCGGCTCTAAACTGGCTCCAGGTCTAATGCTGGTTTGGCAGCTTTTTAACGAGTAAAAAGTACTCCACCAGTGTGGAGGATGAGCAGGAACATTTTGGTTCACCCACTCCAATGTGAGCAAGTAGCCAGCCCAGCGTCTGTGGGACCGAGATTCCTCTGCCCAAGCAGTGAGAAGAGAAGAAGGAACCAAGATTTTGTCGGCAATTTGATGTTCTTCAGATTTCTGGACTGGAAACTTAGCTGATTAAAATCAACATAAACCAAGCTGATATTTTTTGGTCAAGATATACCAGGTAAGTATGCAATCCATTCTGTTTTCCAATATTGAAATATCTGAAGTAAAAGGATTAAAGTATTTGTCATCTTGGTGTCTCAGCCCAATTAGCTGCACAATCCTGACAGAGTTATAGAGAAATTTCTTTTTTTATCATTAGGTGCTAGACATAAGAGCAAATGTCATTTCTGAAAGTGAAGATGAATATATAAACTACACAAACTGTTCTGAGAATTTATATAGTGCCACAGAACATTTCTCCTGAATCCCTATTTAGGAATTACGGTTTGCTACGGTGATTGAGCCCAGGTGCACTGGCTGACGTCCATATGAGCAATTACATTCAGCTCAAATTCCTCTTTTCAGAAGAGCAATGCACTCTCTCTTCATCCTGACACACTGTATGGTGGTGGTGCCTATTATTCCGAAGATGCACCCAGCCTCAGAGACACTTTATTGATAGCTGAAAAAATCCTTGTACCCACACATCATATTCTCTTTCAGACTCTGCTCTAATTCACAGAACAGACTTGCAATTGCAATGTTGTGTAAAAGTGCTTACCCTCTTTTGCAAACCGCTTTGAGAAGCACCGAAGAGCAAGTGAGTCACCTGGGTGACAGCTAGTCCGTCCAAACAGTAAGAAACAGGAAAGTTTAAGGGGAGGGAAAAGGAGCTCAAGATCATAACAACCATCTCCTGTGTCCCGAGACGTCACTACAACATCCCTTTCTAAGCTTGCTTGGAAAAGCAGAGAATAGTTCACATCTGCCCCAGCCATCAGTCAATGAGATGTGCACAGAACCTTAAAACACATTATTTTTTCCCAAAGACAAAAAATTTCCCTCAGTGCTTTTTCAAGTCTAATATTCCACCTGGAGTAAGTACTACGTAGTATCCTTATCACTCGGCCTACTCCTGCACTAGACAAACTGTGTTGCCAGTGATGTGTTGTGAGAACTTGCAAGAACTGGATATGAGGAAAGTCAAAGGGTAAGAAAAGAGTATGATACAAGTATGATCTTACCATTCACCACTGTTCTAAGTCTTTCACTTTGATTTGGCATCCTCTTTCCTTTTTTCCTTTGTCAGCTACAGCTTTCTGTCTCAAGGCTATGAATTCTTTTCTTGGTTTCATTACCAAGAGAGGTTTGCTTATAAATGCATTAAGTGTCTCGAGATGTTTTGTCACAAGGTGTGGAAAAGACCACTTTGTTTTGTTGTGGAAGTAGCAGCACTGTGCACTGGTATCTGATGCCATGCCATTTAAACAACAGGTGTGCCTCTATTCTCTTCTTTAAATCACTGTCTTCCACTTTTTAGCGTTTTCATTTTTCCTTTGTCTTATTTCACATCTGCACCTGGTTCAACATCTTTAAAACTATATAAAGCCAGTGCCAAATTCTATTCCAATACATGACTAACTGCTAGTAATAATGACATACTTAGTTTTTTACTTCATTATATGTTTACTAGAAATGCTGTTACTACCGATGATGCTATCATGTGACAACAAAAGATTTTTATGAGGAAAGCATACAGGAAAAGATGTTCCTACACAAAAAAACTATTAACAAGTATCTTTATTGTATTATCATTAACATATGGGCGTGGATAATAAATGCAATGGTGTATTTGCCCAATGGAAAAGTACCAGCTTGGTTAAAGGGGAAAAATCATTTTCGGATTTCTGACAAGATTTTACAATTAGCAAAGAAATGTGAAATTAAATTAAATAACACACAAACCCCACGCAGTTTTGCTATTTTTGTCCTTATTGTTTATTCCTCCTAATAGCCCTGTTTACTCGTTTTTTGCCTCTTTTGATCTGACTCAATGGAGTTGCCACCCCTTCTCTGGCTTTCATTGTAATCTCACACTTGGCCAAAGAACAGAGGAAATGAACAAAGCTGTTGATATGTAAATAACAGCTTTGAAGGTAGAAGTACCAGATTGTTCCTAAAGAGAAAAATGCAATTGGTTTTTTTTTTACCAGATTAAACAAAAAAATCCTGATGTATTATTCAAATGGTGCCTGAAATCAAAGATTCCATTATCTCTGAAGAATAATCATTTCAGTCAAACCAGGTATTTGCAGAGAGCTAAGGAAATTGTATTAAGAGTTCAAAATGTTGCATTCTAAATGTTGTTGACAAAATTGCTTATTTCAACCCTATTTCACTTTCCATGTATTACATTATGAGTACCTTTAACAGGACATTTTAAGAGATGGGTTGATTTTCCTTTGGATAAAAGCAACTGAGGGCCAAATTCTGATGCCTCAGCTCCTGTAGGTGGTATCTGAATCACAGAGCTGGAAGGGACCTCTGGAGGTCACCTGGTCCAACCCCCCTTCCTCAAGCAGGGCCACCTAGAGCTAGTTGCCCAGAACCATGTTCAGAAGGCTTTTGAAGATCTCAAGGATGAGGAATCCACCACCTTCTTGGGCAACCTGTGCCAGTGCTCATTCAGCCTCACAATGAAAAAGTGTTTCCTGATACTCAGAGGGAACCTCTTGTATATATTTCAGTTTGTGCCCAGGTATGGTTTCTCTGATTCCAGAGAGAATCTCTCCCAATCACAGAATTTATGATACAATCTGAATTTATGATAAAATCACTGAAATCAAGCTCGGTGACTTCAATATTTCTGGGCTTCTGTATAACTAGAAGAAAAAATTAGGTTCATTTTACTGGAAGTACTATTGTAGTTTGCACTGTTAAGCGCATATTTCTGTAGGAAGTGTGTTCATGGAACGATTTATAGGGCTTTCACTATTCAGTGAGATACCTTACTGCTTTAGTGAAAACATGCAGTTGGTGGCATGCGAATAATTTGCAGATTATGAGTTGCACGTGCACAAATATGATAGAAGGAGCCCTAATAATTGAAAAGGGCTTAATGCAAAATAGCCTCAGAAAGGAGTAATTGCTGCTGAGGCACTGCCCTAGGACACCCAAGGAGAGGCTTGATTGTCCTTCTGAATAAACAGGATTCAGAAATTTCTTTGAAAAATGAATAAAGTGTCGTCTTTTTAAATCTTGGTACCCAAAAGTGAATGAGTGGAAGTGAGTGTATCTGCCCCGTCTGTTATCTACGAGCTACATAAGTTGTCTTCATGTGTCAAAGTGTGTGTCAAAGACTCCTTCCCAGTGTTCAGAAACAGTTACATTTTTACCTTTTGGAGAAAGCCATGGGGAAACTCAGCAGAATCTCAGGTGAAATTCAGGTAGTTCACAAATTATGTAGTGGCCTCTGCTAAACAGCCCAGTTTGCCTCTTCTTCAGGACACTTTGATGTAGACAGTTTGATCTGTTATTGATTCTGTCCACATTCTGAAAACTGGCAAAGTGATGCTGACTTCTGCTTTCCAAAAGGTTACAGTTCTATGTGATGATAAATGATGGGTAAGCACTACCATTAGTAAACAGTCAAGGTGTCTGATGGAGAAAAGTCAATGAAAGTAAATAGCACATATTGCCTGATTAAGATGGCCCCAATTCAGAATTAAAGGGACATAAAATTATCTGCTCTTATCTGGCATGTAGGCTTGTTAACTCCAATTGTCTCAAACCTGCAGATATAGAAAAGACAAACTCTAAATTGCTTGAAGTCTGATTTTTATTGTTCTTTAGTGACTATCAGCAATATAAGTTGGTTAGGGTATTTTTTTCCCGACAATGTTCCTTTTAATAGGAAAATAAGGTATCTTTGTAGACCTCAGTAGGAGCACGTGAAGAGGATGGAGGTTCAGGAAGAAAAGCAGCAAAGTTTTTCCAAAAAAGATGTGGTGAATTGGAAAGACTTAGAAGCAAGAAAAAGAAAGACTGAATGAGAGAGATTCCAAGAAAGTGAACACAAATGGTAGTGTAAGGACACAGGGTAGTGTGGGAGTACCTGGCTGCCAGGTTGACCCTGAAAAGTTAAAAGACGAAAGTAGAAGCTCATTTTTACCCTTAGATCCATAGAAATAGGAGCATGGGAATATGTGAAGTCTCAGAACAAAATGAACCTCGTGCAGGTAGGATGCAGCTAGGTTTGATACCCAAGGTTCACTGTTCATCAGTGGGAAGACGAGCAGAAAGATGATTAGAGGGATGGAGCACCTCTCCTATGAGGGAAGGCTAAGAGATTTGGAATTGTTGAGCCTGCAGAAGAGAAGACTTTGGGGTGATGCAATTGCTGCCTTCCAGTATTGGAAGAAAGCCTACAGGAAAGCTGGAGAGAGACTTTTTACAAGTGCATATAGTGACGGGACAAGGGGGAATGTCTTTAAACTTTAGATTAGATATTAGGTAGAAATTCTTTACTGTGAGGGTGGTGAGGAACTGGAACAGGTTGCCAAGAGAAATTGTAGATGCCCCATCCCTGGAAGTGTTCAAGGCCAGACTGGATGGGGCTTTAAGCAACCTAGTCTAGTGGGAGGTGTCCCTGCCCATGGCAGGTGGGTTGGATTAGGTGATCTTTAAGGTCCCTTCCAACCCAAACCATTCTGTGATTCCGTGATTTGTGAAGTTATCAAGGTTTTTTTCCCTCTGGCATATCTATCACTGGCATCCAAGACAGTTGTCCTTTCAGGCAGTGCAGAGATTTGCATTCCACTATGGACTTCCTTGACCCTCTGTGTCCATCCCCTGAAGCAGCTCAGAAGGATCCATCTCAGTGCAGGGGACAAGGGCAAGGTGCAAACTACCATATGCACGTTCCGCAAGAGACTGTTCGGACCAGAGCATTAGGTTACACTTCTGTCTGAAGCTGCTGCAAAACTACGTGCTCAAGTGCCAGGCTGCATCATTCCCCTGAAATGAATTCTCCATGTGAGGCAATTCAGCAACTCTCTAGTGGGGTGTTGGGTTTTCTCATCTTGTCCTTGTGCTATAAAAATGCCCTTGGCCACTACCAAGCAGCTTAGAAAGGAGAAAAAGGATGAAACCACTTCTCACAGAGTTCATTTGACTGAAACTGGAATTAAATGCTATTCTTCTCACCTCACAACCTCCCTATTGTATCCAAGTACAGGATAAGAATAAAGCATATGAAGTCTACTCTCTTCAGTGGAAAAAATAAAAGGTGAGGTTTGAGAAACTTCAACTTGCTCACTTTCTTCTACCATAAGTTAAAAAAGGCTTAAATCTCTGGACTCTAAACTCATCCACTCACTCCTAGGGAAAAAAAAATATATTTCATGGCATATGCTAGCAATAATCCTGTTTACCTCTGAGCAGACTAGAAGATTAAAGTTTCTGCCAATCTACTGAGTGAACAGTCAGGCTGCAGCCCTCGGTATATTACAAGGCAATCAGAGCTCACTTTTAATTAAAGCACAACGTGGGCAAATAGCTTATGGAGACAGTTATTAGTCACACACTAGATTGCCCCAGAAACCGCACAAATTTAACCTGAAAAAACAGCGGTTTTATTAAACAGTAACTATACAACTTTAGGCATATTGTGGATGCCTACAGATGCCTGTGGATGCATAACAAAAAAGAATCTTGGTTCTGATGTGGTCTTCCATGCTACTATGAGGTAACATTTGCTACTACTATGAATAACATTTTGCATGTATTTATTTATTTTGATTCACCCCAAAGCAATCTCTCTTATGGAAGCTGGGGTCCAGAATATCACCCATTAGCACCAACATGATGATATAATAATGCACAGAGTATACAGTCATTTGCAGTGAAGGATCTCAAAATACTTAAAAGGTGTTCATTGGAAGCCTTTACATGTTTTTAACTGTGTATCTGCAGCAGCATATCTGCAAGATTTTTATCCTTGATTGGATGTATTTTCTAGTGTATCTATCATTGGTTAACTGGGTTAATTAAGAGAAAAATGTCTAAGATTCTAAACATTATATTTATGATTTGAATTAAAATCTTTCACAAAAAATATCCTTGCAAGGACCAAAAATGGTACTTCTTATTTATTTAACCTGTTTTTAATAATGGGAAAAAAAAAAAAAGGGTGAAAGCCTGTTAGTGCCACTTAGCGTCTGAAGAGAGCCTTTTGTGAACCTTGCTATTAAAAAGGCCATGATAGTAGGAAGCAACTATAATTTGGCTATGAATCACAGAGCTATTAACAGGAAGACTCTTAGCAAAGACAAAGGCCCTGCCGTCCATTATAAACCCATGAACTGCCTTCAGATAAATGCAGCTTGTCCTTCGATGTAAAGCTACTCATTGCAATCCAGCCAGCAGTCTCCATTGTTCACCCTAATGAAAACGCACTCTGGAACAGAGAAAATGTCTAATTCATTACAGCGGAGACTAATTTTTTCCACCAACTGCTTTGTACTGAAAAATTCAAAAATCCCCAGTGAAGGCAGAAACAGACTTTATTTTTTTCCACATAAAATTTAACCTTTATTTGCAAATGGCAAAAACTCCCTTTTCTTTAAAAAAATAAATAATAATGGTGTTCCTTTTTTGTGTATTTAGCAGAAAGGTAAATCTCAAAGAGCTTTCCTCTATACCACCTTTAGAAAGAATCTCTTCTTTCTGGGTTTTATGCAACTACAGAGGGTTTGAACAAGAGAAAGCAATTTCTTTGGCTACATTTATCTTCTTCAAGACTCCTTTCAATTAATATTAGTCTAATATTTGTTAATTGCTACTAAAGATGCTGTATCAGGTAATGCATTTAATTTACCTACCGAGCTTAGAACTGCAGGATAGAAAGTGTATCTATGGATATGCTACTGTAGAGTAGCAACAATAGCTTTGGGCTACAGCTACTAAAAATAACTTGCTCTGTGCTGCAACTCAGGTATGAGAGATTTAGACCATTCATAAGAACTGCAATTAAAAGCATCAAATGGAATGGAAATACCCTCCTCCATCACTCTGGCAATTCCTTTTTGATGAGTCTATGCAGTGGTTGAGTTTTCCTCTTGTTTTGCATGTTTACTGTTCTATGAAAAGCACGGTATTTCTTTTGATTTCTTTGCTGGGAACCAGTAGTTTTAGAGTAGAAAAACAGAAGTGAGCATAATTTTCATTTCAGACAGACAGCAAGGAAGAAAAAAAGACAATCTTTCAAGGACAAGCAATGTTAAGACTGCTGGCAATTTTTAAAAAGGCAATTAAAACAGTAGTCTTCATAATAAAAAAACCCCCTTCATCATTGAAATAAAATGTGGCCTCCTGCATATATTTAATTAACATATTTTCCTTTGCATAGTCTCTCTGGGCATGGTTGACCTACTCTTACCAAAGCACACATCCTTGAAAAGCAGTCCCACTGAAGTTGAAGAGATTGATCATGCAAATAAATCTCTCAGCACTTGGGCCGCAGAATAAATACTGCACTGTGACAGTCAGAGAGAGAGCTGAAACCCTGCCTGGCAAACTTGCTGGGAAGTAAGCGAAACCAGAGGCAGCAACTTGTACCACACACTGGGGATGGGGAAAAGAGCTCTTTTCCTCAGATTCCTTCTTTCTCAAAAAGCCATCTTGAAAGGCACATCATCAGTGTGATTGGAGCAGCTGCTGACTTGCAGTAGCTTTGGCTACAGACTTTCCAAGGAGAGGTGGACAGAGCTCTCTTCCCACACGCCCAGCCCTTTTCCTACACGCTGACCAGCACAGGCACTCATGTGAGCGCAGGTTGCTCCTGTTACACCACTGGCAGCAGCATCCCAGGGAAGATGCCAGCCAGGGACTGTGCTGGGGCTGGTGGGGCACTCAGGCCGCATGTCCTGCACAGGGGGCAGGCAGAGGAGCAGCCGTGGCACACAGCCAGCTGTCCGGCCACCTCTCTGCTGCCCAGGCCACAGGCCACTGCACTGCTCTGGAAGGAAGCAGTTTAAATTAGCTCCAGCAGTGCATGATTTATTTGCCCCAGTACTCAGGCTCCTCTTTACCTGTTTTACCTGTGCTTTGTCCCTTTTCTGCTACTCACAAAGAGGACAGAGCACCTGGATAGTGGTGGCAGCTGTTGCTCTACTGTTTTCTTCCTCAGGATATCCACTCTGTGGGATAGGGCAAGAGATCTTCTCTGCTCCATGTTAAGCAGCAGCACCACAGACAGAGACTCAATTGTCCCATCAATACCAGTGATCTAATCAGGACTGAGAGTGCCAATAAAACAAAAATTCTTTTTTCTTTCTTCTGGTTGGAACAAACTGAACAACATCTTTCTCCTCCCTTCATTTTGTTCTGCCAAAGTAAAACAAAACAACTTCCTTATCAACGTGTTTTTGGGTCGAAACATCTCTTCAACCTGGAACAAAATGTTCCATCCTGTGGCAGACATAAAAAAACAACAGGGAATGAAGGACTGTCTGCATCTCCACCACTGCTTCCTTCTTCCAGAACCATCAGTGATGGGGATGCTTCTGGGACCTAAACTCCAAGTTCTAGACCCAGTTCTGACAGAATGAGTTCCAATCTACATCTCTTGTGAAATGGGCCAGCCACTGTGCTATGCCATTCTCCTGCTCTTGACAGTGAATGCTTCAGTATTTACAAAAATGTGTTTCAGAGAGGTAAATATTGAGGAAACATATATTGAGATTTTTTTTTATCCTGATGGTTAAGGCACCACTGAGACAAGAGAATTATAGTTCAAAACAATACAGGCAGCAATGAACACAGTTCTCCTATGTTTTGCTTGACAACATTAATCACTGGACACTGAAAAAGCAGAAAGGACACTGACTGTCCTTCCATCAAGATATGATGACTCCTAAACAGCCTAACATGTTTACAACTGAAAGTACTTGGCAAATTTGATCCAAGTCCATGTAGATTTTAAGCTGTACAAAACCATGGTTTGGCAAATTTTCTATTTGTACTACTTGTAAATTTAAATCCTGTTTTGCTATATTGTTGTGCAAGAACAATGACTTACAAGGAGTCATTCAAAAAATATGCCATATATTTATTCATATTTTTGTGAAAACTGAATGCATTTTGCATGTGAAATATTTCCTGTGTTAAATTCATTCTCACTGTGCTGTTTTCCATACTAATCAGTACCCAGTATATTCAGCATATTCAGACTGATACATCAGGATGATAGTGGTTTAGTACAACTACTAAATTATTCATGTGAAAACATATGCTGCACTAACACTGCCAAAGTGTTTATAAGCAATATGTCTAGGGAAAAAAAAAAAGAAGAAACAAGAATGATCCACAAATTAACAACAAGAGATCTTGCAAAATTATCATTAATATGATGTAGTAGTATGCTAATGAAATTTGCTGATTACACCAAAATGAGAGGTAATGTCCATCAGGTAAGAATTAAAATATCACATTGGAAAAAGTGCTGTTAAAAAAACATGGATTGGACAAAAAGGAACATGGCAAAGCTGAGGGTTATGTTCACAAGTTGTCTATATGGTCAAATGAAACAAGGGTCAGGTAGAAGAGCCTGTGATACTTACAAGTAAGAAACAGTCAGTGAGCAGAAGCAGTGACACTAAGCAATAAAGGGACAAATTCAAGCTTGCATCCTAAGCCAGGGAAAGCACCAAAACCACAGATCCATGCAGTGTCTTGCCAGTGTGCTAGGATCTCAACACAGTGCCTTTTCTGACAATC
Organism: Rhagologus leucostigma; assembly: GCA_013397725.1. Classification (NCBI taxonomy): domain Eukaryota; kingdom Metazoa; phylum Chordata; class Aves; order Passeriformes; genus Rhagologus; species Rhagologus leucostigma. The sequence goes on from VZTD01003554.1 coordinate 872,870, forward strand.
AGACTGCTGTCACAGGACAAACAGACTCCCTTGCAGATGGCACCATGCAGCCATAAATTTCCTGCCCAGGAGCAGTTCTTAGACAGACATATTAACTTCCAAAGGAAAAGCACTGCCAGGGTCATCTGTTTTTCATAGCTATCATACAGTTGGGGATAACATCTGGGAGTTAAACTCCCCAATCCATTTTTACAAGAACTTTTAAGGTCAGCAGAGAGCAACACGTGCAGCAAACAGATTTACTGGGCAGATTAGCTAAGTGACCTCATAAAGCGAACAAAGCATCCTGCTCTTTCAATCAGCATTTTTTTAAATCTGTTAACTAACACTGAAATATTTGCTTTGACACGAGAGTTTGCTGCAAGTGTTTCCATGGTAATTCTTGGCCTCTCAACTGTGGGGACAATTTCAGCTAACTCCAGCAGACAGAATGGGCTTAAGGATATCTTCCCAAATTGCCTTCAGACTATTTTCTGCACAGACCCCGGGAAGAGCTGCAGTAGAGATGCAGCTGAGGAAGAGGGTGGTCAGCACCCTCAGCAGGCTGTGAGCCCCAGGATGATCTTTGGTGTTAAGGGCAAGGGGTGCAAATGTTCCTTCCCGCTGGTAAATCTATCCCCAAACTGAGATTAAAGACAGGGGATGCAGGGTGATGTTTCTCCCAGATTTTCCTGAACTCTGCCTGTAGCTGTAGCACAGCTCTCACTCAGCACAGCAGCTGGCTGCAGGCTCCAGCTGTGGGCCTGCAGCCTGGTCTCTGTATGCCTCTCAGGACCCAGCAAAACCGCTGCTCTTGGATGGCCCTCTGCTACAGACAGCAGGAAGACGTCAGGCCATGCGAGCAAAATCCTTTCTTCTAATCGCTGACTGCCAGTTGATCCTACAACGAAAATTCTCGTCCACCTTTCTAAACAGCTGAACTGCATTTACTTGTATTGTTCCATCCAAAACCTCTAAAGTACAGCTGTATACAAATAACATCTGGACGCTGGTTTGTGCAACTAATATGATTATATTTTCTACACATTTTGTACTGCAAACTGCATGTGGTCATGCTTTCACCTTCACCAAGAGGTTTTTAATTTTTTTCCAAATTTCTTTTGAACTCAAATAATTTTTACAACCACTTGTTAGGACCTGCATGCTATTGTTTTCACGTTGTTCTCAAACTTACTTTGGCACTTGAGGATTGCAGAAGGAAGAGGAAAACTGTGGCTCCAGTAAGATTAGAGGCTTGTGAAATTGCTTCTTTCACTGCCTCACTGTGTACCCACCACCCCCTGGTCCAGAGCAAGGGGTTACCTTTGCTGTAAGCAGATATAGTGGCAGAGTAGCTTGATTACAAGCAACAGTATAACACTTACTAAGTCCATGTAACATTACAAGATAGTACATAGATTTCCTGTAATTGGGAAGAATTACAAATAATTCTCCAAATTACAGATTTGGGCCACTTTGTATCCTGGGCTGCACCAAAAGAAGGGTGGCCAGCAGGTCTAAGGAGATGATTCTCCCTCCCTTGTGAGACCCCACCTGGAGTGCTGCGCAGAGTTCTGGTGTCCCCAACATAAGAAGGACATGGAACTGTTGGAGCAAGTCCAGGGGAGGGCCACCAAGTGGAGCATCTTTCCTGTGAGGACAGGCTGAGGAATCTGGGGCTGTTCAGCTTGGAGAAGAGAAGGTTGTGTGGAGACCTCACACCAACCTTCCAGTATCTGAAGGGGGCCTACTAGGAAGCCAGAGAGTGACTCCTCATCAGGAACTGTGGTGATACGACAAGGAGTAATGGGTAAAAATGGAAAGAGGGGAAGTTTAGATTAGATATCAGGAAGAAATTCTTTACTGTGAGAGTGATGAGATACTGGACAAGTTACCCACTGACGTTGTGGATGCCCCAACCCTGACTGTTCAATGGCAGGTTGGATCGAGCAAGGTCTATCTTTAAGGTCCACTCCAACCCCTTAACATTCTATGAAATTCGTAAGTAACAGGCCTATAAATATTATGCATGTAATAGCACAACAACATAAATATTGGATCTATTTTGCAAAGTATTATGCATGCTATATATGATATCACACATTAGTAAGACATCTATATACATGTATAAAGATGTACAAACCTGTGTACATCTATGTAAAGATTATGGAACATGCTATGAAAGCAAAAATACTTGTTTGCTATAGTAACGAAGAGAGCAAAAGCCCTTTAATTACATCTATGATGCAGAGTGGCACAGGAATAAGGATCCTCCTCAACAAGCCTTTGAATGTTAATGATATAAATTGTCTCTGCTGCACCTTTGAGCAATTTTGTAGCTGTATGTCATCGTGACATACACCTCCAAATTTCTATCAGCATATTTCATACTGGAGTTACTTACATGTCCATTGGTTTCTGGTGTGTAGTACTTGCTCTTTCTTTTTTATTCTGTTATTTTGAATAGGGTGAAAGAAACTCAGAACAAAAGGCCAGGGTCAAGTCAAACAAATATTGAGTGTGCGCTGCAGAGAGCATTTCCATTTTGCTGTCACAAGGCTGCTGCCAGTTGGCACAAAAGCACATTGCCCTAGCAGGCTTTACACAGGCAACCTCACAGCTCTCACAGGTTCAAACTGCAGTTCTGAATGATGGGATGTTTCTCTTTATGGGGTTATTTGCACCCTTCTCCTTTGGGCAGGATACTGAGAAGTGACACACAGTAAGGGACGAATCAGGAACATACCCCAGCTGCCAAAAACAAAATGTGTCCTGACATATTTACCAACCTGAGCAGAGCCACAATGTCATCAAATGGGAGATGCTACTTGCTCTAACAAAGGAAGAACAAAGGAAGTAGTAGTTCCCACTTGGCTCCTCCATCATCCCATGGGGCCCCCCCATGCTGGTCCCCAGGGACATATGCCACTTACCCTGCCTGTCCCTGGGAAAGGGACCCTGGGCCATGTGAAAGGGAGCACCCACCTGGCTGCAGTGGACTGCGGAGGTGTTTGGGGCTCTCAGAAAAAGGTGATACAGGGCAGGGCAAAACTTCCCTCACACACCTGTCACTGATGAAGCCAAACTGGGGGATTTCCTAAATCTTACCTTTCTCTTGGATTCCTCATTCTGATGTCTTTAATTCTACCGGGAGTGAATGATCTATGATTTAATGATGACCTTCACAGACAGTCCTGAATAATGTATTTATCTGAGATATAATCAAATATGGCAACCAACAGGACTCCCTGGTTCCCTAACAACTTTCTTTCTCTTTTGTTGGTTTGTTTTTTGTTTTGGTTTGGTTTTTTTGTTGTTGTTTCCATTCATTGTGTAAACAGTTTGTGTTATTTTCTTGAAGCAAGGATATTTTTTCTTTTATTCATCTTCAGACATGAGCTATCACATACTAAATAAATATTGAGTCTTAAGGTGTTAGATGAGAAAAATCTCTTGTAGGCTTCAGTATGAGATTTGTACTCCTACAGAACTCCCAGTGTAATTGGAGGTTGACTTTTATCTCTGTTTTTAGCCTTCCTATTTAATTTAGATACTCATATAAAAAAACCTGAAACTTCCAATGATCTCCAATTGAAAGTTTGAACCTTGCCATCATGCCGACATAGCTGTCTCAAATAAAGCTGAAGCAATAGGAGGAAACAGGAAAATAAACACACACTTGAAGATGCTTATATCTAGAGAAAGGGATATGAAAAAAAGCAGCATCATTTTTCAGGAAGTTATGCACTATGAAGGGCTATTACAGACAAAATGAATTGCTCCTGGTTGGAAAGAAACAAGAATATTTCTGGGTTTGAGATGTACCATCATTTTCTACCAGGACTGTTTTTACCAGTATCTTTAAAATAAAAAAAATTATTGTTTCTCATCTGAGAAATATTTTATTTTAGTTTTGCTTTGCTCTTCTTTTTGGTTCCAAGACAATAAAGAAATATGACAATGCATTTAATTAACTTATCATGTATGATATTTTCCATCAATAAAAGAGACACCTGGAATAACCACACCACATTCCAGTCATTAATCATATTGCTTTCAGTCCTTTTATCTTACCATTTATATATTGTCTTCGATTTTGCAGAATTTTACAACAGACGTATGTTTTTTCATCTCCCTGCTAATTTCACGTTGAGAGATTCACTACAGCGACTACAGCAGCAGTTGTGTTTAATTAGAGCATTCTTGTCAGCTGGGGAAGGTAGGACAGAAATTATTGGGTAAAGTTTCTGTATAAAATGTTCCTGGTGGAGATAAGTGCTAATAACAATGAGAACTTCAATTCCTTCTCTAATTCCTAGGGTTGTTTACCACTGAGAAGGAGCTCAGTGGTAAAACAAACAACTGGTTGTCTGGGAAAACACCAGGAATGCATCAATCTGAGAATATGCCAAAGGAAGCAGAGGATTTGGACTCTTTTCTGCCAACTCCTGTGGGCTGCTGATGTGGTCAGCAGGCTCTTGGGAGGAGTGGCTGTGTCACAGTGTCATCTGGAGTGCAGAAAACTGTGTAATCCTGAAGGTGCTGAACCTGTGAATTCTGGGAGTTACAAATCAAACTCTAGCCCATGACTCTCTGCATTAAGCTTTTTGTTGGTGCATTGCATTGCATTCCAAAACGATATATTAACACTGGTTAAATTATTACTGGATCACACCTGGCACTGTATTGGAAAATATTTCAGCTTCTACTATTCCCAGCCTTACGAAATCAAAATTGATTTAATGTACACATACGTGTAGCTATGTGCATAAGTTTATCCAGAAAACTGCTCTCTAAGCGTGCTATTCGAAGAGAAAAAGATTACACGTGGTAAAAGAGTACACGTGGGCATGCACGCACTTGAACGCATTTACGTATTTGTACATAACACAGTATACAATGTGTTCACAAATACAAACGAAAGACATAATTATTTCAAAAAGTTAGGATTTGGACCACATTTTGTCTTTCACTGATGTTTGTTTTGTAACTGAGCAGTGAAGAATGGTCACAGCACTGGTTGAAAAAAATCACATCTACTTTAAAGTTGTTTTAATCTGAGAAAGTATCTAATAGTGCTTTGGAGAGATGTGGCTCCTGAGGGGAGGACCAACATGAATAGAATGGTTAGAATATGAGCAACAGGGAAGACTGATTAGAGAATAACACGAACACAAAAAACCTCTCCCTTTCTCAGGAGATGTAGTATCTCTCTCTGCAAGGTGTGAGGCTTCCTGAATCCATGGTACTGAGAGAGACAGACATCTCTCTGAAAATGGAGAGAAAAGAGAGTACAATGAAAAAGGCTTTGATGAAAAAAAACCCCAACCCTCTGTCCCCCAAAATACTACAACCCAAAACAATTCCATGTTTCAACGAGTATCATATGTGTCCTATCTGTCTAAGATTATTTGAGTTTTCATAAGGGATTTCATCCTTAGATGTTTCTGTTCAGATCCCTAGAAGTTCAGTCAATGTGCATTACTAGACAGAACTTGGTTTAGATTCAGACATAAACACCTTATGTAAATTCTTCAAAAAAAGGTGAAGAAAGCACCATTACTTATGACAGAAGCGAGACTTAGTTATGGACTACTTCTAATATCAGATAGCAAAAACAACTAATAAATGAACGCAGGGTACATTTTTTCCCAAATCTGTTATTTCAGGGCTCTGTTTTGTCTTTGAACATAACACATGATTAATCTCAGTGTAGGATTTACAAAATCCGCTTTTAGCCATAGGATATACTCAAAAAAGAGGAAGTAAAATGTGGCTTGTGCTAAACTTAGCAGCTTTGGCAATTAATCAACTTTATTCATTGAGTCAGTCAAGTGAAATAGTTTGCTAGATAAGTATACGAATTGTTCTTGCAATTTTGAATACTACTACACATCCAGCCAAATGGGCTTTAGGATAAAGAAACCAGAGTGATTTATTTGTAATCCCTTTAGTTGCTTTTTTATTTGTTCTTTCAGATTGCAGAGACTAAAGAATATCATACTTACCCAAACCCTTGGATTATTTCCATGCAGAAGTTTTGACCTTAATGCTCTGTGTGTGTAATAAAATCAGATGGGTTCAAATGATCCTGGTACAGTGACGCATTCTTGATACTGTCTACTTATTTTAAGCATGCATTTCTGGTAACTTATGCCCACTCTTTCTCTGCCAGCACATGATGGGGCTCATGTTAACCTTTAACAAAGGATGACTTTATGGCAAGTCTTGCTTATCCTGGAAGCATGATGAGCAGGGGAGTGAGCTGATCAAACTCCCTTTCACCACCCTCAGGGTGTCTTAGCTATGTTTTTATTTCAGCATCTGCCTCTAGATGTATTTCAATTAAAATTAAACATGCAAGAGAACTTTGAATCCCACATTGTATATTCTTCACCAAGGAGGAACCCAAATTTCAATATCCATTGGGAACAGCTTCCTGCCCAATGCAATCCCCACCTTTTGTCTGTTCAGATCCCAACCCCACAGGCCTCATCTTTCTCATGCCATCATTATGACATTTAAGAGCCCTGAGCAGAAAAACGTCAAGAGGAGATCTCTGATAAGACCACACCGAGGAAACACACAATCCCAATTGCTACAACATTCATCTATTTGGGGTGTGTGCAAGGGATGAACTGAGTACCCAGGGCTTTAAAATTAATTTCATGCAGAGTGGAGTACGAGCTTTTAAAGGAGGAGAGGGAACAGAAATCTGGTTAGTCCAACAAATAGAACTGGAAATAATGTTGAAGGAATATAATTTTATTCTGTATAGTTCAAAGGATGAGAATGTGAATGAAAACATTTTTTGAATGTTTCTATGCACTGAATTGACATCTAATATGATAATTAACTTTAAAATCTGCTTTTAGCAGAAGTAAGCAATGATTCTCAAGTCTGAAGCAATCTCAGTCCTAGGAAAGAGAAGCATCATCTCCCCATGTCTACTGCAGTGTCATATACTGAAAAAGCTATTCTACATTTTAGGTTACAGTTTAGAGTGGCTTTTAAACTATTTTACAAGCATTTCAGCATCACTGCTCATATTTCACTGAGTATGTGGGACTAGAAAATTAAATGTCTTGCTGGAAGTCACTTCAGGTGGGCAGTGGTCCAGGTCTTGTGCAAGTGCTTTATTGTGTCTCCCCTGGTTATGAAATTATGGTGATATTGACTATCATTACCTTCTGCTGTCCTATAACTTAGTGTGCAAAGATATACCGAAAAATACATGAAATGGTTAGGATCACCCATCCACAAGGCTGAGTAGTGACTACTTCTGTGTAAGAATGAAGTGAATGGCTTGCAGTACACACAGACTGATGTAGCAGTTTAACAGTTACTCAAACTTACTCATGATGTCAAAATACTCAGAACAAACCCAAATGCAAAAGATGCTCAATGGCACTACTACTATCAGGTGCAAGATGAAGACGGTCATCATGTTCTCAAATACTGGAATAAAAATATGCGGCCAGAAAATCAGAAATAATGGCTAACTTTGTGTCAAGCCTTCCAGTCTCACTGTACCTGTGCAATTCTGCCCCGTCTTTGCAAAAATATATGAACCAGAGGTCTTTTGTTCAGTCTTGAATCCCTGATCCTTTTGTTTTCCTCTTCCCAATTACAAGGAGCTTTCAAGAGTAGCAATTATCTAGAACTAAGAAGCTCACTAGCAAATGCATTGTTTTAAATAATTCAGAAGTGATCACTTCCTCTGTTGCAGGGGTTTGGTTGTTTGTTCAGGGTTTTTTAATATTACCTAATGGTACTGGACAAGGACACAGGGATCAACACTAGTCTCAGTAATTTCCCTCAGAAATTGTTCCAGTGTGTTTCAAAGCCCTCCAAGACAAATCGATGCAGCTCACTTTTGTACAAGTACATACCCTGAGGAATCATCACCTTGCTCTCTTCTGACCAAGAGCAGCACAATCACTGAATGGTTTGGTTTGGAAAGGACCTTAATGGTCATCTAGTTCCAACCCTCCTACCATGGGTCAGGGACATCTTCCACTAGACCAAGTTGCTTAAAGACCCATCCAACCTGGCCTTGAACACTGCCAGGGATGGGGCATCCACAACTTCTCCAGGCAACCTGTTCCAGTGCCTCACCACCCTCCTGTATGTAAAGAAACATACTGATCTGTTCAATTGCATGGAGATAGATTAAAATTTGGCTACAGTAGCTTGCTCGGGCTCTTTCTCAGATCAATTTCTCAGCTGAGACTTTTTTGCAGCAACAAGAGTAAGTGTACAGATTTTTTGGGTCTGGTGATAATGCTGCTAAAATCATCGAAGAGGTTCATTCTTCATGGAAGTTGTATGGAAATATGCTACATATTATTGGAAGGTGATGGCCATGTAGGCCCCCTAACTACCTTTAGTTATGCTGTGCTGGGTACCTGCAGATGGAGCAGAAAGGGCTGGTGGGGCTGCTGGAATACTGGCCATCGAAGCCAGGCAGCACCATCATCCTCCCCTGCCCACCCTCTCCCTCCCAGGGCTTGATCCTGCATTGCTGCAGGGAGACCGGAGACAAGCATTTTTGTCATTGGGTATTTAGTCCACTCTGAGCAATGTTTGTGATATTCTGCTCTAAGAGCTGGTGTTTACACAAATGTAAGCTAGATAACTGATTAAAGTATTTAGGCCACCTAATTTAATAAGTTACTAAATATTACCCGAGCCCCGAGCCCAGGAAAAGAAGACAGCTACTTCTGAATAGAGCAGAGAAAATAATTCGCTATCTGAAGAGAGGTCAGAGCCTCATGCAAGGAAAACATAAGATGGTTCTTGGATATTGTAAAATAGCTTACCAAAACAAATCAGAACATTACTAGGAGGTTTAGAAATCTATCCCAAAACACTGAATAATCAATAAGTTCATTTATTAAATCTTCAGATTGGTGTCTCATTTAACATATGTGATCTGTGAAAAGGACAGAGACCTATAACCTCTCTTTTACTCAAGGCTAGTTTCAGGGACCGTGGATATCACCATCTGAAGAAATGCAGTAAACTAGTAAATACTAGTAATGTTATTTATAACATTCTTCTTCTAAATATTCAAAGAGACAAAGTCATCCCAGATATTCCAGTATGTTAGCATTCAAACAACCTAAATCAAGTTAATCTGTTCTATAACTTCTCTGTCTTCTCAGAGTTGCATCAGAGAACAAAATGGTCCACTGTAGCTTATGAAATCTTTTATAACTCAACAATAACCATCCTTCTTAAAAATTCTCCTAAAACATCTACATCAAATTCAAGAGGTGAAATTGTCCTAGAACAGAACTTCAGGCTATAAAAATAAATCTACAATATAATTATTTTGGGGAACAACTGGCAATTAGAAAAGACTAAATTCAAGGACAGTCAGGCACTTTGTGTCTTTGCTAAAAGTCAGAGGTATGATTTAGTTTTTCTGTTTGATTAGGTCATCAGAAAAATAGCATAATTAGGAATAGTAATGAAAACTTTGACATTCAGTAGATAACTTTCAGCCAACTTTCTCTCACAAAAAGGAAACATATGTGCCTTTTAGCAACCCATAACATAAAATATATTTCAGGTGCCATATGTTATCTTTCTTCTTTGAATCCAATCACAGAATCTGTAACCTCTAAAAATGTTTCTTTTTTCACCAATTGCTTCTTTGCATCAGTCATACTCACATTTTTTAATCGTAAATTTGCATTTTGGACATAATTTTTTTGTCAGACATGACAGGGTCATAAAATCAATTCAAATGAGCTGTGGAAAATTAACAGATGAAATGGTGTGTTAGGTTTGTTTTCACCACCACGATCATTAAGTACAAGGCTGGCTCATTATGGGAAGACAATGTTTAATCATCCTCCAAGTTCTGCAGATGGATTTACGTCTGTGCATATCCCCCTCCGTGATGCTCAATAGCCAGGCACAGTCTGTTCGAACCGTCTGCAAACAGTACCCTGTTCAGCAGGCTGCTCTGGTTTAGCAAAGCATTTCAACACGTAAGTGGGTCTTGTTGGTTACAGACGAGTTTAAGCCCATACTTTAAGCTAACAAACCTGCACTAAGACCATGGAGACTGGCCTCGTGTAGGTGCATTGCTGCTTTTGAGAGCGGGAGTACTCCACGAGCTTTGAAGACTAATACAAGAGACGGCAACTGCATCTTGATTAGCAGTGCTGCTACTGCAAATGAAAGAGTGGGAAGAACAAAAAAATCTAAGAATCCCCAGAGATCCAAAAGCAAGAACAAATGTTGAATAACCATTTTCTTTACAAGATTAGAAGACATTCCAAGAAGAATTAAAAATATATATCAGCCTATGCTTACCATTTCCTTGTCACATTCCTGGCAACAACTTGAGGTTAAGTTATGCTTAAGGGAATATTATTTTGGTCTAATTTCTCAACGTAATTATTTCCCTCCCAAAGGGATGACACATGGGGGAGGCACTGCAGTGCTTTGAGGTTCTTTTCCTCAAACAAGACAAACGAGCAATGACACCCAGGATTTTGCTGGTAGGACTGTGTTCCAGCCTTGCCTTTCAACTTCTTGGCTGAAGAAATCGTGAAAACCATAACCTGGCTTCTCACAAAGAGAAGTCTCAGTGATGCTAAACCTATCACTGAAGCTACTTTTCTGAATTTCTGCTTACGAGTATCAGATTTTAATGATGACTTCAGGAAAACATACACAACTCATTGGACAAAAACTGTTGGCTGGTATAATTCTTCTATTGCTATGGGAGGTATACAGAGCATGGGGTTAATTTTCTTTATTTGACCATCTTATTTGTTTTAAAAAGACATATTTCTTTAAATAATTCAGAAAGAGTATCATGATTCAGAAGCTTATTCTCACTCTATCATTGTGTGCTCGACATTGATGAAATCTCTTGCACAGCTACGAAGAAGGGCACAGCAGATGCTTGGTGTCATGGCAGAAAGAGGACATCTGATATATGGCTACCACTGTCTAGAAAGAAGTAACCAGAAAAGCCAAGCTGTCTGAAGAACAGAAAGCATATGACAGCAACAAGGCAAGAGACTCGGGTTTTGTTTCAATTGTCAGAGGGAGTCTTCAGGAAAGTGGGCTTCTCATGTCAGTGAGGTCTAGGCAGTGGTCATACGACATTTGAGTCATGCATCAGTCAAATGATAACTCAAATGCTTTAGGGTGGCAAAGCTATTTACTGAAAGTTAATGCTTTCTTATCAAAACATTAAGATAGGCCACTCCGTACATTCAGAAAAAAGAGATGATAAAAGGTCAGGTAATAGCAGTGCATGACGACAGGAAAAAAATCAAATTTGGAAATACAGTGACTAAAAGCAGATGTTCTCCTGGGAACTCACACATACCTGATCCACTGAAGGATGGATCTGACTCACTGTGAAGAACAATGACTCAGCTGAAGTACTGCAAGGCCCTTTTACCAAGTATTAACCAAGAAATAAAAGCTGATTCATCTTCTTACCTAGAAACTAAGGTTGTTAGAGAAACTGGGCTATTGTAGCTCACTGGAAACCAGGGGTATAGAACAAGCTGTCACCGCTGGCGGTAAACAAAACAGATACTGGCAGGTATGGGTAAGAGAGTAAAACTTTTTCTTAAATGAAAAATATAGGAAAACCATTTAACAGACGAAAGCAAATAAATCATATGCTTCTATTTGTATCGTCCGAGGATGGCAGATATGGAACATCCAAATGTAAACACAGAAATCCTACACAAATAACAGTAAGATGATCCAATTGACCCTGAAACTGGTACTGTAAGGAGACTTCTTACACTCTAATCTTGCATAAACTTAGTGACAGAGCTATGGGGCAAAGCACCTTTCTCCTCAAATTAGTATTATAAAGTAACCAAGTTGTTTGACTTCATTTTCTCTGATTTTTTTTAATATAACCTACCATGTATTAAAAATAAGAAACCTTAATGAGATTATTTTTGAACATTTTAACACAAAGTAACAAAAAGCTTTGGCTGCTTTTTCTACAAGGATAAATTTAAAAGAAATTATTCGAAATTTCTCCAGTTGAGCAATCTTCTAACAGCTTGCTGTCTCATCTCTTTCCCTGTATTCTCTAGAAAGGGACATTTTTTATCACGTTATTTATTACTACATTTAGTTAATACGTTATTAATTAATATTACATTTAAATAATTCAAATTATTTAAATTTAAAATTATTACACGTTATAATTATTACATTTAAATCAGGTGATAAAACTTAGCAGGGTCTGCACCTCTGCCTATTCTGCATTTAAGAGACTTACAGATTCATAGTGATGGTCTAAACACAAATCAGCCAATACATAAATAATGATGCATTATTATTTTATTATAGTTAATAAATAATAGAAACAACAAGAAATTTTGCCTGAGTCAGAACTCCATAATTTGACTCCAAGACTGGAGTTTATTCTCTGATAGGAAGAGAACCAGTAACGATGGGATGGTGTGGGCCAGAATACGAGAGGTACCCATTTCATATTGATAAACCCATTTTTTCCTAGGAGACGGTTGAAGCATGAGAAGTGACTCGATGGAAGAAAGCCATAGGCTCATGTGAGTATATCTGTGCGTAGGTTCAGTCTTGTGGACATACAGAAAAAGTATGACTGCAAGTTATATGGAAATAAACACACTCTTCCACTCCATCTCCCTTACTTCCCAGGGAAATGGCAGTCTTTTAAATAGACTTGAAAGCAGGTTTTTTTCGTGCTGAGAACAAATTAACAACAGTCAGACACTAGTTAATAATGTGGGCATCTGAGAGAAAGGTCTTATTATTTGGGTACAAATAAAAGTAGGGGACAGGCAACTTCTGTCTATTTGCAAGTAAATAATAAGAAAAATACTGGCCACAGCACGAACTAGGAGCTGGAAAGAGGATTAATGTGATGTTTTCCAGTAAGATAGCTCTTTCCCCCAAGCTCTAGAAAAGCTACTTTTAGAGTAACAATGATTTCTTTCAATTTCTAACAACAGGAAGAGGTTTCACAGCCAAGAATCCATTTCTTCCATTCTAGAGTGTGCTGAAGGAACACGCATTGCTTCCTGACATAGCAATTGGGGATTTGTTTTGCAAATCAAGCACCAGGTTATCACATAGGGACAATAACCAGAGTTATTTCTGAACCACCACGATATTCAATTATGGGATTTGGAGGCGTACCTACTATTGTATCAAGGCAAGAGAGCGCTGCCAAGTCTATGACTACTCCAGCTGGCAGCCACACTTCAGGGGTGGCACAGGCAGAACTTGCTGTACTTCATGCACTGAGGTGCTGCTGGGTTTTGCATACAAACCCAAAGTGTCAGGTGCTGCTAAAGGACTTAGAGGGTGAAGGTCAGATGAAGCTGCACAAGTGCGTGCCAAGGCCAAGTACCAAGTTATGTTAACGGGCATGATTCAGCAACACTAGTTATGAAAGCCAAATGCAGATCAATCCCAAAATGTTGAAAACTCACACAGAATCTCTTAATCAGGTGTTTTATAAGGTTAAATTTCAGTGAACTGTCAAAACTTTAAAAAGCAGCTGCATAGCCTGATTCTAATAGAAATCAAGTGATCACAACTGCACTGCTGTCTGGTTTATACAAGCAAATGTCACACTTGAGTCTCAGATGGGCTTATTTCACAGGGATAAACAACAACTCTCTTCAGACAGCTTGTTCAATGCCTTCTTGGAGGAAATGGCAGGTCAAGTTTAAAACTGTTCTAAATATAACAGTACAGAAAAAGGCAAAAAAGTGAGCGGAGAAAGAACATTATGATTGTTTGTTTCCTATTACATTTCTTTTCCAGGGCTATTACCAGCGTTAAACCCGCAGTGGCATCCAATGGTGTGTCTCAGAAGAAATCCTCCTGCACACTGTGGCTCTGGGACTGTCATGACAACCTGTCACCAAAATGCTGAGGGATCTGAAAGGCAAGATTTCCTTTCAACCAGCCTTCAAGGTTCAGCCTTCCTACGCTGTTCTGTATTGTCACCAGAGACACTGGGATCTGAATCCCTGCACTCATCCAATTTGAAGCAGGCATTGATAATTAATTTCCACGAAGGGTTCCAAACACTATCACACTTAATATTTAGACTCTTCATTATAGTGTTTTGATACACCATATGATCTTTAGGAAGCTAACATAGCCATGATTCCTCCAACTTGGATGAACGGCCCTCATTTGCCCTGATGAACAATGCAGCAGGGCAGCTTCCTCCGCGTACCTTTTTCTGCCTCATGTGTGACTGATGCTGTCAGGCAGAGGAATGTTCCTCATGAACTTAACGTAAAATTAAAGGGCTTTTACAGAGGATTTCAGCTAACCTCCCACACTAAGCTGAAAATTCTGAAACAAGCTCAACTTCTACAAATCAAGAGGAATCCAAATAGGGAGCTCGTCAAACAAGCACAGTCCGAATCTGAAATGGGTTGAGAGGGTTGTTTTTTTTCTTTTTTTAATGATAAACAACTTCCATTGCATACTGCAAATCGACTGTCACAATAACAGATTGGGTTCTCCTGCAAGAAGCTAACTAGCTAGATGTAATAGAAGTAGACTGATTATTTGTGCATATTGCATTTTGCAATTCTTTATGTTTATGAGTTTTTAGCCTGGTACTTTGAGAGATTTGTCAATCTCTCTTGGAAAAACAATAGATACTATATGTAATATCACATTATGCTAACAATCAACACTGACTACTTTTCAAGAACAATTTTCTTCTCTAAAACATGAACTGAATTTTATAAATGTGGCCATTTTCTTCTCAAAAATACAAAAATTCCTGCTGTTTTCCAAGCTTATATATTCTAAGTCTTTCAAAGCATAATGACAGAATTATTCCACCAGGGTCCTGTAATGACTTAACATTATTTAATAATTTCCTGGTATTTGGACTTGTCTGTAGCAGAGGAAAAAAAATTGCTTCCACTCAGGATGTCTCTTTCATTTGTTTTGATGTGACTGATTTAAATATTATTAAGTATGGAGGATTAAAAGTTCAGGAAGAAGATATACAGCAAGACATTTCGATCTTTTTATTCATTGGAGTGAACCCACTGACAATAAAGTAACTAATGTAGACAAAGCAGATGTTAGAACAGGACCTGGACTACTGTCTTCATCGAGCACTCTGTCTCCATTGGAGCTTCTTCATATTTCACCTTCCAACCTATCTATGAGGTGGTTTTGGCCTACTGAGGCTGACAGTTAGTAAATGAAAATAGAGAAATTAATTTGCTGCATTTGAAGCTTATTTACAATAAGGCTCAAACTACTGAAACTTCATCTGTTCTGTGGAGTTCTCTTTCTCCTTTTCAGCCCTTATAGTGTCTAAGAGGGTTTCAAACTTTCCTGGAATCTTCTGTCTTCTCTGTGTGAAATGACTTACTCTAGATCCTTTGCCTCAGATGCTACCACTTCTGCTGTCATGACCTGGAGCTTGTGTTAGGTCTGGCAAATGTCCAAAAAAGTGTCATTTGGGTGATATCAGTATAGGCAAAACACTAATAAGCAGGCAGGAAATGGGAATCAGGCCCTTTTAAATACAGAATATACCTCAAGAACAAGCTTGAATCCAGTCTAACTCTTCCTTCCTCCAAACTGATCTTCCTCCTCCTAATATGAAGCCTTTCTGTTCAGAGCTCCCAAGGTTGAGTTTAAGAGTGAAAAGCCCCTTCTTCTAAAACCAGAAATGAAATTCTCAGTCGAGCTGAGAGTCTTGTTTGGATACCCCAAATAAATAAATATACTTGTTTACATCTTGGGTACACCATCTCCTTAGAGAAGCAGGAGATCATTTTGAGGCTTCTTTTAAAAGAGGACTGCCAACACCTTCCCATGTTTACTGAAATGTTTGTAGGCTTTCCAGTGTGGGTGGCAGCTGAATTGTGCTAGCTAGCAAGTCTTTTACAGAACTTGGCACCACTGCTACAAACATGCAGTGGTATGGAAGAAACACCAGTTAAATGTAATTCAGAAGCACTATAAATACTGTACCACATTGTTTGCAAACAAGCATCAGCAGGTAGAAAGTTTGGTCTGGAAAAGTCGTTCTGGGAAATTGGTCACCAGTGAGAAGACCTGAGGAGAAATAACGTGGGTTTCTGAAGGTTTCTTATGTGTGCATGGGGCCTTTTTCAGCTTGCAACATCTCTCCAGTTCACCAGAAATGGACCAGAGCTGTCATCGGTGCTCTCTTCACTTTCCTTAGCTGCTTTTATTCTCTGATTTCCTCCAGTTCTTGCCTTTCTGCCCCCAAGTGGCCTTTTTCCCACCACAAGGCCACTTGGCCACTCGGTAACCATTTGCTCCCTCTCCTCTTGTTCTCTTGTCATGACTGTTGTCGGACTCCTAGCTGGACTTCATCTCACCTGGTCTCTGCTGACAGGTGAGGGTTTGACCTGAACTAGTCATCCACACACCCTCTGTAAGCAGTGGGGAGAGAGGCATTCCCAGAGCATGGGACAGCCCATCCTAAGAGAGACAAATCTACCCAAACTCCCAAATTAAAGGCAAATGCCATCTGCAGCAGTCATGGTCCTACCACCTCCAGATCTGCCACCTCCTAGCCCATTGCTACAAACCAACAAAAACCGGCATCGAGGGATACTCCTCTGGGAGTATCCTAGTCACTAAATATCATAAACTTCCAGGCACTCCTATTTCCTTGACAAATTTGTTCAGAATTTCTTTGCAGTGATAATGGCACAGATGGGGAAAAGGATGCAGATAAAGGTACATAAGCAATACAAATGCCTTTGGGCAACCCAGAAAGGAAGAATTCGATTGAATTTTACTAAGCTGCTCCTTACTTAGCTCTACATTCATTGATCTTCTTCATCCATACATATAAATCTACACTTCATATCTTCATCATCTCATATCTCAGCATTACAAGTTTTTTCTCCTTTTTGACCTCTCGAGTCTCTTCCTTTCTGGTAGACATCACAAGCTCTACTGCAAAGAAATGGTTTTCTTAACACTTTGAGTATGATTAATCTGCTCTTATCAGATATTCTCTCACTCCCCCTTCTCCAAAATATGAAGCATAATCTGCTTGAAGTCTTCCCCATCTACTTCTAGTCCTTCCACATATATGCTTCACATGCTGATGCATGTAGAGCCAATGACACCTATCACATTCAGTCTGCTTTCAAAGCAGCACCTTTATCCCACATCTTTGCATTCAGTCTTCAAATCCTTCCCATTACATGGTTCTGCGGAGGCTGAAATTTCCCACATCCTCAGTCAGTGGTCTTACTGCATCCAGTGTTGGATGCCAGAAGGGAACAAAGCAAATGATCAGGCGTCTAAAAAATATAACCTATGAGGAAATATGTAGTAGCTGTTCTATCTGAGAGAAGGCTGAGGGCAATTTGCGTCAGATTAGTGAAACACGACTTTTACTATCAGCTCTCCACATCTACTGTGGAAATGACAAGATGTAACAGACTTAAATTTCAGCAAGAAGCAGCGGGAAAATCAGAACAGATTGCCAGGGACGGCTCTGAAGATGCCATCACTGAGGGTACCTAAGGAAAGATCAGAAGTTTGTCAGAAGCAAAGCAGGTGTATTTGATTCTGTGCCCACAGGATTCACTAAGCCCTCTCTTCATGTCTATTCTACTTTATTACTCCATGACTCAAAGATAAACATCTGTTGTGTAACTTCATTGTGCTTCTTCAAATATGTCTATACAAACCTCATTCATCACAGTCCAGGAGAAAAAAGGACCAGTGCTTATCATAATTTGTGCTCTCTTCTTCTACCCCTTCAGGCATATTAACTCACACCATTTGGATCACCTTTCTCTTATCAGCTCACTGACTGTACTGACCACATTAATAAACATGAAGTTCCCAGGCCTGCACTGTAGAGTACAAATAGCATTAAAGAAAGACAGCCTGGAGTGGGATGGTAGATCACCTTGAAGCCAAACACATACTCTTCCCAAAGCAGGGTACAGATTATGTGGAAGCAGCAAGTCACTTTCAAAACACTCCATTCCAAAACACTCCCCAAATGCACTCAGAAGCATTTGCTGTCCTGCAGGCAAACCCAGTTTACGGCAGTAAAGGCGTTCTTTGTATTTTTCTTTTTCCTAGTCTCTTAACTTTTCATTATCTAACATGGTGCCTGAGTTCAAGTTTTATTGATGGGCTATTTGTTCTACAAGACATTTGGAGGAATTTAGGAAAAAGTAATTACAATTTTTCCTATTTTTAGCTTTTTCTTTGAAAATGCAGCAGTAATAGCAATGCTGTAGCAGTGAAGGACCCCTGTACCCTCACTCTTGTCCATTTTTTCCAGCGACCATCATCTGGTTCAATGCCAGACATTACGTCTCCCTAGAACTTCTGCTTGTTACTAAATATTTTTTTTTTGTTTTTCTAGCATAAACCAAAATGTCGTGCGAAAATGGTGTTAAGAAGAAAAACACTGTAACTCACTTAAAGCTTTTTACCACTGAAAACAGGTTTTTTGGGACATCTTTCAGATTGATATAGACAAAACAAACTCACAAGTAGTGATATTAACTGACATTTCTTACAACACTAAAAGCTCCAGTACTCCTACTTTGGATTTTTGCAGCAGCTGAGGCTTTTTTATTTGGTGAAGCTCTGACTTGTGAGATACAGTAAGTAAATCATTCCTCAACTGACTTGAATGTCAGGATGTGATACAATCTTCAACATTGCAGTGGAGTCCTGTAGATACCAAGCTGCTCATTGGTAGCAAAGAGGTGGTCAGGAGCCGCAGGCACTGACTCTTTCTCCAAGAGACGATCTCTGATCACAGCCCCAGTATGGGGCTTATCCTGAGCTTCCTTCTCATGGGACTGAGCCAAATCCATCTCGTCTCATCTAATCTTTTCCTACAGCTAATATCCAGCCTTCTGGTGTTACTAGTGTTTCTTCTATCCCATTCATCCTTTTGTAATAATGAGATGATCTGGAAGAAGGTGGCTTGGTCTGCCAATGAGCAATGCTTACTGGGATGAAATGTGGTTCATCTCCTTTCAATATTAGTCCATATTATTTACCAGAGTTTTACTTCAGTTTTCTTGTTTTCTTTTCACATCTGTCCCTCATATCTGACACAGCAGCTTTGAAAGAGTGCAAACTATAAATGCTAAAGTGATGTTTTTACAGGATAGGTAAAATCATCAGTTCAGATTCATGTTTATGAAAGCCAGAGAGAATAGGAAGAGAGTTCTTCTGGCACTAATGCACCTGATACTGTTAAGAGTACATGAAACAAAGTTTGTACAAACACGGATAATAACATCCCTAGGGGGCATTAGCAATGGATTACGTCCTGTCTTCTTACCTACTTCTTTTGTATGGTTTATGAACACATTATGCATGTTTGTCCTCAAGCGAAGGAGGTTTGTCACTCATTTTGCTTTTTAAAAGCTTGTGTTTCATTATGTCATTAATGTGGGCTACATGGGCATTAAAAAGAGGATATGGCACCTGAAAAAAAGATGCCATAAAGTAATTTCGGTCCTGAGCTGCAGCATATCCAAGCACAATTACACCCCTGGCTATGTATGGGCACTACGAGAACCCAGCCACGACTGGCTGCACAGCACCGATCCACTGCTCGGGACCAACCCTTCTCCAGATGGACAGACCTGCAGGAGTCAGCATGGAAGATCAGGACATGCTTGTAAAGCACCAACATCAGAAGACTGAGATTCATGCAATAGGATCTCATTTGCCTTATCTATTGACTACTTCATTGAAATGTTCTGGTCTGAGACAGATATACAAACTGGAAGACAGTGGCTTTGAGCTTGTTGAGATTTTGCCCAGTCTAGGAAATAAGTGGATTTGATTAATGTTATCCATAGAAAAATTGTCAAAAGATGTTTCAGAGCAAATGCCAAGAAGGCAAAGATGAAAAATCAGAACTCTGAATGGGAATTAAAAGAGTGAAGGACATTGATAGCGCTGCTTAGGATGTCTGACCACTGGAAATAAAGAGCTGATGAGCAAATCAGCACACACGAGAATAGCAAATGCAATATTTGAAAGCTTCATCATTTGGAATAGCTGATCGCCAAACCTCAGCATGAAGGGAAGGCTGAGGAAAGTTATTGTTTATTTTTTTGCCAGTTGATGACCAGTGTAAGAGATTGAGGGCTTTTATATTTTCTTTGTATATTCTAACACACAAATGTTTGTGTACTGACAGAATCAGTTAAATACAACTGGAATTTGAATTCCAACTTTGATTTTTTACCATTCAATTCTCCACACTATTTTATACAGCTAATGGTAGCAAGAGCATCACAAAGCAAAAAAAACCAAAAACCAAAGAACAGACCACAGTGACATGGAGAGAGCATACTACCACATAGCAGAGTGTTAAGTGAGGCTTGCTGGAAAGGAAATATGGTCTAGTTTTCTCACAAAATGAGAAAAATTCAAATATATCTTCGTGTACACTAAACCCAGAAGGGACTGAATATGCTGTGTGAATGAGATAACTATAGTCTTCTTGACTAATCCCTACCTGAACCTCATTTAAAGCCTCCTCTTTTTTTTTTACAGTTATTATATTCTTATGAGTTTAAAAATTGCTGCTGTATAGGAGAGGGGTTTCTGTATGAAGATTAGAGTTTTTTTAATGTTTGCCTCAGACGTATTTTCTAAATTTGGATCAAGCAGGTATTTTATTTCTTTCCACAGAAAGAAATGGGACCACTGAGGGTGATAGAGGTGACCTAAGATGAACTTGTCCAATGCTGTCCTACTCAAAGCAGGGTCAGCTAAAGAAAGTTGTCCTTGACCATGCCCAGTATTTAGGTGCCAGATCATCTTATTTGGGAAGATAGATCTTATTCATCTCTTATTTGGGAAGAAATACTTCATGTGGGTACAGAATATCCACGAAGAACCTCATTTTATTTAAAAAAAATGAAAGAAAATAAAGAAAGAGGACTTGTATCCAGTCACTGCACTGACATGAAAACATGTTTATTGATGTGACCAGAAGGCCCCAGAAGTCCTTGCATGTCTTTTATTTGAATGTCATTGATTTGGGAACCAGACCTCAATAAATCAAAAGAGATGGGGCTGCAATTTGTTACACTGGTACACTGGTTTACGTCTCTGAATATGTATTTTCTGCACCACTTTGTCATTTCAGTTCAATTAGAGAATAGATTCCAGTTAAATTAGAGAACAAATCTACTCACAACTATATAGCAAAACCCATTTCAAATTAAGGAGGGCATATAGTCTCCCCTGAAGGCCTTCACATAATTATTGTGGATTTCAATTACCAAACAATTCAAACAACTGCAGGGATCATTTTGTAAGGGAACATTTGAAAGAGTATATAGGGCTAGCTTGGACAAATACAGACTCAGCTATTTGTCTTTCAACCAATTCCACAAGAGAAAAATATTTAATGAGTCTGCCCTCACGGTTAGAATGAAGTGTGCACTCATGAGATTTCAGGATTGAATTTCAGGATCTAATCCTGCAATTCTTTTCCAAGTATTCTCAATATAAGTAGTAAAAATGCTTCCTGCTACATGAGTCTTCAGGAATATATTTCCTAGGGAAAAAAAATGGTAACAGCAAACAAATACTGATGACTTTGAGAATAACACAAAAGAGGATTTTTAAAAGCTCATGACTAAAGAGTATGAGTAATATTTGATGCACAGCAAAACAAGCAAGTAAATATTTAAGTGGGGATGAAGATCCATTAAAGTGTGGGGAGCTTTGCAATGGTTTCTCTGACATGATTTTAAATCATATGGCATTTCAATAGTACTAACAATTGCCAGGTTTTCTTCTGCTGTTGGTGACTTTAGAAGAAATACAAAAACCCAGTGCTAACCTAATAAGTACGACTGGAGTTTTATTGGCAGTGTAAGATAAAAATGACAGTGTTTTTACTAATTGCATTAATTTCAAGCCAGCACAACTTCATGAAAATGAACAAGAATTATTAGCAATTAATTTTAGTTTGCACAATCTGAGGTTTAAGAGAAAAGAACTGCTTAGAATGTTTATGATGAAAAAAAATATGAGCATCTATAACATCTGATTGATGCTGTGTGAATAACTGTGTTCAGAGGCTGAAACTCCAGAATTCTACCAAGGACAATTTCTTTGCAAAGAAAAGACAGGTTTCAGGTAACAGGCTTCTCTCAGTCTTCTTCTACATTGTGCTTCATAATAAATGGCAACACTTTTGTCAAAACTAGAGAAAGAACAAAAGCGAAATTGTGTTCATGACATACCAAGTTTTGAATCCTACACAATGCCTTTTGTTTGACCTCCTGTTTTTGACTGCAGAAAATTAAAAGCACAAGGGAGACAGAATATACCGAGCAGGCTAAAAGAAAGGTTTCTAATGCATGTACAGAAATAGCCTGTATATATGGAAATAGCACCTACATACATACATAAAGCTTTATTCAGGTTTCCCTCACCAGTGTTGACTTCATTAACTCCTAAAAATAGCCTTGCAAAAGCTTTTTCCTTACAGGAACATAAACAGTACTATGACTGTCCTGTTATAAGCAGTAGGTGCGCTTGTACCAGCCAAAAAGAAGCTGATGTGGCCTTTGAAATCTTCAGCTCTAAAGAATCTAAAATCAATAATTAATTTATGAAGTGTCTATCTCAAGGAAAAGAAAAACTAATAAACAGTTATTTAACTCTTAGAGCACCAGTGTCCTCCAGGCTGACAGTAAAATCAGTGTTTTGGAAAATATTTATTGACATCTACACCACACACTTACTCTCCAAGGAGTTACCTTAAGTATTATTAAGCAAAACTGACAGGTTGAATGATTGCAGCATTAACAAACAGGTTCTCCTTGGCAGACAGGAAGCCTTATAATTCATGCTAAGATGATATCTGCCATTTATAATTGCTTAAAAAAGACAAAGAAACTCTACTACAGTGCTGTAAAGTCAAGTGTTTTATCTTTTACCCTGATATCCTACACTTTCAGCTTGAAAGCTATTTACTTTTAATATATACAGAAAGTTCCAAGTCTAGAAATGACAAAAATAGACCTTGGCAAGGTGACAGTGACGTTTGGTGCTTGCTCTCTTGCTACCACTTGCTACATTTTTAGGCACAAAAACTCTCAGGATGGAAACACTCATTAGGAAATTATGTCTTTCAGCCAACCAAATGTTGTTCCAGTGAGCACTGCCTTAGAATATTGGCAACATAGCCATGATCTAACAAATTCTAACAACGCACGCAATGTTGTTTTGTTACCCGTTTGACGTCTGTTGATGAGAAATACTCACAAAAATAATTTGGCCTCAAGCCATTCTAGAAAAATGTAGGAGAGAGATACCTGGACATATCCATCAAAACTGTGTCTATAGGAAGTGGAAGAACAGGAAAACTCTCAGGAGTTTTACACAGGAAATACACAGGAAAATGTCCTGTGTACTGATGCCCATGTTCCTACCAGCTTCAGAGGCCTCTGCAGTACAGGTGTGAGCTCACTCACACACAATCAGAGAACCATCAGTTGCTTTCTTTCCCCCTTGCATCGGCCATTAAGTATAAGCTCAGCTAACACCTACAGCCCTCTGCATGTTGCCTTTACATCCCTGCCCTGTTCTCAGTGTGCAGATGCCTTGGGTGGAGAAGAATCCAAAAGAATTGTTCTCACATATTTTTTTGCCATGCACAGACCTTTCTCCAGCTGCTGTATTGCCTACCAGCAGCACATTTATTCCGCAGGATCATAGTGGAGCACTCACCCTGGTTCTCTGTATGCTATAGAGATGAGAACTCTGATGAGTACACGATAAACTCATGCAACTTGTCCTACAGAGTGTTAGAAACAGACTAAAATAAATTAGTATATGATAGAAATCCATACATAATACATATTTCCATGTAGCTTTACTGAATAACTCTGTGTTAAATGTATCGTTTCATCCTGGATTACTCTGTAGTTGCTTGGCTGAAGTTCTCTCCACATCTTTATCTGCTCTGTTTTGCAAGGTTTCTTTGCAATTAAAAACCCTTCTATGGTTTACCCAGGAGCTCAGTGTGATCACATGCTGTGTGACAATGCAGGAAGGTCTCCATCAGGCAAAAAGTATGGAAGTCTGATTGTGGCAAGACATCCTCAAGGACAAAAAGTCTAGCCTGTTGGATTCTAACACTTTCAAGTACTCTTGCTGAAGTGGTCTTCACAACTGTTCTTCCGTCTTTGATAGGGGCTCTTCTGCTCCAAGGAAATTTGAAGTACAAATGACCAAGCTTGGCACTGACTCTCAATATGTTTTACTATGTACTTGCCTGCTTGAAAAAGATGGGCTGTAGAAAGAACTGGTGATGAAGTTACATTCTAAGATTGCTGAGATCTCCCAACAGAGGTTGAAGTTTGGGGTCATGTCTGGTTGAGTGGTAAATGGTCACCCACAGAGCTGGCTGCAACTATTTTGTTTTTTATTCAGTTCATCAGTTTGCTTTTGATAGAAAGTGTATTAGCTAGCTTGCAAAAAGCAGGGGTAATCCTGCTTCCCATGACTGCAGTTTTGTTTTGGAATTACCATAAAAAGCTGCCCCAGACAGACTTCTTCTCCAGGCTTTTAAATTTAATTATAAGATCAGAAACCTGCTGAACTTTCCCGTAGCTTCCACACAGATGACAATTCATTTCTATCCCTACTCACTTTCCTAACAGCACTGGATGTGTGAGTGTGAGGGGGAGATCTACAGTTGCTGGAAGCTGGTACACAGCCTGAATTCTCATAAGATAATAACAAATGAAAAATGCAATAAAAGACATGACATGGCTTTTACTAACTCAACCTAATTTATAACCCAAAACCTTCCTTTAATATAAAATGCCATCAGGTAAAGACACGGTTATAAAGCTAATAGGAAACTCAATGAAAGGAAAAAGAATCCGGAGACAATCTCCTTGGAGGGCTCAAGAATCTTCATAGCTCATGGATCATCATTAGAAGTTCTACAACTGCTCAGTGCCTCAGTTTCTCCTGTTTTAAAATACATCAGTTATATTTTTATTCTCTTTCTTGTTCTCTGCTTTACCTATTTTGTGCCGTATTGTGCGACTTTTATTCAGAAGAGTGAACTGTGGTACTCTACCAATGACTTTACAGAAACTACCTATCAAACTCCTTATCAGCCTAAGACGGGCTTACTTACAGTTTATCAGCTTTCTGAGGTGAGGGACTGTTTATCCTTATGGGTTTCAATGGTATTTAACAAAAAAGACTTAATTTTCATAGGTTCATTTTCTGTGATCAAAACGCTAACAAACCTTTTGCAGGTATCCTTTTTCTGCCTAGTCTATGCATGTGACTAGCCCTCGAATATCACCTTCTATAAGGTAATTTTGACAATTTAGCATAACGGATTAAATTAAGGGATCAGTTCTGTGGAGATGTAAATACCCAACTGGATGCACTCTAACATAGACATTAAAAACTGGAGGTAAGACTATCTAGCCAAATTTATATGCCAGCAACGTTTGTGTCTTCTGCCAAACCTTTGTGCAGCTTTCACACTGCTGCCAAAGCCCCACGCTGTTGCTGGTTTAACACCAGCGGCTTGTGTGGCTCAGCGCTGCCTTCACTGACTTCGGCAGGCACAAAGGTGCTATGGATTGCAACACTGAGGGATCTTTAACAGCGGGGGATTGACGGCAACTGTTAGTACTGGATGCTAAATACCTCAGTCACAATTCCCTTTCACATTCACAGTTTTAGCATTACGACTTCCCTGTCAGAGAAATGTAAATTTTGGAACACTTCCCAAAAGCAGCATACTTTCTCTTTCTTTCCCTAAGTTGTTCCAAAGCAGTGTTCATTATGTATTAAGTTATGATCCCCTTAACTGAAGGCTGAACAAGAATTAAACAGAAGCCCTAGCTCTAAGCTATTGCACATATGAACTCTAGGAGAATGAAAAGAAACATTTCGAAGTGGAGAGGAATATCTTGACTCAGAAGTAAACATCAGTCTACCCTTTCTGCTTTGGATTTCATAATGACCACTGTGAATCACAAGATCCTGCTCCCCAGCTACTTCTTCTGCTCTCATGTCATAAATATTCTAAGCTGATGGAAGCAGATGTTCATTTTTACACAGAGGTCACATATAGTGTCCTATACAGTGCTTGTCTGCAAGGCAAAATAATCTGATGTGTTATATAAGCAGAATTGCATTTTATTGCTGTTTTGCCTATCATATAACCAGAGCTCAGGTATATAAAAAGTTGAAAGTTATCTGTCCAAGAAATAATTGAGATTAAGATCTGGATATAAATACGACCCTGTGACAACTAAATTTGTGGAAGCCCCCATGCATTGGGAAAGCAGCAATGAATTTCAGGAAACAGCACTACAAAGTGGGGTTGCAGAAAGATAAACAAAAGAAAACACTGTATTTCAAAGCCATTGATAATACTTTTTCTTGGCAAGTTAGCTGCAGTAATCTCCAACCAAAAGTGCCGTGAATAATAAATGTGAAGAACTGCATGGTACACGGAGTATATGTACAGGGAGGGGGCAGAGATGCCATTACTGATAACTACTCCGAGACTTGTACAGGATGCACAGAGTAGGCTACTCGGGCACTTCGCCACGAGTCTGAGTTAGCACTAAAGTTTTGCTAGTAAACCATGATAACCACTGTTTTTATTAGGTTCACCAATAGAAATGTATCACCTTGTCACCCAGCATTACAATACAATGCACTTAAAAATCTGGGATGCTGCTGCAGCCTGAGGGTGGGGTGAAATCACTAGAATGAAGAATTGGAGCTACAGTAAAGAAGGCTGTAACACCCTCAGAGGATTTTTAACACACTGGTCAAGTTGACTGAGATAGCAACACTCATTTAGCACCACTCCAAACATGTGACCTCTGCAAGTCCTGCATTGGCAACACAGCATAAACACCTCTCTTCTCATCAGGGCACATGCACCTCAGCAGAACAGAGTGGCCAAAGCAGAAGCTGGCCCAGGGGGTGCCAGGCTGAGGGCAAAGAGATCTACACACCTGCCAGAATGCCTGCTCACTACACAGAGACTCCATGTCGAGAGGCACCAGAGCTGATGGTGCTCCTCTAACTCATTTCCCAGTGCATTGTCCCATGAAACAGGGATGCTGAGAGGCCCTGTCTTATAAGCCAACACATGGACATCTCTACCTCAGGTTCTCCAGGTCTGCTCTTTACCCAGCCCCCCTGAGGTGAACTCACACAGGTTTATCCAGCCACACTCCCGGATACCTGAAAGCACTTGAAACTTTTCCAGCCTGACTGAATTAGGCAACCTGAACCATTTTCACTTATACTTGTTGGAGATATATGGGGTTTTTAATTTCTGTGGAGAAAGCCAGATTCTCAGAAGCATAATTATTGAGAGTAAGTTGCAGAGTGAGATATTTCTGACCCAACAATGCATGAATTAGAAACTAAAGTAATCAGTCTCACGTGAATTACTCAGTAAACCATATCATGATGGTAGTTTAATTAGGATAAGATTAATTAGGATCCAGTTGACTACTATACAGGAACACACCCTTTTCAGTCGGCATGTGCTGATTAGGACAAAATTCACCAATTAAATGACTGTTCTAATTAGAAGCTGAAAAAAGTTAGCCACTGCAGGCAAACTAATGACCAGGCAACATGCCATGTTGGGGAAAAGTAATCAAAGATAACCCAGTGATTTTTTTAAGTAATACTGAATTCTCAAAAGTTTCTGCAAAACTGAAATCAATGGCTCACCTGGGAAAAAAAATATTGTTCCCACTCATTCTTTTCCAAAACACCGGGTAATTCTTTCAAAGCATTAAAGCCAACCTAACCTTGCAGCAGGGGATAGCTAAATACTCTCCAGCTCCATTTCTGAATATGATAGTGCTTCCCAAGGGAAGGAGACAGATACTGTCAATCTGTACTTCTGCAGTTCCCAAGACAGAGACGTGCCAGATCGAACAGCTTGCTATCAAAAAAGCTGAATCTCAGTGCACTCTTTTCCCACCTCTTCTGCTCTTAATTGCCAGCTTCTGCTGCTTCTCTTTACAAGCCCTGGTGCTCACTTGACCTTTCTGTAAGCTGGTTCCATCCATTAATTTTGGAGGAAAGTAGCAGAACAAGGCAAAAGAAAATTAACAGTTTTCTTCCAGGCTGGGTAATTGAATTGTCTGATGAGGGCTATAACAGAAAAAGCAGGATTCTATGGTAGCATTAGGAAGAGGAAGGGGAAGAGGATCAGAGAAATGGGATTTCCCCTTTCAGCAGCAAACAGCCATAGAACCAGATGCCATCAGGTCTCTAGGAACACATTCAGCGTCTATTCAGCCAATAGCTCTGTTCCTGCAGCAGTCACTGGCTTCAAGTATTCCCACTGACCAGGGAGCTGCTAACTACCTTTAATTGCTGGCAGAAGTTCAAGTGTCAGCAATTCCAGAGCAGAGGACCAAGAACAGACATCTGAAAGAGGTGATGCAGACAGCTCTGCTCCCCAGTCCCGGTGGGGGGTGAATCTCTGCTAATTCAGGTGGTCATGCATGTGTGTGATAAAAGAGGCTGGTGTTCCAGTTTGGGAAACACGCTGTATATCGTGCATGCAAGCACACATGGCTCTAAGGCGCATGAAGCCAGCTCTGGCATTCAGCACTCTCAGTACAGCCACTTCTTATTTCATGACTTGCTTGAAACAAGCAATTCGCAGACAAGTTGTGCACAGTGATAAAGCCTCATAAAAATGGCTGGAAGCACAGCATTTGGTGGCTTTATGGGGCCAGGGAAGACTTATGAGCCGAGTCCATGGTTTATGCCGCAAAAGCACTCAAAGGATAGAGCTTCGGAAGAACCTGCCATGCAGAGGAGTAAGTTGTGCCATCTACCTGTCTGCAGGTAGTGAAGCACTGACTCCAGTTATTTCTAAAGACTCTGGCACTCTTTATCAGGATGCCATTAGCATGCATTCATGTGCACCCAAAGGCTTAGAGGTGTTCAGGGTGGGGTGCTCCTAATCAGCTTCTTGCCAAATAAAATCAGCACTGAAATACCTGAGCGCACTGCATACATAAACCTGTTTCAGGTGTCTCCTTAGATTACAAAAGAACTCATTTTATCATCTCAGGTGAGGAAAAGAACAGATATTCAACCTAAAAAGATAATTGCGCAGCTTTTTGTTTCACAGTTTAATTAGGAAGGTTCAATTAAGAAGTTATTGCTTTGCTATGTACCACAAACACTGTTAAACAAATACTCTAACAGAGACCATACACAACTTCCACTGAACAGCATTATTCCTACTGACTAGTCCATTAACAATGATGAAATTAAGCCCTATAACCAGTTACAATCAAGTAACAGTATTTAGATCACAGTTAATTGGCTAAGGGTATGGTTAAAATTTTAAAGTGTCATTAAGAATACGATTTCTAACCAGAAGGAAAATTTCACTTGTTCTTCTGGGAGCCAAACTCAAAATGAAGCAAACTACATGTTTTTTAGGGAAAAATAATTCCAATAATAACTTCTCATAATGAAGACACAAAATAAGGGCTGCTACACAGCAAAGTGTCACCAGATCCAAGAATTCCTTACATTCAACATTAAATAAGGTTAGATACATTCTGAAATTTAAGGTCCTCTTCTTCCAGGACGGATAAATAAATGTAGTAGTCCATACTTCTCTTAATCGAGATGTGCATAATTAGAGCAGCACCTTATTAGGATACATCTCAGAGAACCTTTTTAGCTTAATGATAGTGAATGATCATGACAACTGTTTAAGTGGGATAGTATTAGCAAAAATTTCCCTTAATGGGATACATGCAGATTGTGTCAGGGGGTTAAGTGGTGTTTAACTAAGTGTGAAATTCTAAGTCCACGTTCTTTAATAAAGAAATTGTCGAATAATAATTAACAGAAGAAACTGAAATGAACTGTAATGAATAAAATCTGAAGCCTTGTGTTTATAGACAGCACTAGAGTAACACGTACACACACAAAAAACATACTTCAGAAAAATAACTTACTTTTTCCTTCCTGAACAGATTGCTATTTTTCAACTGTTTTTCATCAATTCAAGTAACTGAGAGACAGTTGCAAAATGACTTTATCTGAGGCTAAAATGAAGCAGTTCATCGTGGGGGTTAGCTTTCCTGCATGGGAATGACTTTACCTGGATAAAGAGACCACATGATGGGTTGCTGATCTTTGGCTGGATGGGCATAATATAGAATTGCCTTTACAATGAGAAAAGCTGATGAATGAATTTCATTATCTGATCATGCTCTCCAACACTGGCTTAAGATTTAAAGTTCAGTGAATGCTCATCAGTAAACCCATTAGCCAAGAACCCTCACGATAAGAAATGAGCAAAGCTGCACTGTCAGGCAAGAGGCATTGTATTTTACACTTCAGTGGCAGGCATTTTACAGAAAACTGTTTCTAATATTAACTCAGAGGTTGTTGCTACCTCGTGACTAAGGTAGTGGTTAGGCTCCACACCAGGGAGGGCACATCTTCCTTCTCTCAACTCCTACAGTCAGGCACACCCAGGAGGAAGAACAAAGTGACTTCCAGTCTCATCCCACCTGGCCACTCTCAGTATGAAGCCAGTCCTGAGCATGCCTCTAAACCAGGACATCCACTGAATGGGAAGCAAGTCAGAATCAAACTGTGACTCCTTCATCTGTGTTAGTGAATCACCCTGCCTCAAGAACAGGACTCACAGGGAATCAACAATTGAGTTCTTTCTCCTAGCTAACGTAGTATTTATATGACTTGGCATCTTTCAGACTTCTTCTATGGCTACTTCAAATCAGGACAGCTTAATGAGGGACGACAAACAGTTGATAGATGTCCTCATTAAAGAAAATTTAGTACCCTATTTCTACTGCAATAAGTCTTGCTTTGTTATTTTGGAAAAAGCTGGCATTTAAGATTGGCTGCTGAGTTGAACACTCAAAAGTTTCACCATCAAACTGTCCAAATTAATATTATTGGGCTGCGCAAGGGATAGCTTACAAAGTATGTGGTTCAAATACTTCTCAGCTGAAGTTAGCTGTTCAGCCTAACTGCTCCCATCCAATTTAGAAGTGCTTCCATGTGATAAAATTAGTGGCATAGAATAATAGAACACCAATTTACACAGGTGAAAGCATACTTTTGGAAACTCAACTGCATATCTGCAAAGGTTTTGTGATGGTGTGCACTCCCATCACCCAATCCCACCATTATTTCCCGTAGCCCTGCTCCAGGGATAGCCACCATGGCAGTCGTACTGGATGCAGTCATGATGGCTGCATCTGGCTCAGGGTGGTTTCAGGGGAGACAGATAACAGTACAATAGCCAAGGGCTAACTGGAGCAGTGAGCCCACCTAACGACAGTGCTGGTCAATGTCTGACTCAAGCCAAAGAAATTAACTTCTGCAACTGGTATGCAAAAAGGACTGGCTCAATCATTTTACTCCATAAAGAGTGGACAGTCCAGGGAGGGTCCACTAAGCTCTCCTGCAAGGCAGTGGGCTGCATGCCATGATCTCCCCTTGAGTAGCGGCAGCTCTCAAGGTTGAGCCTCAAGCTTGAGAGAATTCTTATCATGTTGGATACTTGGTAAATCAGTTTGGAATAATTGTGCTGAAACTTTGGAATCTTGATAGAAATGACTGATTGTGCACATCTACTGGGATGAAGTCTGGATGCAGCCTCATCTAAACTCCCCCCTGAGGACAAGTTTAGAACTCAAGGCAGTCCTTCCTGAACCTCATATCTCATTGGGAGGGTTCCCCTTGCAGTTTTATCTGACCCTGTCCTCTATGCAGTCAATAAACAAGTGTTTCCATTGAATCTAATGAAACCACGGTCATATTTACCACCAAACTTCGTTAAATCATTGTTTTACATCAAAAAAAGTATCGCTACTTCCCTTGTACGAGCAAAGTGCCTCACTCCATCCATGAACAGGTTTTCACTAGTATAGCTGTGGTGTTCAAGGACAAACACCTTGGAACATCACAGGGACTTGTAGCAGGGGCTAAGTTGTAGTCAGACATCTGTCATCAGATATTGCTTCTCCTTCTTAATTGAATGACTAAACATATACAAGATAAACATACAAGATCAGCACTTGGACAAATTATCTTTCAAACAAACAGCAACACAAATGCATGTACATTGTTTAGTTATATCATGTTTTGATGTGGCTTTTTTTTTTTTTTTAATTCCATGAGCCTCCATTGACGAAGGAGAATTTCTGGTTAAAAGTAAATAAAGAGATTGCTAACGCTACTGAACAACACAAAAGGATTTGCTTTTTACTTAGGTTTTCCTGAACGAATCTTGAAAGTGAGTTTTCTAGTTATATGCCTTAGTTCTCATTATTAGCATGGTAAATTTCAATGTCTTTTATTGACAGGGAATACAGGGACACCTGCTTGGATGGGTTAAAAAATGTACAGTCTTTATTATGAAATTGATTTTCATGGATGAGTTGGCAGGCTTATATCAATGCAAATAAAATGCTGGCTATTGTGCATCATTCCTATTTTTTATCCTTAAATGGATAAAAATAGGTGGATGAGGTAAAACCCTTTCATTTCAAATCCATCAAAGCCCAATTATTTTATATGGACTTTCTCATTCTATCAAAATATAATCAAATTATACATAATGATAAATAGTACATAAACTATAAAATATATCAAATTATAGTAATGCATAATTGAGTAAGTTTTGATAATGATGTATCACCAATATTACACTGCTTCAAGATAAAAAAGCAATGCAATATTGCTGCTTTCATTCACTTGCTTTTCCTTAATTTTTGTTAAGAAAGAAGTTGTTTTCTTTATGCATTTCTTTCTGGTTCAGAACTTCAAAAATGACACTTCTTTTGTCTGATTGCCTCTTCAAACTGAACATCAGTGGAGTTATTTCTGATTTACCAAGCAGAAAACCAAGAGACATGATGAAAAGGTCTTTCTATGGAACTACTCTTCATGATCTGGATGTGGCCCACGCATCACTGGGCTCTGGAACAGAGTGGAACAGTGGATTTGAGTTTGTGATAGCCCTAGATACAAATATATTGAGATGTAGTGGGCAGCTGCAAAGACTAAAAACAATAGCTCTGGAGTTTCCAGCTCTCAGTGTTAGCTAGGATAGCAGACATCACAAAAGTAAGAGCTGATTCAGGGATGAAATGCATTTACTATGCAAAAAATATGAATTATGTATGTGAAAAATAATGTGGATAATAAATAGAACATTATTGTGTACAAAAATAATTCACTGCAAACAAATTTCTGAATCAGTGTTAATCCAATTGTTCCTCCTTCCTGGTTTGACAGAGATAAGACAATTTCTTGCAATTATTGTATGCAGAGCATCTTCAAGTGCATGTGGATACTGTCACACTGCCACAGTCATATACATATGTCCACCAAACTACATAAAACATCAAACCACCAATCAGCTATGGCATGACTGTACATTGCCACATTACTTTTCTAAGTGAAAAACTTCAGCAGTCAGTCCATCTGATTTTCAACTGTATCTTACAAAAGCAAGACTTTGTAAGTCTCCTGTAGGATAATTACAGTAGGTCACAATTAAACTATGGATAACCCTGCAGACTATTCAGGCATATTGTCTATTTTTCCATGTCATTTCCTGTTGTATGAGCTTCTCTAATGAAGTAAACAAGACCCATAGTCCCTGCTTAGACATTTCTGAGGAATGTCTTAAACATATCTTGGGCTGCGTGAGGAAAAAACCATAAAATCACAAAGGGGACAAGAATGATGGAAAGGCATGCGCATCACAGCCGTGCAAACTCCAAAGCCTAGTAATCTACAAGGGTTCTCCTCCATGCTGGTAATCTTTGTTATGTGTTGGCTGAGTTGCTCAATCCTGGGATAAGCCAGCCCCGAGACTGTGCCTGTGGAGGCAGGAGCTGCTGGGGTGGCAGGGAAGGGATTGGTTCTGCAGCCGACTTGTAAAGTCTGATTAAGTGATCTGCCACTGGTGGAGTCCTTCAGTGACCTGCTGGCTATTTCTGTGTCTAAGACATTTGTGAAACAGCCCCAGCATGTGATGCCCTTGCTGACGCATACACACACCAACCGGGCAAGGTGGCCAGTGGCTTTTATCTTACAGCTAGGAAAAAAGCCTACGCACACCTATTTCCTCTCATTTGCTTCTAATCCAAGGATTGAAAATGTCATGTTAGATTGGAATGGGAGCTTCATTAACAGAAAAGCAAAAACAGAAACAAAAAAATCAAACAGAAAAAAGCAGGAAAAAGAAAAAGAAGAAAAAATCAAAGAGATTTCAAACTAATTTTCAAATTCTTTGATTCATTTGAAATCTTTTCCTTCCCACAGCAAAACTGTCAGCCCATTTAAGAGAATCAAACTAGCTTCAAGTATTACACTCAAACTCTCTGCTTTTACACTGATTTCTTGTGTACATTTAATGGAAACAGACTGACAAAAAAATAACATATAGAATGCTAAGATGTTGATACTTCCATGAGAAAGATGTTCTAGGACAGAGAGGTCAAAAAATTCAGTTACTGACGACTTTCACTGGTACCACACCGAAAATCTGTCCTTTCATTCTCTTGCATAATGTGATTCTCTTGCACTGCAGACAATTCAGTTCTCTGCACTGCTTCATCTTCTGTTTGTGAAGTGTTTATCTATTTTGGTATTGGAATGGGCTTCTGTTAGGTTTATTTAAACCAGGATCTACACACACAGAGTTAATTCTTTAATGGAGATTCCTGCACTTGAAAGTACTGACACAAATTTTTCCTTTGCAGAAAAGGAGAATGAATGCATTTATTAAATGTTTTTAATTACATAATACATTATCATGATTCACTAAAAACAAAAGTACTTTTGTATATCTGAGTAAGTCACTAGCACCATCAGAAAACCCTCCCAGCAAAGATAAGCAGGCTGATTTTCATTATTCAGAGTGTTCTTGTGCCTGGTACCTGTCTCTCTGCCTTACCCAATCCAGCAATACTTGTGTTTCCCAGTGCTAGGGCATCCTTGTGACAATGACACCAGAAGCACATGTTGACCACACTGTACTGATATTATGAATGATGACCTTTCAGTTCTGAGTGCTCTGTTAGATAGTGGCTACAGCTATAAAACACCTCCTTCCAAATAAGCTGCCCTGAAAAGGTAATTATTGCTCCTGCAAATTTCTGTACATCATCAGAATGGCAGACTGACGTTAAAAACCAGCGTTACCCACAATGTCACTCAAACACCTGATCAACGTGGTAATCCACGACACAATTAAATCAATTTTTTGTAGCACACCCTGAATAATTACATACACAGATTCCTTTAACAATCGCTTAAATTATTTGCACTCCTATTTTTCTGCACACCAATACAAATTGTTTTCAAGACAGTGAATGACTATTGTATCTTCTGTATCTACTGTAAGGCTCACAGTCATGCTCATTTTGAATTTTAGGAAATTATTAATCCTACAGGTTCCTACAATAGCTTGGTATCCATTAATACCCGCTTCATGCCAAGTACTTCTTCACTACTGAGGACAGATCTAAGGGTAGATCACTCAGAAAGAATGGTCAAAAAATTAAAGGGTTAGTTGCCAGGCTCTAAAAGGCTGAAATTGGTATTTCTAGCAATGACTTTTTTTAAAAAGTATGGTCAATTTTGTGTTCCTTCTACCCAATGCCACAACTTTGTATGCACCACCTGTACAAGAAAATATCCATAACCTAAATTTTGGGTCTACTTTCCAAAGCATTGTTTATGGACATTACCATATCAGAATACTTTCAATCACACTGTGAATAGTGGCATGGCCAAGTCAGTCTGTCTTATCTAGAAACTATATGACTTGAGTTTGCCCATATTTTTTCTTGTAAATGGGTTCTAGGTCTATGAGACCACAAGCAGCTGAAGGAGCCAGAGCTAGTGAAAAATTATGTTAATCCATTTCACATAATATTAGCCCTCTGAAGACAAGCACCTACTTGTCTAGGCTTCTCTGTAGGTAGAGATGATATTTCCAAAGGGCATTTTATCCCTATTTTAGAAAAAATATCCTTTACAGTGGACCTCTGACTATGAGGCAACACATTCTTCTACTTACTGCTTCATACAGAAGGAGAC
Organism: Rhagologus leucostigma; assembly: GCA_013397725.1. Lineage (NCBI taxonomy): Eukaryota > Metazoa > Chordata > Aves > Passeriformes > Rhagologus > Rhagologus leucostigma. The sequence continues at coordinate 909,035 of VZTD01003554.1, forward strand.
AGATACCAGAGTCTCAAGATTTCTGCTTCATTCTGCCTTGGTTTTCTAGAAAATAACGTCTATTCCCAGGATAGTTAAGAAGCACAAACAAGTCAGTATCAGTGTTCTGCATAAGTGCAGAAAACTCTCTACAGGAAAATGGAATTAAACCCCACTTTTCTTAGATTTTTAATTTAACTGTGTTAATGTAGAAAGAGCATCGTAGCTTTTCCTTACAGAAGATCAGGGACCATCTGACTCTTGAGATAATTTCACAGACATCCTCTCAGTATTTAATTCGCCCTAATGGCGAAAGGTAATTGAGAGTACTTAAAAAATGTAATGGTAAAGGCAGTCTGGTTTGTCGTGGTGCCAATTTTAGACAGTCCCTCCCATCTTACACATGGAGAGCACCTGCATCTGAGACTGAACACTGCAGCAGACTCCTTTAAGGCACAGAGCCTGTCAGCTGGGATTATACTGGATTACACTGGTTGAAGCAAGCATTACCTGAGAAATGACTCCTTATTCTACTTAAGATTAGATCAACTGATTGTACAGTAACAGAAGTAATTTTACAAGGAAAAAGAAGTCGTATTTAAAGGATGAAGCAACTTTAAGAAAGATGCAGTACGCAATTACGAAAAGAAAGTCTTGTGCCGGCTTTATTATTTTATCAGGTAGATTAATAAAAGTAATGAATGAAGGGAGCATGGCATATGCTATTTCAATTTTAGTGAGGCATTTTGGAGTCTCTCAAAACAAATTTTAATTTTCTAGTTAATAGAAATTACCATGGATATAAACATTATTATGAGGATTGAAAACTGGCTGAAAACATAAACAAAAGGTGCTGATGAATGACAGTGTAGTAGTGAGAATGTGTCTACTGAGGATCACAAGCATCAGAGCAAGATATGGTTATTACTAAGTACCTCCATTAGGGGAAGGAAATACTTGTAGTAATGAAATTTCCACATAATGAAAAACAGAGATGAGTAGAGTAGCCAAGTGTTGATAATAAAGTAACACAAATAGGTCTATAATAATTAGGAACATGAACAGACTGATGGTGAATTGTGATTTACTCAGGGAAAATGCAGAGCCATTCAGGAATAGAAATGTATTTTATGGCTTGTCTGCATGTGAAAAGCTGCCCATACATCTGTACAGAACAACTACATTGGCAAAACTATTACGGTATGTCCCTTGTGCAGCCATTCCAATCTGGGATAAAAAGGATTTGTTTACTCTCAAGTCAAGTTACTTTTATTCCAGAAAAGCAGTTCCCAAGGGAAATTATGCTGGAGTAGCTGGATGCAGCTGTGCTGTGCACTGGGCTGAGTAAGGATGTGGTTATGCATCAGCTCTGCCACCAGCAGAATTCAGTCCCCTATGAAGCCCTGTAAGGGCTCTGCTGGGGTCTGTGTCTTAGCTACACTGGCAGGACTTCTTTCCTGAGAAAGCCCCTGAGACCCAGCCATAAGGAAAGTCAGGAAGGCAGGAATGGCAAGGGGCCTGAAAATGCCATAGATGGTAGCTCAGACATGATTTTGCAGCAAAACTGTGTTTAAGGGTACAGAGGACTCACAGTAGGGGAAAGGGGGGTGGCCTGGTGCTCCCTGTGGTGCTCCCTTTATGTAACTACCTTGCATGGCTGTCCCAGCAAGGTGGCACTGAGCTTTGCTCACTGTCAGAAACACTCAGTGCAACAGAGGGGCATTTGAAAAGAAGGGTGGAAAGCGCTGACTCACGAGGAAAGACCAGAGGAGTTAAACATGTATCTGGCTAAAAGCAGGCTGAGTGGGGAACTCTGTAGTACTTTATAAATATATGACTCTGGAGATGAATTTTCTCAGAGTGACACTAGAAATCATGGCATGCAGCTAAGAAAGGTAATTTAGAGTAGGAGCCAGATAAAACTTCCTGACAAGGAACAACATTAGCCTTGGCAAACCCAAAGGGAAGATGAAGAGATGAAAGCTCAGCTAATATGTGGGAGATCATGTAATCTGATTTTCTGGGCTTGAAGGGAAGGTGAATTCACAACAGGAATCGCATCAAGTGGAAAGCAGAAATGCTTAATATTTAACTCTGACCCTGAAGAGGTCAAAGCTACAGTGATAGTCTTTAGTCTTAGGTGGCTGTGTAGACACTGAGAGTTTGAGGAGTCCCTTCCCCAGAAGGGCCACATTGTACCTGGACGTCTCCTGCAGCACAAGGAGCCGTGAGGACAGTCCTGCAGCCAAGCTTCATGCAGAGGAGCTTCATTCCCTCCGCCTTGCACTATTTAATGATGAATTCCTAGTGTGGAGACAGTTCTACAATGCTCAAATAAATTGAAAGGGATCAAAGTTAAGACACTTGCTGTTGTTTCTTAATTGAAAAGCCTGGCTGACCCTTGAGACAGTGTTACTGCTGTCAGGAGATAAACCAGGAGCAGGAAATCCTTCTGCCACTCCTTGGCCTTAACGGGAGCAGACACACAAAGGGGGGTAGCCCTCTGCTGCGGTAGATGCAAAACTAGGGGATTACACCTACCTGGATGATAAAGTGGCACTTTGCTCAATTTGTCTTGCTAATATTCCATGCTGCAGCACGGAAACTGTTCTCAAAATAGGTTTCTAATTTCTGTACAGATTAAATGCAACCAAGCTACTTTACTTGCTGATAATTTATCTAATACCTCTTAGCTGTGCAGTCACATTCACCACAATGAGTTGGACAAGGAGATATCAGGTGTCCTGTGGAAATTCAGAGAATTACTAATAAAAGAGAAGCCTGCTTGGATTAAACATACATTAGTACTGCTCTTTCAGGCTGACACCTCTAAATCCTTATTCTCTTGATGTCACTGCTACATCCTGCCCTGCCTGTCAGCATCCATCTCATGCTTATCAAATTCCTGTGCCACATACTATCTTAGCTAAGCCAACTTAAGGAAGAAGAGCCAAAATGTGTTGTGAAGGATCAGGGTTCACGTCACCGTGATGGAATGAAAGTCTAGACAAACCTTTTCAAGGAACTAGCTGAAGCGTCACCTAAAGTTCAGCAGCAGGGAATACCAGGAATATTTCCAGCAGAAAAAACCCAGAGAAATAAAGATTTGTATGACATATTCAATAGATCCGTGATCTTGTATGACTGAAGTTCTTACTCTCTGGGCAGCACTGAACCCTTTAGGATCACAGATGAGAGCAGCATGTGCTTCGAAATTCTCAGAGGATTTTCTTACAAGGATTTCTACACGGAAGAATGATCTTGCCTTTACGTTTAAAACTTGTAAAGTAAAAAAAGTTCTTTACTATTTTTTTATACTAGGTATATCTGTATAAATGAGAAGTAGAAACAGTTTTACTTCAAAGCTCTTACTGTGAACTCACACAACTGCAACTGGGCTCAGAAAAAAAGTTGCAAATAATTCAGGAAATTAAAGGTGTGTGAGTCTCCGTGTTATTTTTATGTCATAAATAAGAAGCATCCCCAAGAGGAGAGTACATATCTCAGTATCTCAAGTATATGTTCTCCATGTCCCTGCCACTGAGAAATATAAACAGAAGAAAACACAGAAAGTCAGACACTTCTGGTTTGCTCTGCAGAATGGATGCACCCAAAGTGCTGAAAGGAGGTTGAGAGACCACTGAAACACTTGGCCAAGCTCTTCCTGCCCCAGCTCCTGTTGGTGGGGAAACTCCACAGCTGGTGGAGAGGAGAGAAACAGCAGGTAGCACTAAAAGACCAAGAGTACCTTATGTAAGTCACTAAAGGACTTAAAAGGAGGTGACAGGAAATCATGCTTTTTTTCTTTGTCTGTTTGCTTGTCTGGGTTTCTTTTTGTTAAAAGCATGAATATTGTTACTTATTTGTCCTCTGAATACTCCTTGCTCCCCTACTTCATTAATAATGAAAAGGTTCTGTTTAGTCTGTATGTTACTTTTTGCAAGAAATAATTGATATGAACTTGGTTTAGTGTGAGAGAAGTAGCTAGAGATGCTTTTAAGTCCCCTTCCTGTGTAGGGCAAGGTAGATATAAGTAGAAAGGAGAGGTGAGGTATAATTATCTATCACTTATAAACAGCTGTCCATATTGTTTTTTAATGCTATTTTAGTCTGTTTTATCCTATTTATTCAGCATTTCAGAAAATGAGCAAAGATATTCTCTTAGAAAGGATTTCTTCCTGTTTATTAGGAAACAGTGATTATTTCAAGTAAAGATGGTGCTATCAGTGATTTAAAGAAAAGTGAGTGTTGCTGCCCAAAGCCTGCCTCTAGAGTAATGCCCGAAAGATATGGTGGTCTGGTGATAACTACTGTTTTGCTGTAAGCCTGTCTGTTTAGGGAATAATAAAATAAATATTAGCGGGTCAGACGTGTGGCTAGTAGCTAGCACATGCTATGAACAGACGCGTGCTAGTAAGGACTGGTAGTTCATTTATTTTGAATTAAACTGTAAATCAAGGAACTATGAATGTGTGGGAGGAGTGGATTAAAAATTTAACAAAAAAGCTTTTGGTTTCTTAATTCCATGATCTGTCACATCTCTCCATCTGTGCAAAATGGGTGGGTGTTACAGGAAAAAAACCTGAAAGGGTGGGATGTTAAAATGGTTTACACTGAGGTTCCTGTGCAGTGTAGCTGACTTCTACGCTTCCCAAACAGCACCATTTCAGAACACCTCTGCTTTTTTACAGAATCATCCAGACATATTTATCACTAGTCAGACAAAAAGCGATTTAAATAGCTGGACTGAAAATGGAAATAAAGGCCTTATCATGCTTGAAAAATGCCATTAACTTTAAAGGGAGGTTTTCTACTTAGTGAGCGCTAGTTTGAATAATAACAGAAAGTGACACCTGAGATATTCTGCCAGTTTGCATTGAGAGAATCTTAGGCAAAGCAGAATCTACCCTTGGAGAACCAACAAGAAAGAGAGATTACACAACACGTGTCTGAAAGAAAAATGACAAATTATTCCAAGATTTTATTGTAATTTTACTCCAGGAATGGAGCTTGCTATTCCTAAGCTCCAAGTACTGATTCCTACACATTTTAAAATGTCATGAAAGGGAGGCTAGTCCTTAGAAGTGCTCTCTGACAATGAAGTACAGTGCCCAGAAACTGACAAAGTTAGCTGAAAAGTTAATATATTTAACAGTGAAAGGAATAGTTTTAAGTGCAAACTCCTGAAATAACATCATATAATTCGCATATCTCCCTAACTTGCTGGATCTGTTACTTATTTTAAACTGTCTGTATATTCAATTACAGAGACACTCATCTGAAAATGTGAAGTAGTTCACCCCTAACTATAGCTAGTCTCTGTGCAGGGAAAGACCACAAACTCCTCTCAGCTTTGAACACAGCGTGCTTTGATGCAAAGGGACTCTCAGCAACACAGCTGGCTAGAGCAACAAAAGCAGTACCAGCAGAGTTTGGACCCCAACAGGTTCCCATATGCAGCTCTACTTCTGTCATGAACCTCCATGTCCTGAACAGCAACCCATCTGAATAAAAAAACAGGGGAGTAAAAATCACTGGGGTATTCCAAGAGCGCAGAGCCAAACCAATCTGGCACATAAATTCTCCTTCCTACACGGGGATCAAAGTAGGAAAGATTGGTTGAAGTGTCTTCTCTCGTTTCAGAGCACGTGTATCTCCCTTTTAATAAAGAAAGGTACTATTAATCATGATCTCCCACTCTCTCCTAGGTCAGATAATTCAAAATTCCCATCTGTCTGGTGCTTGGTAAGTTTCATTACAGGCCCTTCATTTTTCGGGTGTCTCATTATCTTTGGAGGAGTTTTTTACACTATTGGCAACCATTCCAGCTTGTCCCTGACTGAGAGACTACTCACAACATCAAGGAGGGAGAAAAATAAAATAAAAACCCACTCACCAGAAGCAAATGATGATAACTGGAAGAAACCTACACTGAGAATGGGAAAAGAAAGAGTCATTTGAGATGTGGGCTGTGTGTAGGAACGTCTCCTTCCTGGGAGCGTAACTGGCTGGCCAGGAAGTGGGGAACTGCAAGAGGATGCCTCCAAGACAAATACAGGAATAATCAAATGAGAGAGACCTTTCATCAAAAGGGAAAAAACCAACCATAAATACAAATGATAATTCCATCCCTTCTCCCTCTCATCCTTTTCTCCACCCTCAATGTTGAAAATGCTATCTTAACACCACAGATACATTTGCCTCTCCTGTGAGCTGGATCGGAAGCCTCCTGGAGCCAGTGATTTCAAAGAGCTTTACTAGGCTCAGTGGGGTCTTAGGTATGATAGCGCTGGTTCATGGGAAAATCCTTTCCAATCTCATGAGATATCAGAAAAGAAGGAAGAAAGAAGCCTGAGCCCACCATCCTTTCTTCCTGCCATCTGACAGAGTGAGCAAACAGAGAGGTCCCTTTAGTCCTGTCTGTACAGACCAAGATCTGTGGGGACAAACCCAAACTGGCTTTTGCAGAATAGCACAAATATTGTCTGAGGATGCAAAGCACAGAAACACAGAATCACAGAATGGCTGAGGTGGGAAGGAACCTCTGGAAATGATCTGTGCAACCCACCTACTCAAGCAGGGCTAGTTGTCCAGAACCATGTCCAGATGGATTTTATGTATCTCCAGGGATGGAGACTCCACAACCTCGCTGGGCAAACTGTGCCAGCTTTTGGTCACCTGCACAGTGAAAAAGTGTTTCCTCTGTTTCAGTGTGTGCCCACTGCCTCTGGTCCTGGAACTGTGCACAAAATCCATTCAAGAAACTTGAAGAAACTTGAGTACTGAGAATTTGAGCACTGACATGCTTGTTCCTAATCTAGTTAATTTAAAGATAGCATGAGTTTGCATTTAACCCATTTTAGTCTTACACAAATCTAAGGTCCAAAAGGTAATCTATGGTTTTTTGGTTCCCTTAAGCAGTAAATCAGATTAGAAATATACTTTTCTGGTCATTGTGGTACTTCACTGCAGTACTGCAGATAAGTGCCCCCCAAAGTTCCCTTTCAGCTGCAGTTGTGTTGCAGTCAGACACGCATAGACAAAAAATATGATATAATAACATTACCTATAAGAAGGCTCCTAATATATTCACATAGCATATCTCTGAGGCAGTGGATTTTTCAACTAGATCTTTGACCATGACAACAATACCTTTAAAAGTGAAATTTTTGCATTTATACATCATTCATGAATTTGTTTTCCATTATGTTAGCAGTTTTAGGCTTGCTGTATCTTGTACCCAAAATATTCTAAATAGGATCAGGCAGGGAATATTTACATTTTAATTAAAAAATATTGCAATAAACTGGAGCTTATTATTGGAAAAAAAGGGGGCATAAGGAAAAGCAGGTTACTACTATTTAATTCAGTGGCACTAATCAGCTTTTTTTTTTACTGTGGCTTTTCTACAAACAACTTACCGTGTAAAAGTATATTTTTGTCATGCAAATCATTCTGAGCTAATATTATACAAATTTATTCTTGAAAGACTTCACTTGCTTTTCAGAACAATAATAAGCTTTAAGTGGTTTATATCTGAAATGGTTTTTCCAAGCTTGGAAATCACTGAAAGGAGAAACAATGCATAGAAAAAGTTCGGTTCAACAAGATCACAATGTCAACAAAACAGGTCTAATTCTTCTCACTTTCTTCTGCTACGGCAGCATTAAGGATTTCTATCTATCTGTTCCCAGGCCCTGTGGGCCTGCATTATCAGAGGGATGTCAGGTAAAACTGTCTTGATGTAAATGCAAATCTCCATGTCTGTAAATTCCTAGTAAGATACATTTAGTTAAATGGAAAGAAGATAATGGATATCCCAGTGTGGCACTTCTGAATGCTTCTGTTCCAAAGAAGAAAATGGACATAAAATTGGTAGAAGTAGGACATGTCAGGCCTGAATGACAGGAGGAGGGAACACTTCTCAAAAAAGTCAGCATCTGGAATGGCTATGACCTCCATGGCCCTATAGGTCTAAGAGGCAGTAACTTTTCAGTCCTGAGGAGTTCTCAATTCAGCAGGAGCAAGAGCAGGGAGACTCGCCTTTCTCCGAGAACCAAGTTTCTCAGGTGTGTGTCAGTCCTATGTGAAACCTGAGCCACCGTGCTGCCACTGGAACCTGAGCTGCAAGGTTTACAACAGACAAGCAAGCTAAGGACGTTTAGGCTAGTCCTGTATTATCACCACATTGACATGGAGAAAATAAGGAATTATCTCAGCCTACCAAAGGTTGCTTCAGTCTGGAGACAGGGAAATGTGGGGTTAATGCTGGAAGGAAAACCAAGTTACCAAACCTCTCAAACTTCTTCTAAAATGACTAACCAGAGAAAAATGACTTAAAGAAACACAGTGGATATCAGATAATATTTGTTTCAATTCTTCCTGTGTACACTTCCCATTATTCCCACATGAAACCTGAAACAATGTCTCTCAGATCCAGTCTCAGAAGCTCTACAGTGTTCCACTTCTTCTTCCCAAAGATTTTCCCTTTGCTCAGATTACTCAGAAGAAGCCTGGAACCCACTGGGGTAAGAACTGTCCAGACATTAATGGTTGTAATTCCATGGTCAAGCCTATCTCAGTAGAAAATGAAACCTATCTAAAGGAGCAGACAAGCCCCACTCAGAATACAGGATGCAAGACACACACCAGAACTTAAACATGTCTGGTATCATCAGTATCATATTTTCTGCCCATATCTGGGTTTCAAACAGACTGATTTTTTTCCAGGTCGTTGCATCAACTTGCAAGTCAACTGTAAGCCCTCCCAGAAAACGTAAGATGGATTTAAAAAGAAACCAATGACATGGTTTAAACAAAATGGATTAGCCTTCTGACTTCTGTACATTTGGGCCATGCATTTACGTTTATTCCCACAAACACGACAGCTTGAATATCACTTAAAAATTACGGCAGAGATTCCAACTTGTTATCAACTCACCTTTGTATTACTTGTTTCTGAACTTTTCACATTGAACATCATAAGGTTTGCAAACAACTGGGAAGATGTGGCAACTTTGTGTAGAGCACAACTTCTGGATTACCCTGAACTTCCCTTATGACTCTCCAGATTCTTTGGTTCATTCCTTGGAAGCGGAATTTGAAGGAGCTCCCTGGATCTGTGTGTGGATTACAGATGTACTCTTAAAAATGGTTTTGTTGTGAGAAGCAGTTCAGTGCCCAGAGCAAACTAATGCTTCCGTAACTGCAAAGTAGGCAAGGAATACAGTCTGCCACTCCAGCTTGGCACTACACAATACAATTTGTGTGCTTCAAAAGCATCACCTCAGCAAACAGTGCCAACCATTTAAAAGTAAAGTTAAAGGGATTTAAGAAGAAAGCTTGAATACTTCACAGAGAGGAATTCTTCAGGGCCAGGTTCGATGGAGCTCTGAGCAACATGGTCTAGTAAAAGGTATTCCTGCTGATGGCATGGGGGGTAGAACTAGATGATCTTTAAGGTCCCTTCCAACCCAAACCACTCAATGATTCTATGATTCTATGATTCTGTGATTCTATGAAATATTAGCTGAGAGCATGTGCAGGATTAAAAGCTCAACTATGAGAAACTTATGTATAATCTTATGTAATGGATGCAATTTCATATACAGTAATAATAGCTGGATTATCGAGAGGCCAACTATACATCTCAGTGGTCATTTGCATTTGCAGCAATCATGCCTACAACATAATAATAGTAATTTGCCCTGCTATTGTCCCCTATTTAGTTGGAAAGCTAGGTCCACAGCTTTTTTTTAAAACTACCTGCATGGAAATCAGTACTTCATTTATCCATCTATCATAACTAACAGCATCTTTCTTTTATAGCATCTGATACTACTGTTTACACTAAGACAAGGTGAAGTGACTGACCTGAAACATTCTTGCCTGTCATGATGTATAGCAAGAAAAACCTGCAAAGTTTTTAGAATGAAAATCAGGTTCTTTATGTGTACTCAGAAAACTACCAATCTTATATTTGAAGAAATAAAGTAGTCACCACTAACAGAGCTTAATTGCAGATTCAGCCACATTACTTCTTGGTGATCAGAGACAATAAAACATAATGTCAACATAAGCTCATAGGAGATCACAGGTTTGATTCAAATTGCACCAGAGTCAATGGGAAAGTTTTCCTAGGACTTGAGGAAGCTTTGGGTCAGATTTTGCGGCATGCTTGCAGTTTCTCAGTGTGAGGGTCTGAGTAGGAGATGGGGAATGGTGCTCACCAATACAAGCCTCTGTTTCAGCATTGCAAGCTCGATATGCGGCTACAGGGATGCACGTAGCAGTCCTATTTCCCTCGTGCTGGGAAACCTGTGGCATTGGAGCTGTCTGGGAAAAATCCACTGAGTCCAGTGTCAGGTATTCCTCACTGTCTGAAGCCATTAGGAGATATGTGGTGTACATGGCACAGCTGGCCCACATGTGCCACATGTTGGGCTAACCAAAAGTATGGACTCACGTCTCACCTCTCATGTGGTTCTGGTAAACCCCACAACTCCTGCAGGGCTGAGCTTACACTCAACGAGAAGAGCTTCAGACAAACCTGGTATCAAATGCAGATTCAAGCCTGTGCCAATGTGCATTATGGATGCGACACATACACTGCCTTGCTGGCCAAGCTTGAAGGGAGTACACCTCCTTCAAATTTTGGAAAAGGATAGGAACCTGCCTTTTTAAAAGAGGAGCATGAGATGAAAGTGGGAAAGACATTGTCTTTTTTTTTTTTCACTTTACCCTTTACACACTTCTGTACTACTTGGGTTTTCTTTTCCTCCCTGATGACTCTCATCTCCTGGAACCATAGTAAGAGTTTATTTCAAAAAACAGAATTTAAAAGGTCGTAAATATTGAGTTGTCTTTCCAGTTAAAAGTGCAGAGCCACTGAACTTGACATTAAAGGGTCATCTAAAACCAGCCATTGATTTTTAGATAGCAGGTGGGATTTTTGCACTTGGAAATGGCAATGAGACCACAGAAACATAAATGTGATACTGAAAGGATTTTGATAACTTCCCTAGACTATTAAGCAAATTCGGAGACTGATGTTACTTAAAACTGGAGAAAGCAGGTTAATCTATTTTTTCTGTTTTCATAATCTTCTGCCATACTATGAAATTTTCAAACTTTTCGTCAGTTTTTGCAGAATTTCTTCACACTTCAGTAATTTTTATTTTTTACAGAATTTACAGAACTTTTCATTTCCATTGAATCTGAAAGATGTATTTAAAAGATGAACGACCATTTTTAATACGTTTCTACTGTTAAAAAAACAGAAACACTGTTAAAAACTATTAAAAACAACATCTGAAAGAGCTCTGACATTTTGCATTTCCCATTTTTCCCTTCAAATGTTTTGGCTAGGTCTGATAATACTACAGCACTTAAGTCACTGTAAAGTTTCATTAATTAATGTTTTAATATGGCTAGCTATAAAGAATTCTGGTGAATACAAATAATAGTAACATAGAATATTTAGCAATTATTTTCTTTGCCCTATGCTTTTTTTCCTCTATTACTTAAATCTTTCGGTCCTCTGAAAGTTTCCTGTTGCGTATGTTGCATATATCTCTCACGGCAGGAAGGAGACTGGCCGAAAATATAAGTCTGCACCTGCTCAAATATCTGGTGAGGTGGCATCAGAAGACTCTACACTTAATGAAATGCTTTCCACAGAGACTGAGTCAGGTCCATATTTTCTAGCTCTGTCTGTACAAGCCTGGAGGAGAGAGACTTTCAACATTTTTAATACCAAGGCTTAGAGATGACTCAAGGAAGGTCAAAATATTCAGCCTCCATGAGCTGCCGAAGACACTCGGATTGTGAGGTGATCCCACACAAGTCCCTTAGGCCATGAAGTAAAAAAAAAATGGGGAAAAACCCCCCACTTTTGCATTGGCCCAGTTCCTGACCGGCAGGCAAAGCTGTTGGCCCTTTGGACCTCACTGCTGTGACCTCCCAGCCTGGGGCTGCAGGTGAGGAGGGAATGCCTTTCACTCCTCTGACCTAGGCTGGCGGGAATCAGTCCCCATTTCACAACAATACCCTAGTACAGTCCATTATTTTTATATTGCCTGTTTTAACTCTGCTTTTAAATGGTTTTTGTGAATCTGCAAAAAGACCATTTATACAGTAATCTTAAAGGAGTCACATACACCTTGAGCAGAAACTGGGAAATGAATTATAAGCACATGTATGTACTTGGTTTGATTAGGTTTAAAAAATATACTTGGGTTGCAGACCTTTTATAAATGTATATTGGACTACTTTTTTCCTAATAGAAAATATTCTTCCAAATTGGATTGCAGTCATCAGTGGCATACAAAGGGAATACGAGGACATTTGCAAAGCAGGCTGGAAGACAGCTAAGGGAGACAGAGAAACTTGACAGAGCTCGAGTTTAGCAAGAGTTGATACTTACTGAAGAGATCCTTCAGTTATGACTAGAGGAGTACGTGGCACTCAGAAATACTGAAAATTGTATTTGTTTTATGGGTATTATGCAATTACTGTCTTAAAACATATCTTTCACTTTTACTGCATTATTTACTAGGCTGGTTGTAAACTCTGAAATCTCTGTGTGGATTACATTTAAAACTTGCAAACTTAATTTTGCTGTAACATCACAGTTTGCTAGTGGTGAAGATGGAGCTGTACCCCATCTAGAAAAGTCTCTGAAGTCCATGTGTACAGAAAACCCACTGGCAGAAAGAGGCTGAATGGCCTCAGCCTGCAATAAAGTGCCTTCAGCTAGGTACTGCAATATGTGTCTCTTGCCCAGCGGGGCGACTGACACTGGTGGGATTCAGGGTCCAGGCCACCCCACTGATATGGGGAGCCAGGCACCTCCTGAGTGGCAGGCAGAGTAGAAGGCACACACAGCTGGCTGACAGCATTCAGGCTTATCTGTGCTGGTGCTGCAAACAGTGGGCATTAATTAAATCATTAGGGTTATAACACAATGTGAATCATGTTATCAAGGAAACTGCCTAACTAAGCAAAACTCCTGGGGGTAATACTGGTGCAGCACCTTTGCCCATACTGAGTGCCCCAGCAAGGCACTCGAAGACTCCCCAGGACAAACTGGAGAGCTGCTGTAAGTTTAAGGACTCCCTGGGCCAGGTATTTGCTTAAGTGTCAGTGTTCTAGTCATCCTAGGCAGGAAACTTCCCTTTTTTGCCCCTAAAATAAATCCTCTTGGTTTGCTACATCAATCCCAAAGCTGAAATAACTCTTTCTACCTGCATTTGTGTTGAATGTGTTGTTTCCCCAATACAGACATAAATTTATTTCTTGATTAAATATTTATACATTCTAAATTTATAAATATTTAAAAATATTATCTATGGATTTATACATTAAATACACATGTTTATATATAGGTATTCTTATGGATTTATATTATTTTCATACTGCCTCCCTGACAAGAAAAAAGGTATTGAATATTTTGCTAGGATTTTTCTAATCTCTGATAAAGTATGTATACCTGACAGGCTGCATGTCTCACTGCATTACAACCTTTGAAGACTTTGCAGTTCTTTAGGCGTCACACAAATACAAGGATTGTGAGCTTGGGCAAGAGCTGGAAACATGCAAGCAATGACGCTATTTTTCTCTTATTTTAGCTAAGATTTCTCCTCAGCTGGTTGGGGTTTTTTTATCCCCAAAGCTTCTAATGTAAAATATTTTCAACTCTAATTACTTCAGATTGTGACCTGTCATATCAAGAATTTATTTACATATGAAGCAGACAGTAATACATCTGCTTAAGAGGAAGAACCTACAGTAATACATCTGCTTAAGAGGAAGAACCTACCACTGCTTCTTCAAAGCCAAAAGGCAACTTAAATTTCTTGCTGAAAATGTACACACAGGTCACAGCTCAAAGGCTGTCAGTCTCAGAGCCATGTTTTTACACATATTATTATACGGTTCTTAGACAGCTTAGAGTATTTTAAAACAGGGCAAAAGGCCAGCGTTCTTGCAAGCCTATCATCTTATTGCTACACTTTTGCAAAGCAGAGCTCTTTTCTGGGCTTGTTTTTGGGACTATTGAGCATTCACAGCTGCTGGGTGGGCTGTTACTAGCTGGCAGAGTGGGATCAGCTGGATCTGTTCACTCTCCATATCACCAGTGGGATTTAAAATGCCTTTCTCTGAAAAGGATGACAGATTTCAATGAGAATACACTTTTACTCGGTGAGAAAAGGGATAGAGAGGGAGTGGGGAAACCCCGCGTCTGGAGGACGTGTGTGCCCACCACTCCTTCAGAGGGAAGCCGCAGTCATCAGAAACGCTTTTAGGCTGTCAAGGCAGAGTGTCTAATACGTTGTGCCACAACTGGGTTGGTGTTGTCATTACTCTTTTATACGTGGCATTTTCCCTCCTGCCCACGCACTAGCACTGGCTTGTTTGGGTGTGCTGCGGCATCCCCTCGCTCAGAGAGGAGTGACAGGCGCCCCAGCTCAGGGCACGGGTGGCCAGCGGCGATGCTGAACCCACTGCCCAGGGCAGAGCCTCCATCTGGGGGATGCAGTGATGAGACACAATGCAGTGACATCCACTGTGTGCTTCCCAGCTACAGCAGTCTGCTTGTAAAGGCAAACCCGGGCTAGGTTTGGAAAAGGCCTGAAACAGCTCAGCAAACCCGTACTTGAGAGACAGGGGCTTTGCGTGAATAGCAAGTACCAATGAATGAGGGCAACTGCATTTAAAAATGGGCTTAGGATGGTATTTCAATCTCTAATCTACCTAATAAAACTTGGTATTTGTATCTAATAATAATAATAATCTAATACTATATGTAATAATAATAATCTAATACTATAATGCATTTATAAAGACTTTTTCTGAGTCAATCTGACCTGAAAGATCTTTCTGAAGACAATTAAACATCATGAAAAATGCACAGCACTACTTTCCTTGGTGTCAAATCAATCATAGAATCACAGAACGGTTTGGGTTGGAAGAGACCTTAGAGACCATCTAATTCCAACCCCCTCACCATGGGCAGGGACTCCTTCCACTGAACCAGGTTGTTCAAAGCCCCATCCAACCTGGCCTTGAACACAGTCGGGGAAGTTTCAACTTTGATGTCACTTAGATATTTATACAGTTCTTTCAAACTCACATAATGTCAGAGGGTCAACACATTCACAGGAACCAGAACCACGTGCAGATCTTACACAGGTTCTTGTGAAGAGGTGCTGCAGGCTTTCTCACAGTGCTGCTGTTCGCAGTTTTAGATGCACATCTCCAGCACATGCTCTTTTTGAGCAAGTATTTCTCAAATTCCTACTGGAGGTTTGATGTAAAGTGCTGTGAACTGAATAAAAACGTCATGTAGTGGTTTTAAAATTGTATGATGTTGCCAGAGGAATGGCTGCATGATGAGACAGCAACTTCCATCATGCAAAAGTAAAAATGATCAAGAATTACTTGTTCTGAGTACAAGGTACTCAGAGAAATTTGTGAGACTATCCCCTGCACATAAAGATAGCCAGCAAGGTCAGACTGTTCATGTACTTTCATGATGGGGACAGATCACATCCGGATCCTTCTGAGGACTCCTGTCACCCTCACACGGTCAACCCAATCTTTCCTACACCAGGGGGAAGTCTAGAAATCAGAAGACTGGATAAACTGCGGCTATCTACTGAACTGATAGAGACGATGTAGAGACAGGAGGAAAAAAAATTAGACAAGAGATAGGATACAAGATACAGATGACAAGTTATGTAAATGATGAATTCAGCATACATTTGGGAGGAAAAACCAAAAGGGTATGGAAACTCTTGGAGAATGACAAAGAGAAGATGACTTGCACTGGAGGAAAGACAAGAAACTGAACCAGTAGAGAAGAATACTACCTGAAGAAAGAGAGGAAAAAAATGAAGCATCAGGGATAGCATAAAAAGGAAAAGAGAAAAAAATATGAAAAATAGGGAAACCTATACTGACAAATCCCTGCTACTCAGAGTATGCTTCTGTGGCTCCTCAGTGAATGCAACTGCTTTCTCAGTGCATGCTAGACTTAATTTGCCATGAATGATAGATTTCAGAAGAACTTTAGAATTCAATATGTACTGTGAAATGTTCCCTGCTCAGCCACTCCTGTAGAGTGGGGAAATGGCAGGAAATCATTTCGAACAGCGAGTGTTGTTTTGAGGGAGACATAATGGCTTGTTTGGTTTGACATCCAAAACAGATATAACTGCGACAAAAGCATTTAAATGCTAATCTGTCATTTACAGCGGGTAAACAAAAACCAACATGCATAAAATCTGTGGTGCTTGTGAGACAGTGCCCTAGAAGCCTGAAATACTGCTTAATTCAGAGAAGACAGGCATCTCGACAGGCACAATTTATACTCAAAATATATGAATGTTGAGAGCAAATTTTAGGTACTCAAACCTTTCTTTCCTGGTGGTGGATTTGGATCATACAGTTTGGGTCTCAGAAAGGAGTGATTTTTCATTTGCAGTGTACTTTTCAGAAATGGAAATACGCAGGCAGATATTTTCCAGGAGCAGTCAACACCTGCACAGTCCAATCAAAATGTACTCCACATGAGCAAATTCAAGAGATACACAGAGATCCTAAATTCATCACAAGGTGGCTCTGGATGAGTCAGGAAGAAATGTGTTGCCTTGAACACAGGCCAGCCTGTTTCCTAAGACAGTGCCCTGGGCAACTGAGAAAAGCTTGGAGAACATTTTTAAAATCACAGTGATTGCCAACAGCCTCCAAGGTGTTATACACAACCAAAGGTCACCAGGAATGATGCTTCTGTCAAAAGGCTCACCCCACTGCAGTGCCGGAAAGAAAATGTAGGTTTCTTCCTACGCTGGGATGAGCATCCTTAGGTCAGCAACTCTAGTGCCAGCTTCCAGCCATACCACAGAGCAGCAGGTCTAGATCCTCAGACACTGTTTTATAACAAAAGGAATGGACCTGAGTTTTGTGTTAGTATCTCAGGTTTTGCGTCTGTTGCAAGGAGTCCTCTATGAATTTTTAGAGGAGTAAAAAGGCAAGAGTAATTTATGGCAATGTATCAAAAAATACCTTCGAGACTTTAGAGAAGATTTACACCAACTTCTCTCAGGGCTGCCATGGTGTATGGATACACAAGCAAAGATGGAAAACCCTCAGATTGCACTGTACACAAATGGACCTTGAGAAGGAAATTCACAATTTCATATTCACCTAGTAGTTTAAAATTTTCTTCAGAACTCTACTAGTCTCTCTATCCTTCTTGCCTTCCACCCGTAAAGCTTCTTAATTATTCTGTTTTGCCCAACTTTGTGATTAGCTTCACTGTAGCTATATTTGTCTTTTTTTTTTTATATATATGTATCCTTTTCTCTCTATTATGCTGGCTTGAATGTGGAAGTCTTCAATACACACAAAGACAAATTATGAAAAGTCTCTACACTGGACAAAATGTGATCTGTGACTAATCTCAAGCAGGCGAAATGACAGGAACAGAAAGAAACTCAGTCACCTGTTCCTCCTCCTTGTAACATGGCGTGATTTATCTCCTTATTATCTACTCACGTGGCTTTTGTCACGCAAGTCTCTTAGCTCCTGATAGCTGCTGAGTAACTTGTACAGAAACCATACTTTCACAGAAATAGAAAAATATTTTAATTTCCAGTTGATGACTGGCTGCCAAAAAAAAAAAAACAAACCAAAACACCACCACCCCCAAAAAATCTAGTGCAGTTAATAGGATACCCTGTAATGATCCGTTTGGATCTGACCTTGACATGGTCAGGCACTCTGGCAGAACTGTTTCTAGTCCTGGACCTTCACTTCTTAACTTTCTTTTGTCTTTTCCCTATACACGCTCTTCTGCAATACAAAAAAAAGCTATGTGTGCTCTTCGTATGGGGAACTGCAATTTCCTGTGATACTACATGTCCAAATTGACAAATATACATTCCTAGAGTATAAATGTGAAACTTCTGCTGAGCTGGCAATTTTCCCAAGACCCCTCAAAGGGATGGTCATCTGCTCTGTGCGGTACTTAGGTGCTGGTTCTTGAGATGTCACCTTCTGAACATCCCTTGTCCAGTACTTGCTGTTTGTTCTGTGACTGAAAAAGAAAGAAGGGAAGGCTATGCCTTTCCTACACAGAGCCTGTGTCAAAATGCACATTACAGACATCTGCTTAGAAATCTAAGATCATAGTTGACAAGTTTAGAACCAAATCATCCTCCACGTATCTTGAGATACGTATCCACAGGAGCAAGTAACCATTCAATTAAAAATAATCACCAAAGTCTGATTTTCTTTGTGCTATTCTACTTGTGGTTTTATGTTACTTATTTGAAAGCACTGATTGGACAAAAATCAGCAGAAACTTTCTTTTCCAAGAAAATTTCCAGCTCAGTTTCAAGTACATAGCTTAAAGGTATTCTAGAACTGTCTTAAAAATATTCTGTAGAATAAAGAAGCTAAGACAGTATTCAATTTTATGTTTTCGGAGTGTGAGAATTTACTATTCTGCTTCAAAATGTTCAGTTATGCTTGTGTGGGCTTTGACATTGGTCTTTCAGCCGACAAACATAATCTCGTAGTGTGTCTAAGCCTCTCCACATAGATCTTACAGGCTTTACTCTGTTGTCAATATCCTGCCTTGGCTTTCATGACCTAGGTTCAGTGAACACTTCAGGACATCCAGCATATGGCATCAGACATCTTGATGACACCAAACCTTGCACGCTGCTGTTTAATGACCTCTTGTATTATTTTTGTCTGTTGACTTTCTAAACCCATCAAAGCAGATTACAGCCACTTATAGTGTTCATGTCTTCTGAGTCCTCTGCTCAGCTTAATACAGCAAGGAAATCACCTTATCTGTCAGATATTCACTGTACCCCAAAACCTCTCTAAAATACATCATAATCCTTCAGGTGGACTAAGAAAGGATCCCTTTTGAAAAATAATTACAAGATCTGTTTTAAACATCTTTTTCATTCTTATGTACAAAAAGGACCAGGTTTTACTTATTCTGTTTTGTGAGCAGTTCACTGATGTCAATGGTGTAAGGTACGAATGCAGACAGCAGGCTACCACTTTTGGTTATAAAGTTCTTCTAAAATTACTTGAAAGTGACACAGCATAATAATGTACAGAAACCGAACCCAGGCACTACAGGTTACACATATTTGTCAGCTGTAATTCTTGAGAGTCTTGCATACGTATACCTGGGATAAAATTTGCTGTGGTAAATACAAATGTTTTTGTCTTGCTTTAGACGGCCACTTCTTTTTTATTTGAAAAGATGATTACAGCAGGATTTCCTGAGACTTGTTCTTGCATTCCCATCCTCTGTTGTTGCCCATTCTCATGTGAAGAAAAATTAACAGGAATAAATATATATGTTAAGGTGATAGCAAATTCAATACTCTACCATTGCCAAGCATCATTTTACAATATGTGATTTGGATTGATTGGGACAAGGCGAAAATATAAGAAATAATTTTTTCAGCCCTTTTTGCCTGGACATATCTTTGCTTTATACGCATAATCTGTAACAACCAATTTATACTCATGAAGAAAAACTGAAGCTGAAGAAAAACTGAAGCTAAAGAAAATGAAAACTCTTTTTAAATAGCAGCTGATGTTCTGCTTTAGCAAAGGGGATACTGTGAGCAGTATATTTAGTTGTTTTGTTTTCTCCTCAGAGAAGGATCACATGCTGCATTTATGCAGGAAAATTTACAGCCACCTGACTAAAATTAGATAGTCCACACTTATGCTTTGAGTTTATGTCATTATCCTGGGAATGGTGTGGGAGTTTAAATCTATAATCTCTGCATACACAGGGAAAGGCTGAGGACTATTCTGAAAAAATGCAACAGCCTTGGAAATTCAGGCCTTAGCATTTGAATCATTTTTTTAACGAGCTCTTTTAAAGCATAGGTGCTGGAAAGCAAAAGTGGAGGGGAGAGGAAGGACAGGTAACCAAGCATACCATATGGGTACTTAACGTATCTGGCAGCCTGCTGTTTTACCACTCAGGAGCCTTGTAATAGTATTAGCTGACACAGACGTGTGACTGTGCTTATCGGACGTCACGGCAGGGCTAAGGGACAGGCTGTGGCGGTAAAGCCCCACCACTCCGGTTTACACCGCACGCTGCAGCTCTGAGTGGGCGCTGCCTCAGCTCCTGCTGCTCAGACTTTCAGAAGGCCAGCTACTTAGTAGATAACAAAACACTGCCAGGTGTAACAACTCTTGATCATTTTTTTTGATTTTCTTGGATTTCTGTTGACAACTTTTGCTTCACTATGTTGACGATTTTTATTCTCTTTTAAAAGCAAGCTCAGAGCCCAGAGCCTTTGTAGTCATTGGCAAAACTGTACTGGGGGGCAAGGAGGGAGGGTAGGAAGGCAACAGCAGCTCGCACAAAGTGACACCAGCTCTCAGTAAATTAGTTGCGGGGATTTGTCAGGCAATGACAATTTTTAGTTCTAACTCTCAGACCTCTCTTTCTATGGCAGCTTCACATACTGTAGAGCATTACTTCATATACTGTATCATATACTGCTCCCTATGATAGGCCGTAAATTCAGAGAGGCAGGAAGTAAATACCTAATCCAAACCCAGTGTCCGTGTTATTTTGCTTGGATTCTACCTCACTGCACTCAACTGCACTCTATCTTTCCAGAACTAAGCTCTTAGAGTAAGCTCATTATATAAAAAACAGTGCAAAATAATATTAAAATATAATGCAAAATATTGCCATTTTCTTCAGATGCCTATTTCCCATCAACCTGAAAAACCAAAGAACTTTCACATTGACCCAATGTCTATTTGTAAACCTCATATCCTATTTTCAAGATCTATCATAAGCAAATTGGTTTGAACTGTGACACAAATCCATGATGATGGCCCTTAAACAGCCTTAAGGGTAAGTCATGAGCCTAATGAAAACTACTTGTTCTTTTCATTTGCTCAAACATCTGTGCTAAATTCTTAAAAGAATATTTAAAGGATGTAAGAAAGTTTTCAGAAATTCCCAAGAGTCTGGCTCACATCTTACAAAAGCAAAAGCAACTATTATCCCAGAGAGCATATAAACAGAAACCATTCATCTAAAAGCCAGATTACAGTAACACTCCATTATGAAGCCAATTCTGGATTAGTGAAGCCCTACCTTCTCCTTATTCTATATAATTTCTCCATTTTCTCTCAGCCAATATAAAGTCATAGTAGACCAGATACAGTGGTTACTTGTTTTTTCCCATTAAACTATTAAATAGGTAGGCAAACAACAGTTGTGCTTCATTTTTTTACACAGTTACATGTGTGTTCATGTCTATGCTCATGAGAACAGCTTTTCAGTAAAATTAACAAGGCAAGCCTTGCAGGACTAATTAGTTTTTCTTGCACAAAACTTTGGCAAAAAGTCAGTATTTCCTCCCATTTAACATTTTGGACTCAAACTGGCTCCATTTCTGCCCAAGTCAAAATCTAGCTTAACTGTTTTTAGCCTCAGTAGGAACTTCAGTCCTCAGCTAAGAGTGTATCTCTGATTCAGTGATTCAGTTCCCTGGACCTATCTTTTACTGTGCATGGTCAGGACAACGCACTCGATTTCAGTGGCAAGTCCTGATCTAGTCAGAAGAGCCATGAGCAAGACAACTTGCAAAATGTAGTAAATTCTAGCATTTTGTTCAGCATTAGAAAAAGATACCATTTCTGGGATTTTTCAGCTGTCAAAACAATTGCCATTCTTCCTTCTGTCAGATGTTCTTTGATCTCTATCCACTATTCTGTTGTTTCCCTTAGCACAGTATTTTTTTTTCCTCAGGTTAGATGTCAACAAGAGAAGCAGACCCAGGTCTTCAAGTTGGAGTGAAATCTTTTCTTTCATGTGTCTTATACTGCCAGTTCAATACACAAGTGGTAAGTCGTGAGACTACGTCTGATCTGAACCATCTCATAGCTAATAAAATAAAACTATAGCAATGGGATACAATTGAGAAAAATATAGAACACTGTCTGCCCCTATGTTGCTCATAGGGGCAGAAACAGCAATAGAAAAGTTTATGCAGACTAGCAAATTATTCTGACAGAAGAAGACATATTTAGAGACTCTGAATTAAAAATGAGCACGTATGTTTTTATTCCTGGAAGCGTGACATCCACAGTACTGGCAGTTTGGGACCCCGTGCAACAGATTCTTAAGCAGTTTCCACCCTTCTGGAGTACCAGATTAATTCTCCACAGATGAATACGATGTAAATATGAAACATTTGGCTCCAGCTTGAAGCAGTCAAAAGTGATTTACTGACTATCCCACCAGCATTTCAGCATGCTCTGAGATACCTTATTATTCCCGTCAGCAAACCCTCAGATGGCCAATGCTGAAAGCGTCTGCTTCCTCCCCTACAATGCAGCATTGTAAACCATTAGTGAGATATTTAGAAAAAAACAAAACGAACCCCCCAAAAATCAATTAGCTATACCAGTTCAATTTCAGATTGTGTCACTGAAACAAAGTCAAACACCTCAGGGGATGGAGGACTGCACTCTCAGTATTGAAAGTTCTGCATCAGCTGTGACAAGGAGGTTTGAGAACAGCCACGACCAGCAACAACAGCGTGTAGGTGTGCTGCTTATGTGGTGTACTTGCACTGTAATTTTTGAGTACTAACCGAGGAGAAGAAACTACTATTTCCATTGACAAGACATCTTTGATCTATAAAAATACCCTACTAGCTACTTCTGGGTAGGGCAGATTCATCTCCTAAGCTGACTACACAATAGAAAGCTCGAATATTACACTCATGGTAGAAATAAAGCGGTGCAAAAATGACCAGGCTATGAGGTCACTAGTCTTACCAGAGACCATTAATATAAATATGAGATTGCATTTTGGAATTTTGTCCCTTAGGCATAACTTATACATTATCACATTGCCACAGTATCTTTGACTCTGTTCTAATTTTCTACATGGTGTTGTAAAAACTTTTAAAACTTATTTTCTATTTCTGTCTCTCTGAAGACCATTTAAGACCAGTACTATTCTCCTGATTAGAATTCAACATGCTTTGAAACATAGTTCTTTGAAACCGGAATTTTGTCTTAAAGGCAGATGAATTACAAAATCTATCAAATCTGTGTGAAACTATCATAGAATGGAGTTTGGATAACAAAAAAGTGCTGTATCTCATCTCTGTTTCACCAAACCAATCACTTTAGCCAAATACTAAATTTTAAGAGATGACTTGCAGTTAGGTACATGCTTAACTGTAAGCCATCTCTCACAATTTAGCATACTAATAATATGTATATTATATGTAATACACAAGTAACATAATGTGATGAAAAGAACAAGGTATTCCCTATTAGTTCTGTAGGCAACGTGATAATGAATTTTTATATTTATTGTCATGGTTTCAAGGACACCAATTACGACAGTTTCTAAGAAGTGACATATTATTTGTATGTCACCACATTTACTGCTTTAGCGGTATAATGCTGCAGCTCGCAAGAAGGAACTTTGTGTGACTAGCTGCAAACTTTTTCTTCAGATGGAAAGGGCACTTAAAAAAACCCCCAGAGTCCAAGGCATAAATATTACTTTTGCTGTGTTCTGATACCTGGCTACTCTTCTATGGAGCACAGTTTGTTTGCTGCTGCGTGCTTAAGTAAAAAAAACATTGTAGCACATTAGATGACGGCTATCTTCTGAGACAAACTGAACTCCCATTTCTTTGCGGCACAAACTGAAGATGTTGTTTGCAAAGAACCCTCAAAGCTTTGTGCAAAATCAAGCTATTTCCTGTCAGCATTCTGGAAAAGCTGCAGCTTCCATCCAAACAGAAGAGAAGGTGAGAAGCTATGCAGCCAGCTGACCTTCCTGCCTCATAGGACGAGAAAATCGAGAGGTTGTTTGAGCTAATGCAGTAAACGTGGAGCAGGACAACAAAACCTGTTTTGCCTTCCCTTCCTCCTCCCTCTGGTGAATTCAGGCATGCTGCTTTTAAGCTTCTGAGATACTGCACTAGAGGATGACTTTGCAGATCCTTACCCATGCCATGCAGGTGCTCTGCCTGAGGTCCATCCTGCTGAATGAAGGTGCCTACCTGAGACTTGAATTTCTCCTACAGTCAGTGGAGAAGGACATGTTACCTAAAGCTTCTCTCAACCCCGCTGAGCCCCTGTTTTTCCTGACTATGGGACAGAGCTGGACACAACCAGACTACTGATTCAGGCACTTTGGTTTGGGTGCTGGAGGCAAAAGGAATGAATCCTTAGCTCTCTTGCAACAGGACTGGGTCTGGAGAGCCAGTTCAGCTCCAAGTACAAGGACCCCTACTGACATGAAGGAAGGCTGAATTCAGTCTTAGGCTGCTGTAGACTTTGCATTTAGCAATGTTGTAGAGTAATCCAACCAAGTCAACTTTTTTAAAATGCATAGAATGTCTCAAAATCAGTACCTAAATGATTTTGACACCTAAGTAAAATTCAATTAATGTAAAACACTTCAGGGTGAGTTTAGATGGTTCTCCTCTTCCTCTTCCATTCTTTACAATTTTTTACAAGTGAATAAAAAACAAACCTTGGAAAAAACACTCCCTCTACATAATTCTATTTCAGCAACAACTAAAAACCTGGAGCAACAGGAGTTCAGCTACCAAGCACTTATGGAAGAAATATTACAAAGTGGGACACCTTGGGATTTATGTTAAAAACATTTCTGAAAGAATTGCTTATGTTTTTTCTTCTCCATAAGATAAGTGCTGGGAACTGCTGACAAGGATTATATCTGAATATATACATATACATACATACAAACACAAACATATATATGTATATATACAGATGTAAACATACATATAAAAAGACAGAACTCGCTCATGGTTTGAAAGCTGGACTCGAAGGGAACACAGGGCTTGTGTAAGGCAGGGCTGTCTCGTGTCTCCTGGGCTGGGGCTCTGGGGGCCACCAGTGAGAGGCAGATCAGGGTGCTGGCCAGGTCACCCACTCAACAGCTGCAGAACTTCAGAGTGTGCTACTACTCTGCTTCTGGCATTGCTGTAGGAAACCTCTCATGCTTCCTATAGCTCTTTTGTGTTCAGAAATTATATGTAAAATCTCATTTTTGGCTTTATATAATGTCTCTGGGCATTGTAAGATTGCAAAATACTGGTGAATGTGATCACTCTCATCACATGAACTGCTGACACTTGAAATGTTCTTTTGATTCCGCTTTTATTTGCACAAGTTGTTAGACTAAAGAGCCAGACACCATATCATTTTCTCTCACACAGATCATCCTATTTCCTATTGTTAGAGAAACCAAACCACCACATATTGTGTCAAGTGACATTTCTTAAATGCTGTAAAATAAAGGCAAAACCATTTCTTTTCTTTTTTAGATTGATACCTTGAGTTTTGTTTCATTGCACTAAAATCCTTAAGTCTACTGGGTAATAAATATTCCCTTACTAGCCCTTCTAAAAATCTCTATACAGGGACTAAAATTTGCTCCAGACATTTGATTCTAAAGGAAAAACAACTGAGATTATTTTTCTTTAGAAGATTTCCTAATCACATACTGCCTTTGCTTCCCTCAGTATATAATGAAGTTCTCTAACCACTGCCATATTTCATTATCTCTAGACTTCTGAAAGAGAATTTTTATTAAATCAGTGCCAAAAATTTGAAACACAAGAATTCAGATATGAAAAATACCAGCTCTCTTTACAGTATTTCAATTGTTGCCCTATTTTTACTCAAAGGTTTTATTCTATTCTAAGTACAGTACAAAAAATACAAATTTTATTGATGAAATGATTTTGAAAACTGAGGTGTACCTCCAGTTACAGGGAATGAGAGGGGAAATTACTGGACTGTCATATACTCTCCAGGCTTCAATTTGTTCTCCATGGTTGTCAGACTGTATCCATCTGTCTGAGAAACTGCAGGGGCGGAAGCAAAGGGGTAATTGCCTTCCAAAGGAGTCTTGGTGTTTAGCTAACCCCTAATAAAATCAGCATCTGTAGGACAGAACAAGCACTACTGCACAGTGCAACAAAGAAGGCTTCCACATCAACCTTCTCTGAAAGCAGACCTGACGTAAGACACTCCCTAACACGCGCCTGCTCAGTATTTGCTTTGCACAAGGACTATGATTTATGAAGGCTCATTTCTTTGCTATTTGTCAGTGATTCACACTAGCACTCAAAAGAAAAAAACATTCTCCTTTAGTTCTCAATGCCAACGTTTTCTGGCCTTGAGAAAACCTAGTAGTTAAATTCTTTCAAGCCACAAAAAAATCCCAAAACAACAAAACACAACAAAACCCAAAGCCCTGAAAGCACAGCAGACTCAAAAGATCAAAACCTGGCTTTACTGAAGAAAAACAACATTATCTTGTGTGGATCCAGCAATGCAGAGGAGATGGTAACCAGCTGTCCAGGAGCAGCGCAGCATCATCTTCTGCAGTGTTGGACACGGATTCCAGCTGTGCTTTGTCACTGGCCTCAGAACAAGGGGAGCTGCCGTCATGTGCGGAGGCAGGGAGGGACGCGTGTTCCATTTTTCTTGACATTTCCCTTGGGTGTCTTTTCATAACTACATTTCTGCTAATTAACTTCACTTCAGAGTTGGGCAGAGCAATTAGTTCCCCTTCAGGCTGCAGAGTGACAAGAAGCCCCTACAGTCGCACCTTGTTTGATCAACTCTTCGGGTACGAACAGCACAAGGACATAGACTTACTAAACAAACTTGAGTGAGGGAAATAGCACTGTTTACCAGGAACAAGCAAGCAAACACAAACCTCAGCTAAGGGGGCATTTGACCTTCAAATACATAAAATGCACCCAGCAGTGTCCTCTCACTCAGAAAACTCCCAGCACAATGCCGTGGTGGGGATGTGAAAAAGGAGTATGAGTTTTCCCATAGATGAAAATGCCCATGCTAGGGCACAGCAACAACTCACCCAGCTCTTTATCACATATCTGGGAAGCACCCAATGCCAGGGAAAGAGTGTAAAAGGGAGCATCTCATAAGGCCTGAACATTTGCTCTTTATATCACACCTTATCATGTGTTTTTTGTATTTGCAGTCTGCTTGATTCCCTTCAGCTTTTCACAATCCCTGTCCAGACCCAGATGGAGCAGCAGATAGAAGAGCTGTAGGATTTCATTCTTTCCATTTAGATCAGGGATTGTGGGTTCTTCCTGATAGTGTGAGCTCTTCACTCATGAAATACAGGAATTTACTCGTGGGAAACTTCCTCTGTCGTTCATACATACCTTGTACCTTTATATTACAGGATTTCTTTCCATCAAAGCTCTGAAACACTTGGCTACTATTCTCAAATAAAACTAGGCATTTCACTCCATCTGCCTTGTTTTTTTAGACTTATATGATTTACATAGAACCTTAACATATATTTGTCTGTTTTTATATATTTGGCTTAATTAAGACTTTGCTAATACTGTTGGTTTTTTTTTTACTGATCTTTGTCCTATTTTTATTTAAGAAGGGATTTTTTTTTTACTTTCTCTTGAGTGGATGATCATCCAGATTTTGTGTGGTTCTTCACATGACATATTTACCTACTTTTTGTTTATAAACAATTTTTATAATGTCTTCAGCTCACTTTTTTGTGATACAGAGAAATAACTAAATGCAATGTTAAGTGAAGACTTTATCCAAGTTTACCTCCTGCATCAATTCTGTTTTTCAGAATTCCCAGTTTGGACATTTTCAGAGCTGTACAAGAGCAAGAAATCAGAACCAGGTACGGAAAAAATGAAGAAAAGTTAATTCACAGAAGAT
Organism: Rhagologus leucostigma; assembly: GCA_013397725.1. NCBI lineage: Eukaryota > Metazoa > Chordata > Aves > Passeriformes > Rhagologus > Rhagologus leucostigma. The sequence goes on from VZTD01003554.1 coordinate 936,827, forward strand.
TTATATGTGTTGTCTAAGAAAATGCCAGGCACTATGGAACCCTTCAGCAGCCCAGCTGGAGTGCTCCAGTGGCACCAACTAGTGTAACCATGTCGCTGCTCGATGCCATTTGCTGCACCCAGTTCTTCCCCACTCCTGCCCACCACCTGCTCAGCCTACGAGGTCTCTGGGATAGCACATAGCAGTTCTCTACTGGCTGGTGCACCTCTAGTGTAATGAAGATGAATTGTGACCACGAGTCACAGTGGACAGGAAAGAAATGTCTCCATCCATACAGCAGTTGCAGGAAAGGTCTGAGAAGTTATTTATTACTCTGAATGTCAAAACTGGTGTCTTGACTGAATACACAACAGCCTTAGTCTCTCCCTTGTCCACTTGCAATAAACTGTGTTTCTTCTTCTTTACAACATGCTAAACAAAAAATTTGGAAGACGCAGAACTCCTATGACGGAACTTCACAGAGAAACCAAATATCACTGAGTATGCTGGTCCCTCCACAATGCACAGCAACACTGAGGCTGTCAGCGTGGCCCTGCATCCAAGTTAATAATGCCTCTAACCAAGGTGATTTAATATGACAGTGGCACCAAAGGGTGGTCCAACAATCTAGCTGTCAGTCCTGGGCTAGAGCAGCTGGAATTAATTCAGTAATTTTTTGCCCTGCAACCCATTTCAGAATCTGGAGGAGGATGCCTGTACACATTAAAAACTCTAGTTGTCCAGGTGTACTGGAAGTGTAGGCAGATTGCAGCATCTCAGAGAAGATATTTAATATTTGCTTACTGAAGCCAAAAGACCAGGATGGAATTAAGAATCAATGACTATGGATAAATTTCTAAAGCAAAATCTGGATGCATTTGAAGACTTTCTTACTCTTTTATCTTGGCTCTTAGCATTTATTTTTGTTTTTCCACCCACAAAGTCTTGTTTATTGACTGAAATTAAATATTAATTCACTTTTCAAGCTACACTGTAGAAATCTGACCAAAGGCAAATGGTTACTATAATAGGTAGTAGTTAAATTCTGTAAATATAGAGTAATTTATAAATTTTCTGATAAGCTATAGCACTGAGCTAAACATGTCAAAAGACTCTGGGACCAACTGACATGTACACCGTTACATGGACACACCCACAATAAATTGGCTAAAATAGCTTATTTTCCATTAAAAGGAGTAGAAACAAGGCAGCCGAGTCTCTTAGACTTGTAAGCTTTTAAATCTCTGCCAGAATTATTAAATGAGAACATTATTTAAGTACTAACAGTATGGGAGGATAAACTCTACCTATTCTAAGCTGAAAATATTAAAGACCAAATTTCCACAGAAAGAAGAGGTGTTCCAGACAAAGGGAGCTGTATAGGACATGAAAGATCTGGATCCAGCTTCCCACTTTGTCACAGACTTTCTGTGGAACCTTAAAGCAGATGCAGTGAACCTCAGGTCGACATTTGTACAACAGGGCTTCTCTGCTCTGTCAAATGATTGTAAATCTCAAATCACTTCAATATTACAAGGAACTCGGTTCTAAAACAATGACATTAGAAACAGATGAGAACATACATCTACTTGTCTGCATTTAATTTGTAAGCAAGGCTCATTAACTTTGCTCCTCACATACAACAGAATGCTCATGCTTTCTTTAATAGATGTCTTTTCATCCCAGAGGTAAGCTTGCGGCACTAAATCTTTACTAGGAGTGATTTACACAAGAAAAAAGATGAGAATATTCTCAAGCACAATGTATGCCCCTCCCTGGGGTGCCTCGGTTTTGGGTTGGTGTGGTGACATGGTGATGCCACTGAGCACAGCACCTCCCTTTGCACGGTAATTTTTGTGTGCATACACCCAACACACACAGAGAAGCTGTCAGTAAACAGGTGGGAACAGCTGTTCCCAGCTTAGTTTAAAATTCTGACCTACACAGTTGGAGAAAACACTGCTTTGCTTTCACAGAAGGAATAATCTCACTCACAAGTGAGTTAGTCAGACCTCCTCTCTCAGGAGATGGCTGTCACTACACTGAAGTTCCTTGCTATGAATTAAGACATGGCAAACTGGAGAGCCTTTGTATGGCCACTGTCTCTGACTGAAAGGTCTGACAATAGAAACAAAAGTTATTTGAGATATTTGTGCTAAGGATTTTGAAAAAGAAAGGAGTAATAATGACATGGCTTTTAGGAACAAAAAACCTAATTTGCATTAGGATTTCAACACATGTAGATACTTGGTGATTATATTTCTCTTATTCCCTACCTTGTCCTTGGTCTTCTTTTCTGATGATCTCTTCTAGCCTTAGCAAAATTATCTGGTGACTTGGACTGCCTGTTTTTGGGGGGTTTTTTTATGCATCCTTACCATAAGAAATAATGTCAGCTGTACAGCTGACATTAGGTTACTTATACAGGATCCAGTTTAATTATCTAAACCGCATGTGCTATTCCAGCTAAAATGCATCTTGCTCCTGATACAGATTTTCTGCCTTTGACACATGATAAGCCAGCCAGAGCTACGACACCCTGCTCTGTCCCCAAGGCAGCTTGTCCCCAAAACAGGCTGCAGCCCAGCTGCCCCCAAAGCAAGGCCTTGTGCAGAGCCCTTCACTCGCCCAGTGCTGTTCTCTGGTGAGGCTTCATGAAGCACCAGCTGCAGTGCAGAGGCAAAGTTCTCATTATCACCAAGCCTGGTGGCCTTGAGCGTTTCTTATGGTCAAAGGACAATATGGAGATATACAGTATTGTGCAGAAGAACCAGCATGCACTTGCACAACTTGGGACTACACATTTTGTGTGGAAGGGAAAGAAAAGACTGCTTTTCCTGTTCAGACACAACCTGGCTCTGTGCTTTTTACGTGCATTTTGATATATTATCTTACTCCCATTTTTTTAGAGTACTGTAAATCTCCTTTAACAGCTGTGTTTCAAAAGAGCACCCTTAAGCCTAGGATATCTACCTTATCTGTGACAACCTACCAAATAATGAATGTCAAAGTCTTTGACATCAGTGAATAAATTTATCAGCATTTTTCATCCACAGAGAAATGCATCTTCTTTTTTTCTTACACTCTAGATCAGTGTTAAATCAGTGCACACCAGAGCCAATGGTTGGTTGCCCTTCTATAAACAAGGAGATCTCAGGTGACTTAGGTGAACATCCCTCTGGAGGGGAGGTTTCGTCCTAGAGAAGTTTTAAAACAATAGTTATGGTAATATTAAACAATAAGCATCTAGCAAAAATGTAAAAATATTGTGAGATTCTTCTGTTTAGACCTAAAGAAAACAGAAAGTCTTGCTTGACTTCTGATTGACTCCTTCATGCATGTATACTAGGGAAAAGAAAACTGTAGTTTTAGATGGATGGGAAAGGAAAAGGTGAAATCCAGTAAAAAACATCCATCCTTCTTTTGAGTTTTACTTATGTACTTCTATGCAGGTTCAGTATCACTTCTGTACCCAGAGGTGCTATTTGTGCATGGCACAGCACTGAAGAACTGTTCCTCCATCCATCGTCACATGGTTTGAAGGAACCATTGCCATGTGTACACTTGCAGCAAAAGTTCCCAAGGGATAATACTCCTTGTCACACAACTGAAATATGAGAGAAGGTTCAGAGCTCCTGAAGGTTTTCTTCCCATCTTCCTTTATAAAAATGGAGAGGGCAAAGGCATCACAGAGATTTGCAGCTGTGCCTCCTGCTCACAGGGACCGGGGTTCTCCTGCCGTTTGCACGCTGGCTTTCAGCTTGCCTTCACAAGCAGGAGACATCTGTGCCTGCACCGTGCCCTTTCCAGCTGCACCCTGCCTTTCCAGTAAAGCCCTGGAGGAGGATGTCTCCATGAAAGACTGGCAGCAGCAAAACCTGCTGGTAACTGCGCTCTTTTAACCACTTCTCTGTCACACACAGCCTCCTTCTCAGGAACAAGGGCTTAGGTAAGGGTTGGGTTTTGGTTTTAAATCCAGTTAGAGAGGAAACTGATGCTGGAGTTATAAATGCTGAAGTTACATTCATGTGAATGCATTATTGCTGAAGTGCATCAGACACGATATCAGAGATTCAGTGCCATAATGGATATTTTCTAAGATTAGGTTTTTCCTTTCAATTTCATACCCGCCTAAACTAAAAAATTTGTTTTCAATTAACAACAGAAATCAGTCTGAGGGGACACCTGTGAGTCAGACATAGCAGCTCTCATCATCAAAGCATCTCATCATCATGAAAGGAAATTAATTTGCTTTCAGAAAAGAGGAGTATTTCAGAAGAGCTTATTCTTCATACAGACATTACTACATCAGTTACACAATATTGTAATAACACTTGTCCCGCCATTCCATGTTAACAAGTATTAAGAATGCTTCCAAAAGAGCACATCTAGCCCCCATCTACTCCCTCTATAATACACTCATCAAGCAAATTATTTTTCAGTCCAAGAGCTCTCATCTCTGTCAGCTACTCTAATTAAAAGACCCTCTCTTCAACACATATTTCATCTAAAACTACATATACAAGTACGTAGCAAACTGTGTTGATTCTTCCTAAATTCAACAGACTGAAAAAGCACTGAAAAGCTAAGAGGAATTATTCACCATTTCACTCTTACTGGAGCACCTACAGCATTTTGAGTAAATTTTTTCATATGTAGTTTAGACTTAAATCCATGAACATCAATCTCACCATCAGGCAGGAGAATATATCAATCTAAAACTCAGATTACAATAAATTAGTATCAGGTTCACTGAAGCATGTATTAAGATTGACCTGAGTCATCTCTCCATTCTGCTTCAATTCTAAAAAAAGGCCGTAGAGTTCAGTGAAACAAGACTGGCCTCATACCTATGTACTCTTTTCATATTACATATTTTGCCTTTTATGCTAAATGCTGGTAGCAATGGCCTAAAGAACTTTGAAGTCAATGTTAGTGTTACGACTGAATTCAGGGGCACCAACCAAATTTTTCTGTGCTATCATCTCACAAAATGTAACTGTATGCATACATACACAGAGCACAGACCAAGATACTTTTGGAACAGTTTTTTCAAATGGCATTTAACTCCACAAAAGAATTTATATCAAAAATTTTAAAAGATGATATATGAAAATACAAAAGCTTTGTGAAAGTAATAGAAATGGAAATGAGTTCCCAATTCTTCTCAGAATAAGCCTGTAACACATTTATCAGTCTGCAAAAAGAACTGCCTTACCTACCTTATTTTAGCAATATCCACTGTTCTCCAGAAAAACCTCACCCAAAGCCAAACACTCTGTTAGATACTTCAGTAAAAGAGAATAGACAGGTCATCCAAGGATCCTTCAGTAAGCAATCCAAAAGCAGGCTACCGTGCTTGGGGAAGAAACTGTGTGAACGTGAGTTTGTAAACAAAGCTTGATGTCATTTTTGTCTGTCACAGAAATCCAAGTGATTGAAAGAGTACAAAAAATGGAACCGTCTCAGAAGTCAGCCAAAAATACCATTCCTGAGATTACATGAAATCACAGCAAGCTTTACTGTCCCAAAGCATGCCAGCAGCAATCCCTTCCAAAGGGGTATTCTGCAAGTGGCCAGTGATACCTGAAACTGTCACTGCAACTTGGCTGTCCTTGGGATAGCTCTGGCCTGTGCCATACCTGAGCTATTTAAAGCAATGTCTAACCCTTGTGGTTGCATCAGGAGGGACCCAACGAAAGATAATTGAAGATACTGAACTCTGGGTAACAAATGTGCCCCAGCGTTCCACAATGAAACTCATTGTTGCCTTGGAAAGGAAATCTCCCCCTTTGAGAGCTGTTTTGTGAAGAACTTTGCTCCTTTTGGACTTTTAATTACCTTTCCTAGTCTCTAAAATAGAGACTAGGACAGAATAGCTTAGAAAATCTTAGAAGGTTTTTTATTAGTTCAATGAAGCTCTAGTTTTTAGGCAGGAGCTTAGGGGAACACAACATCATTTCCCACAAGCAGCAGGCATAAAAGATTTTCAGTGAGGAATGAACTTGAACCTCAGAGGTCAGGTAACACCAAACTCAGTAGTTCACCTTGTCATTCAGATAAAAATTTCCTCAGACTTCAGGTATGCATCCCATGGCTCCTGTCTTCCCCTGCATATTAGAAGAAATCCTGTATGAATATTTATTACAAGTAGCTACACGATGATTTGAGAATTCAGCTAATATAGTTCAGGCAGTTTGTAGGCACTTAAATACTGAAAGAAAATCACTGCTCTGATTTCTTCAGCCATCTCATACATCTTCTTAATGTGCAATATTGTGAGCATTTTTTTTTTTAAAGGCTCAGCTGTCAGTACTGTATATACTTACACATAGTATATGCATAGGATAAGCTCCAACAAACCCAAACACTTATTTTGGAAATAAAGGCTAGTTGGTAATATTTAGACTTAATGGTTACAGTGCCAAAGTAAGCATGCTGTTCAAAGACAACTTGCCTCCTCCCACTGCTGCTCAAAAACACTAGAAGAGCTGTCTCAGGTATGGTATGTGGAGTAGAGGTATTGACTCACCCATAATGCCGTAACACTCACGTGGAAAGGATACTGCACGCTTATAAATGACTTAAAATGTAGAACTGTTTTCTGAGTCCCACCCAGCGCAAACCAAATGCATTTATCCCACCTGAAACCCTGGCCTTATTGTATGCTTCCCCAAAAAGAGAACAACCGAGGCATTTTAAGAGCAGACCATGGCAGCTTCATATAAAGACTGTGCTGGGATACTGTTTGAATCTCAAAGTCACTTTGAAACAGCTGGTGCCAGTGTCACTTGCTTGTTTTCAATACTCCCCCAAAGGACCTGGGGTTTAATGCTATGTGTCAAATATTCACATATCTTCATCAAATAGAAAACTCATGAGTCTGCCATATGTCATGATAAATACCATGGGGGTTTTCTGAAATAAATACATGCAACAGTTTGTTTGACTTGCCGGTCACTTGGGAGCAATTTTTTGTTCTTCTACACCTTGCAACAAAATCAGAGACCCAAATAAAGGCCAGTTTGCAGAGGATCGTATAGATTTGTTTTGCCTCTCAGCTCTAAAAGCCAGACACAGCCTGTTTATCCAGACAAAAAGATGCAGCCCTTTGTGTCCCACAGATTTGGTCTGGATAACACTTCATCATTTAATTTATTAGTGTATCTCTCTGACATCCGATTCCTTCCAAATATCTGACATGAGAGAAAACAATACACTGGCAGCTGCTTATAAAAACATGGAACGGAAATACAACATTTTTAGGACATACGATCTGCCTCTGGGTGAAGTGAAAGGCACAACAGCCTGGTCTGTCCACTCAGGCATTACGCAGCTTAAGTGACATGTCACAGCTGAAAATCCAGCTCGTGAGATGCCTCTGATTTTGAAGGGGGCACGCTGTAATGCCCAAAACATCACCCTCCTAACCAGAAATACTGCAGTACATATTTTAAAAGATATATGCCACTGATGCTACTCTATACTCAATATATGGTAACAGCATAAAAAAAGGATATGATCAGTGGTAAAAGAAGCTGTTGTTGTAGAGTTAAATTGCTCTCCTAAATTAAAGATACAAAGTGCTAGGCGAAATTGGAATAATGTTTTCTGCCCATTATGGCAAACGATAGCCATTCTCAGGCAGATTGTTCCTGCTGGTAAATCACTGTAATATCATATATTCCAAATCCTAGTAGGTTTCTCTGTGCAAGAGCTACTGTGTGATCCTGTGAATGATGTCACAAGTGCAGGCACATTCGATTCATTACTTTAAAACTTTGTTTTCCAAAATGTTACCAATTAGCTCTTGTTACTGAATACAAAAAATGGATTTCCCCAATTTTTAAAATGATAATTATTGCCTTTTTTTTCCCCTTTAACAAGACTCCTCATGAATCCCCTTTGATTTTATGTATCCATAAAAACAGAGTCAGTGAAGCCCCTTATCACAGCTACAGGAATAAAGCTCTCGCCCTGTTCATACAGGGAATGGGGATATTCCCTGGTGCCAGTGCTTGATGCCAGTGATGGACTGTCTGAATATGAGTCACTGCAGCTTTGCCCTTGGCACTGCTTCCACAATTTCAGCATCTGTTTTAGTGAGAATTAGGTGCCAATAATAGGCAGATCAGTTCAAAGGAAATTTTACTCATTCCAATAGTAGTTTTTAGTAAGTTTTTTTAATAAGTTTGCACACCACTGATAAAATCTCAGGGCTAGAGGGAACCCTTATGTATCTGAGGTCCTAAACACCTCTGGAGCAAGACAGATCAGATGGTAGCTGTATTCCCATGATGCTCAAACTGACCAAAAATGCTGAATCATAGGTTACATGATACTTCATGTATAAGAAGTATAAAGAAGGTAAATAATCTTTTAATGACCAGCTCAGCAGTGAGCATACGTAAGTTCTTCAAACAAAATCAATTAACTACTGCCAGTCTTCTTTGTTCCTTGATATGATATCTATTGAAAAAGCAATAAATTCACTTATCTTTCAAGACACTAAAACACTTGAGTTATTAAATATGAATGACTAGGATCCAATATAATCTCCTTGTCTTACAGTCACATTGACTGACTTTATGATTTGGCACAAGAAATAACTTCACCTTAAAAGCTTAGAATGGTAATGAGTGTCCTCGGCAGAAACAATTGTGAGATGAAGATACCTATTTATTACCAGTGACCATTTTCTGTGCTTTACCATAACTTATTTTCAGCAGACAAATTTATATAAAGTATTGGGAGTGACAATGTAAATGATATTATTCCTGGTAGTCCATTTGGATAAAGGTTTGTGACAGGATTGCCCCCAAAAATAAATTGAAACCAGAGGTCAAACAGAAGTTCAAGCCACATATCAGCTAGAAAAGAACACTTATCTCCAATGAATATCATGCCCTGAGGTATATGATATATAATACAAAAACCTGTGAGTATTAAACTAATACAAAAGCCATTCCTCACACTTTAAAAAAGAGACAGTCTTAATTTTGTGTCATCTTCATCCTTGGTCTACAATTAGATGGCAAAGCACACGAAGTATAAGCTTTGTATGGAGAAATATTCACAAAATCTGGATGACACTTCTAAACTAAGAAGAGGACATTGGCAAGAAAAGTGTTTTGTTTGTATAACATAAAGGATGCGAACATAACCAAATGTATTTCTTTCACTTGAACACTTTAATATCTTCATACCATTATTCAGCTGCTGACAGAGAGTTTGCTGATGTGTGATAACTCTTCTTCATGACATACCAATCAGCTAAGTTTTCCTAAAGTCCTTTGAGAGTATATGGTTACTTTCGACCCAAAAGGAACAAGTAGCATACCATTAATTAGAGTTCACTCCCGTATGAACAGTGACAATCCAGGAGATAATTTATAAGGACTTGCAAAGGAATAATGAAATGTCCTGTATGATATTCTGCTCTGTTCTGGTCATGCATAATGACTCTGCTTACTTCCACTCACCCTAAAACCACTCTTAAGATGCTCTACAAAGAATAGGCATGAGAGTCAGTGTGAATTATATATAAGACAGACTTGTGGAAAATAAGAATGAGGCCCCTAATGTAAAATAGGTGTGCCCTCTCTTGGCAAGTCATTGTGGCAAGCCTAGCCACAATGCACTTCTAGCTAAATAAATATCAGTGGCCTAAATCTCCTCTTTTGTGCTCCTGCTTTTTTTTCAACCCAAAGGAATTTTTTCACATAAGAGATTAGTTACTCAATACAGCACACAAAGTCCTCACAATTTCCAGTTAGGCTTGGAATAATTATACCTTCTATAATCCACAATCAACTAGTTAGCTGATAAATTAGTGTGCTTTTTACAAAGAAGTAATTCTCATGTTACAGTTTGTAATACAAACCAAAAAAACCCCTTGAAAACTAACCCCAAGAAAAACAGAAATCACCAAAATAAAATAAGGACAAATCAGCCATGCAGTGAAACAAACAGAATTAACAAAGAACACTTTCAACCCTATCAGGTTTCACTTTAAATAAAGCAAACCCCATACTGCAGAAACACAAAGGCCAATATTTTACCCTTCTGTGTATGTACATCAACAGGAGTTATGAAAAAATTTAAGGACAGAATGTGACTGACTAGTAATTTTTTAAATTACTTTGTACTACCTTTTATACTTGATCAGTCAGTAGTCACACTGAGCTTGAAGCAAATATTCGTGTGAGAAAGAATGACTTGCACAAGAAAGAACTGTAGAATCAATCACAATCAATTACATTCTAGTTGTATTCAAAGGGACAACATGGAATATAAAATACCAGCTGCAAAATCTGAGTGGCATTTATTGATAATTTTACTGTAAGGTAATTAAAATACTCTTGTAGATGAAAGGTGATTAAGTCACTATCAAATATCTTTAGGTTCTTTGTTACTCCTGGATATTCCACTTACTTATTATTTCAATCACTCCATAGTAAAATACCTTCACTAGAAACATTCCTTATTTATTTAGGATTTAGCCCAAATGAGTTTAATCAGTATTAAAAAACTGAGAGAAAAGGATCAGGCTTTTGGACCCAATAAACAAGAATGAAAGGAAGAGCTCGTGCATTAACATTAAATGTATGGGTTCATTTGATTCATGGTCATTCCAAAGTAAGGCTCCTTTGATTCTGAGTGCACTGCACAGAACAATATAACAGGCACAGTTAAAAAGGCATCAGCTCAGCCAGGTGCTCTCTTACTATGCCAGTTCAACAAGATGCTGAACCATAAACACTTACACAATCCAGCTGCGGGAAGTTCACATCTACTGAAGTTAATGCTCATTCTGGTATCTGTTGAGGACTTTTATACTACTGACAGGTTGGTCAGAGCTGCTGCCACACTAAGGAGGCTGTTATAGGTCCAGCAACTGCACATAAAAGACTAAATGATGGCTGATAGTATAAGCAGAATAACTTCTTTTAAAGACAGTTTTCACAAAATACTGGCTACGTAGTAAGTATAAATAAATACCTGGTCTAAAAACTCAGATGTTACTCTGGACCAGAGAATACCAGATTCATGCAAAACTCTGTGGTTTGGGGACCAGGCTTTGGGACTTCTCTGGGATGTAAAATATGCAAAATTCCTGTCCTTCATAAATCCCAGCACTGCTTCTCATTCCACAGCACTGTACATGTCTGAAATGGCTGGACTTCTGGACATCTTTATCTTAATCCTACTTAAAAAGCTTATGAATGAGAACACTGGAAAATGGAGGCAAATCCTGTTTTCCTCAGCTGAAACGTCTACCGAATTCACAAAGATATTTCCTGGGGTGAGGACTAAGCAAGAACTGCTGTGCCTCTAATATGGTAATTGGTGACTGAGGTGCACATCTGTATTTACTAAAATTAAAAAAACTCAAACAGTAAAGTGTGCCTGTACTGTGTAACAGTACTTGACCTACAATATTCCTTTTTTTACTAGCTAAACATAATTTCTTGCCACACATTCTTCTTGCTTTCTCCTATTTATTGTCGCAGATCCTGTAAAATTCCTGCTGCTCATTCACTGACACCTTGTTCTCTTTCACCTTGCTGTAAGTGAAGTCAATGGCAAACCTTCACTGACCTCGAAAGGCGTGGGATTTGTCCTGAGATGCCTAATCCAAAGCAGGACTCCCTCTTAATTCAGTAAGCTTTGGATCAGACCTAGAAGGGATCTTAGCAGAATCAAGAAGTGGCAAGACACAGTCACATATCAAAACCACATCTGAGTGTTTATCTCACATATCTAATCTTTTATGTGAAAGGGATTTAAAAGCAAGCTGTTCCTGTCAACTGCTTGGATGCTACACAGGATCTGAATGACTGAACAAGGATTTGTAGGATAGCTATGCACATTCATATGGTTTCATTTCTTCAAAAGGGAGCGAATATTTGAATTCTAGGCTTATGGTAGTATTTCCTCACTTGGTTCCCAACTGGCCACTGTCAAAATCCCACTATTGTTTCTACTCCTACAGAGGAAGGAAGATGGTTGTGCCTCTTGTCTCAGGACAAACTAGCAACTTATTTGACCAAACACAAAATAAAAAATCTAAAAGAGATGTTATCTAAACATTTCAGATAAAACCTTGCCACAGATCCTAACACAGTCTGTTTCAAAGTGCATCCAACTGATTCCATCACGTCTTGTTTTATGTTACCCAAGTTCAAATGTGTTGTGATGGTTTTTGCTCTCCTTCATGTCATTCAGCCAAGTTTCTATAGCTGTCTGAGTTGCCACGGGCATATCTGACTATAATTTTGGCTCATATATGTATTTACAGACCAAAGGTGATGAGACAGAGAAACTGAATGCATATATTATGGTGACTTCTAGCTACCAGAACCACAGACACCACATCAAATGGCATTAACTTAGACAAAAGGCAATTGAAATAATGAAAACCATTACAACATGTATACAAGCGCAATGTGAAACTCCCTGTAGCAAGAAAGAATAGATCTATAACACTGAATCAAATTAGGGGGTGAGGGAAAAAGGAAATAAAAAGGTAAAAAATAATTATTTAGACATCTTGAGAAATTAAAGAAACAACCACTTTCATCTGCAAAACCTGAGGAGAAATCTGCTCGGAGTGGCCAAAGGGGTAATTATCTTAAAAGCTCAGACTCAGCCTAACTCCTTTTAAGCAAATTCATGATGGGGCACTGTTAAGTCATGAGAACAGTTTGGTGAATGGCAAGCACTCAGACAAGTTTAACCATTCTATATTTCTGCATTTATTCAACATACAAATGAATGAAAGCAAGTCACAGGCAAAGAATCTAAAAATCAGTATATTACTTTTGTTTTATTCATCTGCTTCATCTTACTGTGTTGACTCCTACCTAGTCTTAGGAAAACACTAATTAAGCATATGTCTCAAGCCCTAGAGGCAACTGCTTTCGTTTCTCTGTGTGTATATATATATATATATATATATATATATATATATATATACAAAAGAAAATATTTCACGAACAAATCTGCCTGCTGGATGTCTCTGAGGCAGTGTCCACGACCAGGTGATCTCCCAGGTCACGTGCAGTGTGTTTCAGCTGTGTGGCTCAGACAGGAGATCCTCCTGCCCGTATCCAGCAGGAGAGGTCTGTTACGGAACACACTGGTGATGTTTCAAGGCGTGCAGGACTGAGAAGCTGGTCCCTGACTCCTGCAGGCAGTGCAGCAGTTGTGTCACAGAAGTGCTGGCAAGGGCTGATGGATGTTAGCTTGCACCAGGGGATCACGGTGTGTAACACGGCCTCCCTGAACCCCTTTTGGCAAAACTTAAGCCCATCTGCTTCCCCTCTGCTCTTTCTCCTGGGGAGGAACATATGGCCCAGAATACGTATCTTGGAAGCAGAAAATGTATTCATGTAGTTTTCTAAAATATTCTGAATACTTTCATTTTTCTCCTATAAGCTTTTATTCCAGTTAGAAACCTTAAATTCTGGCACAATTTTTTTTTTTTTAAAGTAACTTCCTTGCTTAAAAAGTTAGGTAGCTCACAATGAAAAATTAAAATTTAAAAAAATGTGTATTGTACCTCCATAGTAAGAATTGTTATTGCAAGCAAAATCTTTGCTAGAATTCTCATTTTTTGTCCATTGCACCATCATATCTTAATACTTACCTTAGTCCAAGAGCATTGCATCCAATAACAAACAGCAACAGAAGAAAATAAAGCCACAGTTAAGCTTAACATGAACATCTAAACATCAAACACTTTTGTTTTGAGTCATTCAAACTGGAGACGAGCTTCCAAAATTTACCTCACATTAATTAGTGCCTCACACCACAAACAGAACAACTAAGTTCCTCAAGATGCAAGAAAATCTTTATTTTAGATAGCAGTACCAACATCTGTGTGTGCAGTCCCACTTCCACAAGCGTGAAGTTTTCCATTGTATCAGTGAGACTTCAGCCAACTTGCCTGTTTGAAGACAGCAGAACTGGAACCAGGTTTCATCTGAATTTGTTCTCTGACTGAATATATATAAACTTTACACATATATATTTGTGTGTGTATATAAATGCATAGAATATATACTTGTTTATATACATATACCTGTATACACATAAATATGCCTACATATAAATATATATATGCATTTATATGCATTAATATTTAGTATTTTTATACAAAACACTCACATTCTTGATTGCAAAAATGTAGTATAAGAGAAAACATGCCATAGTAAAACCATGCCAGACCAGATGTTGACTCTTTGATAGCCTATCCGGCACAACCTACCAAACACTGACACACCACCTATGCAGTGCCTGTAACAGGCCAAGCAATACTGAAATGGGTGTTTCTCATAACCAGATGCTTTCCAACAAACAAGTAGATGATGTACTCTGGCTGTATTTTCATTGAAGTGTTTAATATGGAGTCCATTAAGAATCACACAGATGTTTCTGATCACATACAGCAAAGGCAAAGTACAGTAGTTGCCTAAAAACAACTGAACTCAAAAGGGTTCCTTCTGCTTTCAGTGGGGTTTAGGACAGATTTGGGTGTTTTCACCTAATGATATGTAGATTTTTAGATTCTTCTTTTCTCTAAATATTTTAGTGGAAGTTGTTGATTCATGCAAGTCAGATGCATGGGTCATGAAACCATTTTCTACTGTCTTTGTATTAAGCCTATTGTTTATCCTACCTTTGCTGCAACAGATGAGTTAGGTTTCTCCAGCAAGTCCCAAAGCTTCTTCCTTTTCTCTGGGCAGCAGGTGTTATCAAACTCTTCCCCTTCTCTCTCTCGCAATGTCTCTGCTTCTCTCCTCAGTTCCTCATTCATTTGCTCTTTCTTTTGATGGTATCTTGCCTGGCAGCAAGATTCTAAATATATTTCATCAATCCCCCAGTAATCAAGCTCCTGGCCAAAAGAGAGAGCACACATTTCTTCCATCATATGTAGTTTCCCTGTCCTGTAGAAATTCAAAATGGAAGTGAAAGCCCCTGGGTGTCGATCAAAAAAATACTCATTTTCATTTAGATTATAGTCATCACATACTTCTAGCAGAGATTCATGGGTATTGCAGTCTCTGAGCTTTCCTAATCGTGTCCTTGGAAGTCTGTCCAAAGTCCTCCACAGCACTTCATGGTTGAGTCCACCGACATTTATTTTAACTCTCCGCGAGCAGGCTTTGCTCCTAATGATCTCCACTGGTTCCGGAGGGAGAGAAAAGGTGGACCTTGAAGACTTTTTGGTGATCCCTGGTGGAGCCTTCTCAGCCATTCTGAAAAAGATGAAGTTCTAACACCAGAGTCTGTAGGAAAATGAGCTTGGAGACTATGAATATTTGGGCAGAGTCCTCTTCAGACAGACAGCTCCATTCCTGAAGCAAAAAAAGACAAAAAATTAGAATATTGCCATGTACAGTGCATCCCCCAATCTCTCTCTCTCTCTCTTTCTTTTCATACTTTCATATGCAGATGAAAATTTAATGATTGCAATTTGCCATCTTTACAGTGATGCTCTTTGTGGTACTATCCAGAACCACTGCAACAACTGAAACAGCTAAGAGAACTATGTTTAAGCAAAGGAAAAATTCACTGGAATTTCTGTATTTGTGAAAATCAACTGTGACAATTTGTACAATGGATTTGGGTTTTGTCTTTGTTAAGAATCACCTTCTGGTGCAGCTGTGTTAGCTTAATCTGATTACTTACCATTTAATGTGTGAGGTGTGCAAATGCAAAGATTGTAGGGATACCTGTAAGTAAAGACAGAGGCTAGTCTCCCTTTTATTGAAAAATTCAAATTTGGGAGATACTGAAACTGAGTAAAACAGTCGCAGCATATCAAAATCTCCAAACCAAACTCCTTCCCTCCTTGTCCCAATTCACATCTTAGTTTGCTGTATTATTTCATGGACAAATGCTATTCACCAAACAATTCATCTGCCATCTTGAGAAGTCATATTTTTTAGCATCAGACAGCATTTATTTCTTTATAAAGGAGTCAAAAGGATCCTAACTCTTTTGTGGCCAACTGACCAGTAATGCATGTTATATAGGCAAGGGCCGTGCATACTCTTCTCTGGATCCTCTGAAAGGCTCTTCTCTGTCCCACTGTTCACCTGTTAAATTTCTGCAGACATGACTGCATGACAGCAGTCAGCAACCTCAGTTTCAATAATCCACAAGTGCATCCTCATTCACCGTGCCTAATGCTTCAGTGAACTCTGAAGTGCAGCTGTTTGTCACCAAATTTGGAATACCAGTATCAATCAGGAAGGAAACCCACCCACCAGCTCTACTGCTGTCAACTGTCAGACACAGTGCTTAAATATTAACCTAGCAACAGTATCATGGCCCAAAGAATGCTTAGACAAGGCTTCTGTTCCAAACATGGAAAGTCCTCCTTAGTAATTTCCCAGAGCTGACATCTCCTCCTCCTGTTCTCTGCAAATCAACAATTCAACAATCTGGGGTTTTTTGCTTGCTTGGTTTGTTTTGCTTGAAGTGAAATAAGTCCAGCATATAAAAGAATTTGATGTGTACAAGAATTTGATCCTCTTTGCAGAGTAAGCATGAAAGTTATGCTGGGAGGGATTGTTACCTAAAAATGCATCAGGAGTAAACACCTGGGAGGGGTTTGAACTATTTGTACTGAAGTACCAGTTGGCACAAGAACAAATGGGTACAAACTCATCATGAGAAAAGGCAGAAATCTGAAAGAGAATTAGAAGGTCACACAGAGCAGATCCTCAGCAGAGCAGTGAGGATCTAGAATAATCCTTTACTACAAGTATCAGGAAAAACAAAGAATTATTCCAGTGTGTCATCTGACATGCCCATGACAGTATTGACTATGCTGCTGTTATAAAATCAAAATTGCTGAACTTCATTATATCAAAACTTTAAAAGTTTCTCTGCCAACAGATAAAACAAGACTCAACTACAATTCAGGTATAATAGACTATCACGTCCAAAGACATCAGAAAAGAGGAAAATTACTTATAAGAGTAATATTTACATTTAAAGATGGTTGGTTGGTTGGTTGGTTGGTTGGTTAGTTTTTGGGTTTGTTTTGTTTTGTTTTGTTTTGTGCAAAAGCTAAATGATGGCAACAGCCTGGAACACTACCATTTTAGTTGCCAATTTCACTGTCAAGCTGAACTTACTTCAAAACCACAAGGGCCAAAATATTGTGCATCTTCCCATCCTGCCTCCAGCACTGCACTGCGAAGATTCCTCCTCATCTCCCGGTGCAACCCAAAGCACTTCTGTGCCTAATTACGTAAGTGTTTAAGCCTGTAACATTTACCTTCATTCACAAAAAAGATAATCTGATAACTTCACTTGCAAAGATAAATGTCCTATCAAAATCAAAGCCCTGCCATCAGTAGGTTTATATAATATATATCCCTTTCTTGTGTGTTAGTTTTGTGTTTTGCTTTTTTTCTCTTGATTTTAGGCTGATTTTTTTCTCTGATTTTACCCTCCTCCTCATTGCCTTATATGAAAGGGGATGATGGTGAGACTTCTGAGAAGCTGGGGACTCTAGTCTTTGCAAGATCTCCCTACCTAAGCATCTCCTAGTGATCTGTGATACTTTATCAGTCTCCTGACATACAGACAACTACTCAAAGAGTAAACAGTTATGAGACAGTATTTCTCTACAGAGGAAATATCTGCAAACTTTATTTTAAAAAAAATTCTTTTAGACTTTAATGAACAAGTATGTTTCTCCTTTAAAGGTTGTCTTACATAAGAAAACACAAGCATTTAAGAAATTCATAAAGAGGTTCTGTCATCCTTCATGAAATCAGTCAAGTCTTCAGGCATTTTCTATAAAGGTTCACTAGTTTATTCACTGTTGTATCTCAGAGATTTCTTTTCCTTTTTTTAAAATGAAAATGTGTACCCTAATATTAGCAATATCGAGTAAAACACAATAGAAATTAAGCAGCTCATCTGATTCACCTTAAATTAACCATTTCCTTGTTTATCTTTTAGACTGCAGAAACTAAAAATATGCAAGACTACTCATTGTTCTAGCTTTTCTGCAGTGTAGTTACCACACATATTTGTTATACAATGCAAAAATTCTATTGTCACCACAACTGTTGTAAAGCTGATAAAACATTTTCTGATTTGTCAGTATATAATGATTGGTTGCATCTTCCTACTTGAGGAATTGTGGCTTTTCTAAAAAGCTTAAAAATTCTGGTGGCCACACTGATGTCAGCAGTGAAACACTATTAAATTTAGTGTCGAGAACATGTATGTATGTATGTATGTATGTATGTATGTATGTATGTATGTATGTATGTATATATGTATGTATGTACCAAGGGATGAACCACCACTCACAATGTGCAGCACTCTGAATAGATCAAATTAAAAGAATTTTCCCAAATGAAGACTCTTGAACCATGAGGGTGATTTCTGCCTTTTTTACAGAGCTCTTCTCATTGAAATATACTCAAGAAGGAGAATGCATAACTTAAAAAGAAATAAATGAATTATTTTAGTTTGTTTCCTAAGTCCTTTCCTTCCCACCTTCTTTTGTTCTTCATTACCTTCTTTTGTTCTCTGATGATAATTTTAAAAAAAATGTCTTCCTGTTCAGGTTTTCCCCAAACCTTGGCTAAAAAGCCTGGTTTTAACTGTGCCTTTAACAAAAACATAATCAATAGCCTCAACTTTCAGAATTGTAGAGTCCCTTTACTGTCTTCATAGTCCTCCTTTGGGCACTCTCCAATAGCTTCATATTATATTGTGGCACCCAAAACTGCCCCCAGCACTCCAGGTGAGGCCGCCCCAGTGCAGAGCAGAGTGGGACAATCCCCTCCCTTGTCCAGGTGGTGATGCTGGGCCTGATGCCCCCCAGGACACAGTTGGCCCTACTGGCTGCCAGGGCACTGCTGACTCATACTCAGTTTGCCAACAACCAGGACCCCCAGGTCCCTTTTTGTGGCACTGCCTTCCAGCACCTCAACCCTAGTCTGCACATCCATCCAGGGTTGTCCCATTCTAGATGGAGAATCTGGGCACTGGTCCTTGTTACACTCCATATGGTTGGTGATTGCCCAGTCCTCTGATTTGTCAAGGTCTCTTTGCATGGCCTCCCTGCCTTGAAGGGAGTCAACAGCTCCTCCCAGTTTCATATCGCCTGCCATCCTGCTCAGTATCCCTTCCAGTCCTGCACCCAATTCATTTATGAAGATGTTGAAGAGGACTGGGCCAAGGATGGAGACTTGCAGAAGCCCACTGGTGACAGGTCACCAGTCTGATGTCACCCCATTCACTGTAACCCTTTGTGCCTGACCCATGAGCTAGCAGCTCACCCATCTTTTGATGTGTTTATCCAGCTGTGGGCTGGACATTTTGTCCAGAAGGATCCTGTAAGAGATGGTACCAAAAGCCTTGCCAAAATCCAAATAGGTTACATGCACTGGCATCGCCTGATCAACTAGGTGGATTACCTTGCCACAAAAGGAAATCATCTTTATGTCACTACATAACATTTCTAACTTGAAAATCCACATTATCAATTTAATACAAAATCACCAGATCTTTCATTATAACAAAATGATACAAGTGAGGTTACCTTTACAATTCATTAACTTAGTTTTCTGGATTTTAGCTACTGCAACTAACTCAGAAGATTTTTTTTTTTCCTGAGAAGGATTAAAATACTTTTCAGCTTAGCTTATTGCCTTAACCTTCAGGCCGTGTGCAACTCCACCATGCACCTTGTCCACCATGGGCTAGTGAGAAATGTAACTACCCCTTGGGAGGTAGGCAAAGCCAGCCTGGTGCTCACCAGCACTCTTAGCAATTGGTAGAGAAAAACACAAATTCTACCCGCATATATAAGAGCAAATCTAGGTAAACCCTATATTCTTCCTGTGCAATAATAAAATTACTTTGTAGCAAAATACCTGTAAAATTACATAAAACTCTTCAAATCAAAGCCAATTCTTTGCATTAAATAAAAGTGAAGACTTCAAAAACTACTACTCAAAAAGCTAGCGAAGCCCAGAAGGAAGGTTAAGTGCCCTCCCATACACCACAGGCATGCAGCTTTTAATGATGTGATTCCCAGATCAATCCCTTCTTCTTTATGTGAAAGGGTAATTATTTACCATTTCTTTTCATCTTTCTCATTCAGTATTTGGCCTCTGATGTTATTCAGCATTTCCTGCTGCAAGGCCTACATTACACACAAAGTGCTGAATTTCCCTCAGGGAGCTCTCCCTATCCTACCCAAGTGCTTCCAGGGTATCCCCTTCAGTAGGAGGCCATTATTACCACTGCTTTATAATGGAGAAATGAAAGTCATAGATGCCTGAGGTATCCAACAATTTTGGCTGCTCAGATTGAGACAGCCGCTTTTTACAGAGTCCTTAGCATTTTCAGCACTTTTGATGGGCATGCCTACATGAGCAGATTAAACCCTCAGGCTGAGGAACCCTCAGCTGTCTGTGCTGTCACGTTGCCGGAGCATCGCCTGCCACGGCACAGTTAGGACTCTCCCAAGTCATTTGCAAGGATGGCTGAAGAGTCCACATACTTCAAGGTCTGCTCCTAATAAGTGGTTTGTTCGCAGCCATCTGCTTTGGAGTCCAGGAGTGTGTAAGTGCACACGGGGAGGTCGCCGTGCCAGCTGGCCTGAGCATCGCCAGCCCCTTCTATGCGCCAGACCTCTCTTCCAAAAGGATTCACATCCAAGCCACTCTTGTATGCCTTAGTCATAAACATCTCTCCCAATCTTTGCCACAGAAATTTCACCAAAGAAGACGGAGAGGTTACAGTACATAAGCACACTTCACTGCTGGGGAATGCTCTGCATTTAAAGCAGTGAGGAAGAAAGTACATGGTACCTATGAAGAGGCTGTATCATAAGGACCCCAGGAAAAGGGAACAATTTTGCTTTCTTCTGACTTTTAATAGACAAACTTCTACCGTTTCTGTCAGACGATGTCTTTTAGTCAAAATTTGTCAAGCTGCTTTCAAGAAAAAATTGTATTAATTAATTTCCTTGTTCTGAAAACAAATGGAGGTGTTTTTCATAATTTGCTGAAAGTGTCTTGAATGTTTTTAAACAAAGTCTGGTTCTAAATGTAGTGATGTTTAATTACTTTTAGAAGGAGATATTGTGAAATTTTTAAACATTAAACAGACCATTAAATGGTGATCCCATTCAAAGTATTTTTTTTCAGGTCTGGAGACTCTAAGATCAATATGCTGGTTTTCTTCACATGCAAAAATGCTCACTGAAATCAAGAAAAATCCGGGGAGACAATTGTTGCTTTTACTAGTTTGGCTGCTAAAACTGACTTACCAGAACTTCAGGCTGTATATAATGCATCTATAAAACACTTCCTGGAAAAACTAGCTTCAGGTTTTGTAAGTGTAGTGTCAGGGGAAATTCAGAGCGAACATTAGGAAAAGGTTCTTCACCCAGAGGATGGTTGGGCACTGGAACAGACTCCCCAGGGAAGTGGTCATGACACCAAGCCTTTCAGAGGTCAAGGAGTGTCTGGTCAATGTTTTTAGTCATATGGTTTAGTTTTTAGTTTTAGGTAACCCTGAGAGGAGCACGGAGTTGAATTTGAAGATCTTATTGTCCCTTCTGTCTGGAGAACTGGAGATACTCTGTGATTTTAAAGAGCCCGAGAAAGCCTGTGCCCACCTCAGCATCTGACTCCTAGTGCCTACAACCTGGGATCCAGCAAGTTAGCCAAGAAAAGATGAAGCAACTTAGTTGTGACAAACCAATACATTTTTACTCAGCAAACACATTTTTGCCAGTTTATTTGATTGTATGATCCTTTTCTTTCAGCACCTGCTTTGCTGTAATCTCTCTGCTGCCGCATCTTAGCTCTCAAAATAAAAGTCTGCTCTTTGTTTCAAAATATGAAGACCTGCAGATTCTTAATGGTGTGCTGTGAGATCTTTTACTAGAAGTTTCCCTTAATTTCAGTTTTTAAAAAAATGGCTGAGGTGATAGCTAAAACTCTGCATAAAAGCATCCCATTCAAAGGAGTTGTTCGTTATTTCCATTTCCCACCTTTACAGAAGTCACATCTCATATAGTTAAGGATTGGCAAGCTGAATGCAGGAAGTGTCAGGAAACATGTCAAAGTATTCCTGAGCATCCTTTGTATGTCTCAGATTCATATCTATATGCAGGAACACATGCATGCAGGCACAGGAGAGAAGTAGCTGAGCTTTCATTATCCAAACTACTGGTGCCAGCTCTTGGCTTGAGTCCTCAGAGGCTTCAGTGAAACCACTTGAAGCAACGTGGTCTGAGGGGGCAAAGATGGAGCCTTAGTCTGCCTCCCCTGTGACATAGCTTCTCTGTGAGCAATGGCTGGCTCTTGCTAGACTACAGCCGCTGTCAGAGCCATTACTGGAGAGCTGAGTCTTTCCATGAACTAACACCAAATCCCACCTCTTGCCTTGAGAGCTCTGCTAACAGCTATGGATGGGTTGTTCCATGAAAAGTAAGATCTTGCAAATCTTTGAGAGCAAATCCTGTAAAATTAGCTCTTGGGGCTATGGCTAACTGGTCTGAAATGATGATTATTTCTATTTCATACAAGACCTCACAGATTATTTATTTCTAGTATGTGAAAATTTAAACTTTGGCTACACAAAGTCTTGGAGATCTGCAGGAAACACTCAAAAAAGATGAGGCCTTTTATAGACGAACTTTTCAGATCAACTAAATCAGTCTGTCTGCTAACTTGCTGTTCTCACCATCTTGAGCACAGAAGTGTCTTTTAGATGGATGAGCTGAACCTCACCAAGGAGCAGCAGACTCTGAGACTCTATATATTCCCTAAGAGCTTTGGATAAGAAAACCCAGACAGAAATAGGTAAGGTGACAGAAGACAGAAAAAGAGGGAAAGTATAACTGATAAAACGTTTTTAAAATCTTGCAGTCACACAAGCTTGGCAGTTTTGGCTTATCTGAGTTTTCTAACTACCCCAATAGCACTTGTAATCACTTACTGAAGCTCCTACGCAAGGTAAAGCCGTGTGGGTGGGCTCTAGACACACTACAGGTGATGCAGACTGCTTTACAAAAACCTGAATGCTCTTGAGAGCATTCAGAGTAATTTTACCTCAAGACTCATGGAATTTAGGACTCCAGTGGTCTTTTTGAGTAGTACCTCTTCACAAGTCTGGATCTGAGCACTGGGATTGTAGCACCCCCTCAGCCTGCACTGAGGTCTCAAGAGAGCACTGAATACGACTTTCTAGCCCATCCAGTGCTGAATCAAGATCCCCATCAAACTTTATTCCAGTTCAGCTGTGGTTCTCTGTCTTTCCTTACTACTACTTTCCTTGCTCTGCTGTTGGTGCTTGTGACAAGTGTGGCTATATGATCCTTAAAAAAAATCCTGATGCAATCCTGCTCAGTTTACAAAAACCTTTGCATTTCCATTGCAGGTTGAAACATCTCTTGTTTAGGATGTAATTGTTGGTCATGTCTTCACTTTACTGTTCATGTTTACAATTGGTTGCTAAGGGCTGTTACTGCTTTTGCCAAAGATACTGTCTTTCACTGCTTATTTAGCCTCCCCTGGAAACTTCTGAGGAGATGAGCTGTCATACAGAAGTACAAGGCCGAATAGCAGATCATTTTCTTTAATGTCAAACAACAAGATATTACAGAAATGTAATTATGGAAGGTCCTCATGTCAGGTCTAAATCAGACTACATATTTATATCCCAGCTAGCACTCTGCATCCACAAGTTTGATTGGTGCTTCCATACAATTCTTTGAGAGTCTACAGATGTTACATATACATATACTAACAACAGTAAATACATTAATATTAATAAATTAGAGCTTTGAATTGCAATTTATTTGTCCACTACTTGATTGTCTCTTCTAATTGCACTGCAGTGCATTAAGATGATGGAGGAGATTGCCAACACATCATTTGTTCTCTGAGGAGGCAAAAATGTAACCAGTTGTCCTGAAGCAATTAGTTTTAGGGTTATTCTAAATATGTTAGCTTCTCTAACCCTTCAATCTTCCACTGCTCCCTACCAATAACAGTGCTGCCACGTAGCTGAAAGCAGTGAAGAACTTCACAGATGTCTTTTTGTTCTGAAGAAAAGCTTGCACAGTGTAGTACTGAATGATGATCCTAGGTTTCTAGGCAGGGAAATATTACTCAACATATAATATTATCCTATACACATAGAGAATGATGTCTGAAGCAATGAGGCACATCTTACAAAAGAGTCCGATTTTATTCCTCTTTGAAAGAAACTGCACCCAAAATTCTGGATGTTGCATCTTGGCCAGAATCCTGGTATAATGTTGAATTTTCTAATAAAGAAAAACATGCAATGCCACTGTCCCAAATCTACAATCAAGGAAAGCACAGTTGTATTCTTAAGTGACTTCTTTGGAAATGAAAACATTTCTGTTCAATTGCCTCTTCTGTCAAAAATTTCATTTTCAACCGTATCTAATTGGACTGTTCCGTAACTCAGCCAAGGCAAATGCTAGGCCTAGACCTACCTGGACAACAGATAGGAAGAGACGTGGCCAAAGAATACAGTTTTGAAAGGGGCAGATTTACTCAAGAGACATTTGTCTCAATCCATTAGGAGCCTAGCTCAGATTCCCATTGCTGGTGCTTTACAGAACCCCTGAAGGCAGAACGAAGGAATGAATCAAGGCCTTGGTTTTCGGGTGACTCAATTTTTGACAAGTGCCTTTGTACATAGCTGGAAATGTCCCCGAGGTCACAGCATCAGCAAGTCTTTACAAAAAGCTTTTATCATTAAAAATTAAGACAAATTTCCGTCTAATCTTGATTCTGAAGAATCCAACCCTTCAACATTTTGATGTCTTCAACTACAGAATGCCTTGGAAAAACATCTCAGACTACTACTACAAACTGCTGTGCAGGGCCTAGGACAACCCAACATCTTACCTTGCCTATCAGAGAAAAGCAGTCACCCAGAAAACAGCAAACTTTGCTTCCTGACCTTATCTAAGGTCTTATCTGTTTTAGTTCCACATACTGCACAAAGATACTGTTGGTCTGGGGGTCAGTAAGAGGAAGCTGTTCTTAGGAACTCCAGTTTAACACTGTAGAGAAGAAGCTACGCTGACTTTTAGTCCTACGTGATACCAGGAGTATTGATATTTTTTGACCCTCAAATCGACCTGACAATAGAAAAAAGTGAGGACTCACTATCATGCACAACCCTATGCTACTGTTAATATAATTCTGAAATCAAGACAGGCTAAAAGGAACGCTTTTATAAAACTGCCACTATAAATTAACTTATTTGCTTCTATCAAGCCAAAATGTATTTTTAAAAGCCACAGCATCCTCTTAAAAAATGTGCTTCATCAGAGCCATTAGTTCAGGGTTTCTAATATTAAACACACAAGTCCCAAGTTCAAAGAAGGGTGTGGGAACCTCTAAGGCAGGATCAACACGATACTTCACAGTCAGGAAGAAGATGCTCTTAACTCCCATCCAGGCCCAATGCATAAGCAGGATCAAAAGGGACACAACCCACCCACACTATATTCTAAGCCTGGAAACCTCCTCTTACAAGAGGTACATAAAACAGTCCTTCAAAAGAACTGAACAAGGTCTACTCTTTTCAAATACACCTTGAGGTGGTGGTCTTGGTTCCACTTTGATGTCATTGCTTGGAAATTAAACATTCACTGAAGGACCACGTTCATCCCTGGTCATTCAAACCTGTGGTTTATATCTTCCAGGCTCCTGCTGCTATCAGTAATCCCTAGGATGGCTGCAGTGATGGAGACCATCCCCAATCCTACTGAGCAAGAATGAGGCAGGCTGTGCTCGAAAGACAACAGACACGAATGAGTCTGTAACTGAGAGGTGTGACCAGTCCTTTGGCGGGTGGTAATCTTAGATTACAAGAAGTGAAATATTTATTTGCATCATGTTAATCTATGAAACACCTAAAAGCTCAAATTTTCTCCATCAGTACCCTAACCATAAGGTTACCGAGCAAAAGCAAGATATTTTTGCTCCTACCTAGGTTATCTATAAACATGTTGAAGCAGCTAAACATTCTCATCCCTTCTTTAGTTCAAAAGTAGCAGAAGATACACAGCACTGCTAATGCTACTTTAGTGACATGCCTAAATAGGGACTAAAGTGACTATCAGTAGCCAGGCTAGTCCTGAGAATAAATTCAAGCATAAAGCTTACCTAGTTAAGAGGTTTGCTCTATGTCAACAATAATAAGAATGAAGAAATCATGAGATGGAAATATTCCAGAAAGCAAGACCTTCTAGATGGCACTCCTGTCAAGGTAGAGCGACTCTGTGTGCTATTAATCTCACCAACCACTGGAAAAGCACGTACAATACTGTCATTGATAGTTGTGTGATTTCAAGGCTAATTAAGCCTATTCACTGTTTTGAGTCTGCTTAAATACATTAGTGGGATTCTTCTAGCTTCTGCAGCTTGCCAGCACTTTCTGCTCAAACTGTCTCAGAATGTCTCCGGTATATGCAAATTTACACTGAACGTACAGCTATAAATTATAGCAAGATTATTCTATCATCTGAGAGTACATCCATCTGAGATGAGGTCAACAACCTTGCAGGTAAACCAAATCCTCATACCTTAAGAGGGCAAATGACATAACTGAAAATTCTGTAAAAAGAAGCATTATGGCTTCGTTTTGAGTTCCTGCATTTGATTGTAATTTTTATCTCTACATATATTAATAATACAGCTAATTTTCTATAAGTTAACTATTGATGAGGTACTGTGAAGTACTTTTTATGAACTGCCTTATTAATGTTCTGCGGCAAATTTATTCTGTATTTGGACTGTACTGCCATTGATTTCTATTTCTTAACTTGTTAGACAATCAGGGGGAGAAGCTCATCTCCAGTGTCATCAAAGAAGATTATGTTTGAGAGCTTTGTTCAGTTAATTATCAGCACAGCTTTGCATTCATTTCCTCGTAACGTGGTTTTACCTAAAGGGCTGACGTTTATTTCCTAACAAGCTAGTACCTGAATATGATGGCAGCATGAAGAACACCCTGCAATATCAAGTCTGATTTCCTAGAGAGAAGCACGGACAAACCTGGGGGCTTCTGCATCACGTGCTGGTGCTGTGGTAAGAGAGCTGTTCCCCTCTGCCTTGGCTCAGACTCTACGTGGCCTCACACAATTTTACAGTGTACTGTGCTCCCCTGTCGTGGTACTATGAGAGGTAAATTGGTCAATTGCCATTGTTCCTTGTAAAGAGTTCAACTGCTGTTTATCACAGCCTACTCCTAAACGCTCAGAGCTGCATTATGCCAGCATTACATATATTATTTATTAGCTAATAGATTGTTGTTCTGACTCTCTTGCTGGTGCCAGCAGTGATGCTACTGACTACTCTTTACAGATATCCAGAGGAGGAACAGGGATGTATAGAAGCCAGACACCTAAGTCACAGCTGATCTACCCTTATGGCTAAATATAGATTTCCTGCATTAGAAACAAATAAATTAAAAACCCCACTGATTTTATTGGCCTGAGACTTTTCTTTTATTGTTTCCCTATTGTTCATACCATAATCCATGAAGAAGTGCATTCAAAATAATATTCTGTGTTTTCTGATTACGCAGTTAGCATCATCATATTTTCATGCTGGTGAGCAAAAGTAGTTTAAGAAACTCATCCTTTAAGAAACTCCAACCCTCCAGACTTGGAAGAAGGAATGTATTGCACAGCAAACAAGTGAAAACTCAGGAAGATGCCAATGTGCGACTTGCACTGAAATTTCTGCATATGCTGTAGCAAGCACTGGGACGGACAAAAAGCAAAATAGCCTTTGCTGTCCTTCCAGGTTTTATGAAGAATACAGGCAGGTTAAAGCTTAATATATTTTCAATATCTTGACTGATGTATACTCTCTCTAAGGCTTTTATGGTATTTAGTGGTATGGGAAGCTGTACTTGGACTGACATTGTACGGTAACCACGATAAGAAACCTCCAAGTCCTGTTCAATGAACACTTGAGTAGTTGAGCTTCTCTGCTCAATTTTTTTATTTAGTCATATATATGCATTTTACTTAGATTTAACTTCAGCATGACTGAGCAATGTATCTATTACAGCATGGAATATGATACCTCTAACTGCATAATAGTGAAGAAAAAATTCCAAATAATGAAATTCTTTGCATATCTTTTCCATGTAGCCACAGAATTATAGATTAAAAAAACATAGGAAGCTATGGGATTGCACAAAAATCTACATTTACAATAGGATTAAATCCACTCTGTAATGTCTTAAGCAACTTATTTTCATATTATCCCACAGAACACTGTTGCACATGTTAAAAAATCTCTGCAATTTAATATTGGAAAGTTTATTTTGGCTTGAAGTTAATATTCTTGTTACAAAGTAAACACACATTTCTCGCTAGTATAATGTAAGTTAAAACAACATGTTCCAAAGATTTATTATAAAATCCAAGAAATCAAATACCCAGTGCTACTACTCCAGCAATAACCACAAAAAAAGATGCCCACTACAGATGGGAAATCAAAAATATTTTCTCTTAGAGTGCTCATATCCTGATAAAACTAGAAACAGCAAAATTCAGCAAAGTAAACTACAGCCTGTTTTTTATCATGCATCCATGTTTATAATGTTCAGACACATATTAGGTAAAAAAAACTTATTCCTAAAAATGATAAAACTTACTACAGCAATACTAGACAAACATGTAAACTCCTTTCAGAGGCAATCATTGCTTAATTCCAAGAGCTGTGAGCATTGCTGGGTCAGAAGACATTATGCAATAACATGATGAATTAATACAAGTGACCCCTGAAAACATCCAAAAATTCATTTTTAGACTGCACGTATGTCCGCTCTGATGAAGCTGAAGTGTCTTACAACTTTAAGTGCTTCCCTTTCTGGCTCCCAGATCTGCCTGTGAGGAGCAGCAGGTCTGTACTTGGGTAGAGCAGACACCTTCAGGGGGGTCTGCAGTGGAATCCCACTGCACTGACATACTTCCAGTCACTGCCCCCTTCACTAGATAGCCCAGCTTGCGTTCCTCCTCTGAGCTGAGCCCAGACAG
This sequence comes from Rhagologus leucostigma, assembly GCA_013397725.1. NCBI lineage: Eukaryota > Metazoa > Chordata > Aves > Passeriformes > Rhagologus > Rhagologus leucostigma. The sequence goes on from VZTD01003554.1 coordinate 965,910, forward strand.
ACCCTTCCCAATGTGCTGTTTATATAAGAACGACAGACAGAGTAAAACACTGGCTGAAATATCCTTCAGCAGGTAGCTTTAAATACAGTAGCATCATGGAATATATTTTACCTGCACATGTGGCTACATGAAGCTCAAGAAAGTCACACAAGATCAAGATTTTTTTCCAAAAGTGACAGCAGCAAACCATTTGGCAAAATCCCAAACGTTGGCAAGAAAGCTATTGCACATCTTGACCTCTCGCCATGCTTTGAATGGCAAGCCAGAATTTGCCAATTAACTTTCACTTAGAAAGAAAAAAGGCTGAGTATTAATAAATATATGTGATATGGCATCGCTAAGGCAATGGGACATCTCAAAATGCTGAAGCGAATGGAAATGTTCAGGCTGAAGCGTGCTGCTCCAAACAGCACCTCTCCCTCATCTCAAGCTGAAGATGTTTTACTGTTTGCATATGTTTGAATCAGGGCAACCGGCTGAGCTCCAGTGACAGCACCCAGCTGAGAAAGAAGGCGAGAGCAATTCGGATGCTGTGGTGAGAGTTGCCTGCAGAACCACTCTTTGGAAAAAAAAAAATTGTAACAAGCCAGCTGCAAGTTCCACTAAGTCTGAACGAAGAGAGAGTTTATCAGTTGTATCAGATTTGTCAGTTGTTTGAACAGAATAGACAAAGGTTTTAAGAACCAGAAACAAACTATTCTTTCTGTACTGTACCTCATCTCTCTGGGAAAGACTTTCAGAGTTTTGCTAGCACATCTCAGTGATGAGAGAAGAAACAAATCTCACAAGTGGCATGTACTCACTGACCCTGCCGCCCTGAAAATTCCCATTAAAACTCTCTGGAGGATTGTGCCCCAGGCTTGGCTGGGATGTTCAGTTTCACAAACCTTGCCCAGCCTCTCAGGCTTGGTGCTAGTTCTGATGTAACTTGGACTGACTCGCCAGCTGAGCAAACTCCAACTCTAGACGTTTTTAATGGAAAACGTTACCATACAGGTTTTTCACCCTCCCAAGCCTGCCCAGTCTCACTACTGTTCTTCCTCTTCTAAACCATTCCTGGCACCCCCTCAGAGCTACAGGATGGGGTCACTGAAATCCTCTGCTTAGGTGTCCTTTTAATAGCAAGGTCTTGATGACTACGTATTTGCTAAGGAACCTTGTCTCCACCTGATGCTATGGACACTTCCTTTCTTATACAAACAGTGAAAAAGTGACAATTCTGGCAGTGTTGCTAGAGTCCATCTTATCTGCAATGAATTAAAATGCCCAAGAAACTGCATATATACTGCCTATTTTATCTTAATCATTATGTAACTTGAATTGAATGGAGTCCAAACCCTACTATAAATATGGACAGTACATACACAGGGTATAAACAAAGGTCTACCTTCACCCAGGCAGTGAAATTCTGATAGAAGAAACACGCTGAATGGTTTGTAGAAACTATGTAGCCAATGAACATGCTTATTCGTAAAGACATTGAGGGTTTTAAATCCAGGGGCCAGCATGCTACCTACCTACAGAAAGCATATATGACAGTATATATTAGACTACCACAATGCTACATGTATTTTCTTCTATAGAGGGGATTTTTCAGTCCCCGCGTAGATGGGGTAATTCCAACGACAGCTACCGAGAAGGCTGAGGTTTTGTATCATCAGGTTTCCACAAGCGCTGTTAGAGCATCGGAAACAAATGACGAGCCTTTATCGGTAGAGCTCACCCACGGCAGGAGGTAGAATACTACGAAATGTCATTCCCTCCCTTTAGCAGCTCTGACGGAACAAAAATACAAGCCACGGTTTCCAAAGCGCTCCAGGGTGAGGGTTGTATTATGCTTCCTTAGACCGATCCAGGCAGCCGGGGANCGGCCGGCCCGGGCGCTCCGCGGCCAGCAGGCAGTTCTCGCCTCCCCTGACAGTCCCATCAGGGCGGGAGCTGGGGATGACTCGGGCTCTCAAATAAATACAAATAAAAGCAAAAGGCAGCCCTCGGCGGAAGAGGGATGCCCTCCCGCTTACCTTGCTCCGCGGGCGCCCGGGGCGCCGCCGGGGGCTGCAGGAGGGATTCCCCGGCGCTGGCAAGGGCTGCTCGGGCTTCCCCGGGCACTGCGCGGCCGCCAAAGCCACGGCGAGAGATTTGTTTTGGTCGCTCCTTCCCGGGGAGGGTTTTCCTCTACATTCCCGGCTCCACATCACCGCCCCCCCCGGCACGGAGAGGGCTGGAGGTGGAAAAACCGCGGCAAAGGCATCTCCCTCCTACCCCCGGAGATGAAAAGCCGCCGGAGCAGCCGCGCGGCGAGCGGCTGGGGTGTCGGGCGGAGGGGGGAGGCGAGGGGGGATAAGAGTCGAGCCGTCGCTGCCCTCGCCTCGCTGTAATCCCCGGCTGCATGCGAGCCGCCGGCTGCCGGCGCGGCCGCCCGTGTCTGCGGCTGTGCGCGGCG
>VZTD01003554.1:968365-1103611 GCA_013397725.1 Rhagologus leucostigma
CGCAGCCCCCTCCCCGCGCTGCCCCCTGACAAAGGGTGCACCTTCCCCCCGCCGCCCGCCCGGGCAGGGGATGCGCGCTCGCACACAGACACGCAGCCACGCACAGACACTGTGCCCGTGCCACAGGCAGGGCACGCACACGCGCACGCACGCACACACACACTCGGGCACATGCATGTACACACACAACCCACACCAACTCCCCCGGCAGGGGATACACACACGCAGGAACACACACAACCCACACTAAGGGCACCCTCTAGGCAGGGGATTCTCCTCTCACACAAGCGTGAATCCACATTAACATTCCTATCTACGGGATGCACACACCTCTTAGACCTCCCAAACACCGCCCTCCCAGATAGGGAATGTGCAGACAGGCGGACAAACACACCACACATGCACATACACTTCCATATACTGTCCCCTTCCATAGAGACACACAACACCTTCTCCTGATCCACAGCATCCCTTCCCAGTTTTCCTTTCCTATTCCCAGCCCGGGCAGGGCACAGGCACACAGCACACAACACAGGACTGTACCTGGCCGATGACCTGGCTGTCCCAGCCTTGCTACTGACATGCTGAGGGCCTGCCCAAGGCTGAACCCCACAGCAGAAATGCAGTGCCTGGGGAGCCAGTACTCTTCATGGGGCAGGGATTAATGCATTTTAATCATCAAGTCTTGGCAAGGTAGCAGGCTGCAATCAAGACTTCAGCTACTCCTACTGCATCTTGCTGCCTCCCATAGTATTTTATAGGTCTGTATTGTTTTTCCTTGATCATTCCTGATAATGGGAGGAAGTCTCTTTCCCTCATTCAGTAATGCCCCACTATATTTCAGGTATCAGATTAGAAAGCTACTCTCCTTTTGAAGCTCTTCTCTGTTTCTCAGGTTTCATAACAGTTCCTCTGTAGCTTTGCCCTCTGCATTGTGTTGCCCAGGCTTCATCTCACCCTATGGCTCTGAGACTCTGCCTTCACTGTTGCACATTTTGCTGCTGGGATGAAGGTTTTCCAACAAAACTTTTATCAGCTTCCTTTTTGTTTGTTTTTTTTTTTTTATTCAAAGACCTAATTCTTTTGAAAGCTATCCAAGGAAGAGACTGTGCAGTATTTTCCACCATGATTTCAATTACAACCCACTAAAAACTAGGTTAAACTTTGAATGCTCATTTACTGTGCTAATTTTCACCTGTTTTATTTAATTCCTTGACTTCTGTCTTGGGGATCTATAAATGTATGATTTTTTAAAAAGCCTGCCCACCTTCTCCCAGCCTACCTGCAGACATTTTCTGAATGGCAACCACAGCAGTAGTCCTAGTCAGTGCTGAGTTCAAGGCTAGTTTTCTATGGAAAGCTCCAGCAGAATGTACTTTGTCTGAAACCTGGACACCTGTGGCATAGACATCCGTGCCTATGCTGCTCAGCCTAGTCTTACCCTTATGGTCAGTCAGGGAAATTCTCTTTTCATATCTTACATATGATAAACAAAGCTCCATAGCAACCCATTCCTCTCCTCAGCTACTCCCCAACTGAAATGTCCGCATCTATGTATTTTATTTGTTCCACCCCTTGCGTGTACATGTGTCTACGTGTCTCATTAATAATTTTTGAGTGCACCAATCAGTTTCAGCTGAGCAAAACTCTCAAAGATAATTAAATTACAACAAGTTTAAGAAAAAGAACTTAATGTGGATGGAGAAGCTAACTACACATCTCTTTGTGCTCAGAGCAAGGCAAATCAGTGAGAAAAGTTAACTGGAGCTTCTGTCTTCTTAGCCACTGTAGTTCAGTAAAACCCACGAGACACAGCTGTGGGAAACTGGAGTTCATTCCTTCAGATTCTCATTAAATAATAGGTTCTGAGGAGCTCCAGTTCTCCTCTAGTGCTTTTCGTGATGCAGTGAGTGGTTTTGAAGCAGACTGTGTTTTCTTGAGATTTTAAAATTTGATTTTTCATTTTTGACAAAGGAAGACTGTCTTATCTCCCTCTCATACACATACCCCCAGACACTAATAAGTCTTGCTTATTGGGAAGACTGACAGAAAGTGCAGTTGATAGGTGAGTTCCTGCAGTTCTTCAGCTACACTGGTATGCATGATGTGTGGACACTGCTCCAGAATAAGCAGTTGATCTGCTTTCAAAAAGGAGAAGTTATTCTGGAATAAAACGCTCCTTATTTTGCTAGTATGTCCACAGTAAAAGTAACTTTATTCTGGGAAAGTATTTTTGCACAAGAAGTACATTACCCTGTCTAGAGACGTGTTTACATCACTGCATCTTTGTTGTTCAATTTTCCTTGATATACGAATGCTAACGGTTCTTGCCTCTCTCCTTTTCTAGGCTTGGGCCTTTTATGTTCATGAACACTCATCTTCTGCTCTTACACTGGCATGTTTGGATATTGAAAGGAAGCCTTAGCTGATTCTCTAGTTACCAGAAATAAAATGCAAAATGTATGGCCATGCTGATGAACAGTGTCTGTCAGACCACGTGGGAAAGATTTCCTTCAGAGGAGTTTAGTCTCAGTTGGTCAGATAAGGGGAAGAAAGAAACAGCTTGAGTTTCTTTCTCAAGAGAAAGAAAAGTCTCTTTTCTACCAAGATTTCTGCTGCAGGATTTTTCTCCCTCATTACAGCGATGTTCTTCAGAGTACCTTTCATGCATCAAGACCATCCTTGTAAACATCCTGGGCCTCTTCCTTCTTGCTTAACACCTGATTTGCATAGATGAGCCCACTAGGTCTCTGTGAGGCAGTGCTTCCCAAACGCCTCCCTGCAGTGAGAGGAGAAGCTGTTTAGAGGAAGGCATGGATGGAGAAGAATGGGCAGACATTTGGAAAAGCATAGTTAAATCCTGATACGTCCAGGAGGATCATTCAAAATCACAGTCTAACTGTTGCAAGAAATAATTGTCTTCTCCGCTGCTGACCATCTTGGCCACACCAGTGAACTCATGTGACCCACTCATTTGCTTCCTTTTGAAGGAAGAAGAGTGGGTTTGTGTTTGTCAGGGCCTTGAAGGCACGACCAGGACTGCTGACCCTCCCCCACTTTCCCTGGAGACTCCCCAGTCCCTCTCTATAGTCCAGGACCCCATTTCAGCTCAACACAGAGCTTTCAGTCCCTGCCTCAGAGACACTTCTCTGTGGAGAAGGGAATAATCTACTTACAGACTGGTTTAATGGCTATTCCTTACTTGTAGAAGCAGATATTACATTAAGCACCAGCAACAGGAGGACTGCTGTAATCAGCATCAAAGTTGGCCTGTCTAAATAAATGGTTGATCATTTTCCTGGGTGTAATTGTCTCACTTATTGCAATGCCAAAATATAATGTCTGATGGTTTTGAAATGTATCATAATTTCCCAGCAGCCTCTAATAAAAAGCAAAAAAAAGTTCTAGGAGAAAAGTGAACCCCATCCCACTGCCCTTTCTATTACTCAAGACTTGCAGAAAAAAACAAGTCAAACAAAGGCAGCTTCTTGGCCAAGTCCAATATTCTCTTGAAATAAATCACATTGGAAATAGCATCTGGCAGTAGCATAACCCACCACAGTTCAGACCAAGTCTGGTCTGGATTAGGGACTTCCTGATTATTGGAATAGCTTTCCATGCTTCCTATTGAGTGGTTGGGGTTTTTTTCACTTTTTTTTCCCTATTTTTTTCAGGTTTTGGTTTCCTTTATCATATTTCTCTAACACAGAATAATATGTTTTCTATTCTTGTTGCCACAGATTAGGCTCTGACACACTTTTTCCGAGTGTTCGGTTCTAGAGGGGCTCCTGGAAGTATTTTCAGTTCTTCCGCAGGATGCAATGGGACAGCAATCTCACGAGTGTTTAAAGGCTGTCTTGTGGACACATCTAGGAATGATATGCTGCTGTGCACAGGGACAATAGTGGCAGCTTTTCCCTCTCTAGTGCATTACATGGAAATTTACAGAGCTGGGTATCACAAAACCAGCAACAGAGCCGAGCAAGAGCATAGCCAGGAAGGACAGATCATGGGAAATATGCCATTGTCAAATAAGCCATAACTTGGATGGGTTTGAGGGCAGTTTTTTGTCTGTTTATAAAAATTGATTCATTGTTCCTTTCTTCTCTGGGTAGAATTTTTTGGGGTTTTTTTGGTTTGGTTTTTTTTTTCAATTCTGGACAAATCTGCACAAGAATATAGTAATTGGTGTCAGGGCTACAATCAGTTGTAGACATGACAAGACACAAACGGAAACCAAACGAGCTAAACAAAGGAATATCATTATGGCTGAAGTTGAATTAGTAGAGTTACAGTTAGAGCTGTACAAGCTGAATTTTCAAATGTAGGCATCTTCTCATATGCAGAAGTCAAATAGATAATATTTACTGGTTGGGTTTTATGTCAAGCAAACAGGATGCCTGCTGAGTGGTTCCTGGAGCTCCAGACTGCAACATTTGGATTCTAGGATGTAGGACTCTGCTTTGCATAGCATAAGATAGTGATGATTTCCACAAAGTCAAAAGTCTTTTTCCAATCTCCTGTAGTAAGCTATTGCAGCTTGCATTTTTACTTTTTAAAAAAAACATATTTTGTAATATAATTTTTATTTTTTTATTAGCATGAGCTGTATTTTAATCCTATCTGACAATTAAAATGTTATCTGGTGTTATTCACAGACCTTTAAATTGAGATCCCTTATTTTGGCCCTATGCCAGATCACAGCCTCAGAAATAATTAAGCTTTGTTCATGAATCTCAGGAACGGTACATCCCAGGTATAAACTTGATCTGCTATTGCTTTTTAGAAGTAGCAGTAGTTTGGTCCAAGCTGATGACAACTGAGCAGCCTAATAAAACCCAGTCCTGTCCTGTCCTAACAAAACCTAGTCCTGCGAAGAGCTGGCGCTTGCTGGTTGTATTACATAGGGGATGCTTATAGCCAAAGGTATAAACAAGCATGAGGCTTGTTTAGGTGATTTAGTCTTGCCTGAAAACTTTGAACTCCAAAAGCTCTGCAATGAAAAAAATGCTTCCTTAAATACCATCTCCGAGGAGATGATTTTCATGCCTTCCTGTTCCACTGCCTCTTCCACAGTCCCTCACTGCTGCAGTGCACACCTTCTTCCCCATCTCTGTCGAGACAGAGCCCCACAGGTGGGGTTCTCCATTCCCAGGAGGGCTGCTATGGAAGACATCCTTTCCAAGCTGCTTTGATAGGTTTGCAGTATCTGACTGGAGTTTATGTACCAGGCACAAATTTTTCTGCCTTTCCCCAGTCTGGTGAAATGGGAGTCAGAATTTTCAGGCTTGTTTTGGATTATTTCTGTTCTATGTCAAAAATGATTTAATGATGGATTAATTAAAAGTCATCTGTCACAATAGTTTAGGCTTAAGCAGAAGGTATTTTCTGCACAGGTCAAAGCTGAAGGAAAACAGCAAGGACTGGAAGAAGAGATGTTCTGCAGCCACTCAGAATAACCAGCTAAATACCTCTCTTTATTAATAAGGGAGAATGCAACATCTAGAAGCAGAGGATTTTGCAATGGGAAGATACCAGTTGCAGAGAGAGGAGGATGAGCTTGTGATAAGTTGTGAGAGGTATGAAGCCTCTAGTTATAAGGGCACTCCCCCTAAGCTGAGTGGAAGAGAATAGAGACTGAGCAGAGAGATAGGGCCAGACATGTGGGACGAGAGCTTCCTCCATATCTTGATCTCTGACGGGGTCTTGGGGGAGCTGAATTTGCCTGAAAGGCAGTTTGCAGCTTTCCTTGAGAAGAGCAGTTCTGCAGGTACCAGGCACTGAGCTGTGCTCAGGCAGCCTAGGGCTGCCCTGACATTGGGATGGGAACTGGGAAGTAAGCTTCCCAGAGGTTAGACTAAAACTGTTGTCAACACATCAAATAAACTTGAGCTGCAGTTAAATAGGATAAATTACATGTGGATAATTTGTTTAAAACTTACTGTATTGACAAGTGAAGTGTTAGGCCTTAGAGCTCTCATTCACATAATTATTTTTCATTTTCAACTTTTCCCCAGGGATTAAATCTCAGGACTGGAATGCAGAAAACCTGTGGACATTTCCTCTTTTAATGAAATATCTTGATATCACCAGCAAAGCCTGACAAAATAATGAGCCCATATTTCTCCAGCTGTGAATAACACATGGCATAGAACTGTGTTCTGCTCCTGGCTTGCAGCACAAAACAACCAGCAAGCTGAAAAACCCCACAAATTGCTTTCAACTATTTTTAAAGGGTTAAATAAACTCAGGAGTTTCTTAGTTTTGTTTTGGTTTTGTTTTCCTCGTGTGGGATTGTAGACAAATCTGATAGAGTAATAAGTTAACCTAATTGCCTTTTTTTCTTTAGCATTCACCCCAAGAGTTCCCTGCAGCCTTTTTTATCCTTTGTAATATCTGGAAGAGAGTACTGCTGTGATGTGCAAATGGAGCACTGAGCCCAAGTGGAACCTCCTTGAAGACAATAATGAAGTTGTTGCCAGGTAATGGTTTCAATTTGTAAGCTTTTTGGGAAAGAACTATAGTTTTTCTTAAAGACATCTGAAAAACAGAGTTTCCTGCTTGTGAAGACTCTTGCTTTTTCCAATCATGAATGGCAGCATCTCAGCTGAAAAAAATGCAGCTTCCTGGACAAGCTGCAGATTAATTCAGTGGTGGAAGGTTGATCCCTGCCTGGGACACACTTGCACAGTGAGCCCATAGAAGTTTTTTCAGGCTTCAAACCTGAGGTGTTTGAGCTCAAAAACTTGGGGAGTGGGTACTTTCACTCGCTTTCACTCCACTGCTGCAAAACTGGAGGAAAGACTGTCTAGGTGGATGGGTCCCAGGTTTCCAGGGTCTTGCCTCAGGGAAATCTGAACATACACCAGTATGTGGGGGTCAACATTAGTGTGGGGGACTCCAGAGAGATACAAAGCAGATTGCTTGTGGCATGGCAAGCCAGGCTCCTGAGCAGGTTTGATGATCTTTGATGCAATGGTCATTGAAGAGGAACAAGGTTCCTGGTTCCATGGCATCTGCCAGGGAATGGAGTTGGTTTGAAGCTCAGCTCTGGGACGACAGAAGTTCACCAAATCAAAGGAAATTTAAATAAGCATCTTGATACTGACACACTGGCTTTGCTAGAACATTTCAAGAGATCTGTGTTCATAACTAGCTTCAGAAATATCAACCAGTAAGTGACAAACTTTTTGAAGTAATTTCTCAGGTCATGCACAGTTCCTTATTAGACAGGTGTGTATATATATAAATACAAATATATATATATATATACACACACAGGTGCAGCTGCTCTGCTTCCAGTTATGCATACTGGCTCTCTGGGGTTTGATTAATACCATGGGGTGTTATTTAGGTCAAGAAAATATAACATTTTTAAAATTACATGTCAAGTCCTCAGGTTTCCCCTAAGTATATAAAATCTCAATTGGCAGGTTACACACCATAATCTCTTCTGAAATATTTCATTAGGCATTTTTTATACCTACTATAGCTGGTTTTTTAATCTCCTGTAGTGTAGGATAAATGCAATGGCATTACATTTAAAAAACCCACCTTGGATGTGTAAATTTACATGTTCACATTTTCCTAACTTGGCTAGAACACATTTCTCATTTTTTCCACTAAAAACCTAAAACCCACAAAAATCCACAAAGCCAACAGAACAAGAACCAAATAAAAATCTAAGAATCTTATTCCTAATTTGCATATCATGTCCTTTGCAAATCAATGGAAGAATGCAAAAAGTACTGCATAGATACAAAAATGAAACATGCTGTTTTTGAGGAATATGAAATAACATGGTGATTCAAATGTGGAAGCTGGTTAGGACTGGAAGAAGAGTCATGAAACTTCATATTCTTACTGTAAATTAAACAGATTGGTTCTGAAGTGGCTCTTGTTTTGTGTTTTACTGACCTTTGTTTCTGACTACCTTCAATTGTACTTGAAATTTATTCCCACAAGCTCTGTTATTCCACACTCCTGAAATACTCCTTCTCTTGCACAGATACTCTGAGCATCCTTCATCCATTGCGTCCCATTCCCTAGCTGCTAGTGACATATGCTGTGGGTGATTCTGAATTCTGTACACTGAAAGGTCAGTGTTTCTACTAAATTAATCAAATAACAGAAAAGATGTATTGCAGCCTCAGCAGAGAGGCTAATGTGGGTTCCTTTCCTCTGCTGTCACTATTTTTCACGAAAGTTGATAAGATGTTTCAAAAGGGGCTAATGGATTTAGAAGTGATGGGAAACAGATTCTGGGGAAAAATGGACCTGAAAGACCAAGACATAGATTTTTCCCCAGGAAGCCAGGCTGAGCTGTCATAGGCCAAGCTGAGCAGGCAGAAGTGATCAGTGGACCCTCTTTCCCAGTGTATCTGAATACTTGGTTGCATTGCTGCAGTGACTTTGATGCAGGTGAGAAATCCTACCAAATCTGATTTGAAAAATATTACATTCCATTTGCATGGATGGAGATGACTGCTGAAGATGCAAGTAACAGGAAATTGTGCCCCGTACTTTGCCTATGCACAAACTTGTGTTATTATTATTAATTTGCTTATTAATTGAATTTACTTGCAAATGACATAGACAAATGTCCTGGTTTATGAATTGTTTGCCTGGTGCATAGTTCTTGCCCTAAACGTTCATTACTCATATTTGCTATTTGCATAGTGTTCTGGAATCATGGCAAGGCATTGTGGGTCTCATGATATAATTTCACTCCCTCACTAGGTCATTCTCAAACCCACCAAAGACTCAGGATGGCAACACGACCCCTGTGCCATAACACCTTCTCTGCTGCTGTGTGCACCGGTTATAAGAGTGAGGATCAGGTTCATTAGAGTACCAAACATGCCACACTATTGCTGCCAAAGCCAGTTATGAGGCAGAGAAACACTGTGATAAAGTTAATTGTATATTTGCATTTGGTCTGGACTGAAGAGCTGAAGAAAAAAGCTAGGCTAATAATTCAGTTCTTCAGAACAGAAAAGGCTAAACGCCTGTGTGTCCATTTGAGGCAAAAGGTGAGCACGGCTATGGAGAAGGAGGATGATTTTATCCACCCAGAGAATGTGATGTGGAGGGACAGAAGCAAGCCATGTGGAGTATATAGCTCTTTTTCTCTGCTTTCCCATCATCTTTCTTTCCTGTCTGTTGCAGCTCTCTTTTAAAGTCAGACGTTAACATCAGCTGTGTTACCTAAAGTGTGGCTAATCTATTAGAACAAAATCTTGGACTTGTATCTTTAGTTTTGTGGGCAAGCATGAGATTCTTACAATAAATGGGGTTTTCTATGTGTACTGCCAACTGGATATACATGATCTCCAGACCGATGGATGCTTGTGAGCCTCCAAACAAGAAACAGTTATGTCAGGAACTTGTGCAATTAAGTTAAGGTGTTCAGAGTGAGCCCCAGTGTAAATTTTCACAAAAAACCTTCTATCACTTGATGAAGCTCTTACTTAGAGAATTGGACCACTGCCATTATTTCAGACATAACCATCCATTCTATGAACTGAAGATGAACTGAATATTTTTATCAGTACTGACATAGGAAAGTACTTTCATGTCTTTCTTCTCTCATGTGAAAGACTGACTTTCTGTGAAACAATGAATAAGCTCAAGTAGACTGACAAGCAGAGCAATAAGATCTGTTTCATATTCTTTAAGCCAAAGGTAATTTTAAAGTACACACTTGTTGAAAATGAGTGGATTAGAAAGAGTCAAAATCCACAATACTGGACTTCTGGTTTTATGCCTCAATAAGCACACAGTCCTTTTCTCCTCTAATTTCCTGGTTATTTAATATGACTAGAAGCAACATTTGAACCTCTTTATAAGGGGAATGCTTCCCAGAAATTACTTCATCTTTTTCAGTTATTACTATTGAAAATGTCTAATGGTTTTCACCACCTGCATATTTTAAGCAGATTCACTCTGAGTACTGAAGGTCTGCATTATTCTATTTAGCTCCTTTTAGCAGAATGATCCTTTAGTGAGTGAAAGGCCCTAAGGCAGGAGCTGGTTCCAATTTTAAATAAAATCTTGTGGTTTTCATCAGGTAGTGGAAAAAAGTGTCTGTAACTATGGAAAAAGCTGTGGTGTGAGCTATTAGGTACCAGAGAATTCACCCTAGAGAAGTCCTTATAAATATCCAGAAAAGACTTGTCATGAACACTAAAATTTCGTTTTCATACTAACACTCAGATACAGATCTTTAGGAAATCAGGCTTCACTGGTGCAAAGAATTGCTGTTTGCTGTGTTATCTCTAAGTAAAAAATGTGCTGAATGCCACTCGTGCTTTTCTTTCAAAAATGCCTCCAATTGTCTCTAGTAGAGCAGTTACATATCCAATTTGTCTGATGTGCAGGCATGGAGAACTACAAGACATCTGGGACCTGGCTGTTGCAAGGACAGTGTCCAAGATAGGGAAACTTTCACATTCCTCTAACCTACACAGCACCTGCATTCTCTTCACATGGGGCTGCAGTGGTTTTCTTAGTCTTACTGCACAGACTGTCACTTTTCCAGTAGAAGTATACCTGCACAGTGCGGAGAAAGCACTGGGATCACTGCAGCCACAGTGCCGAGGCGCATTAGCACAGCTGCACAGCTTTCAGTACAGGGCCTAGCAGCGGTATTCTATGTACCACACTGCTAAAATCTATCATGTGCTTCCATACCATGTCACTATTTCAGGATAAGTATGAGACGCAAAGACAAAATCTTACCACATCATAGTTTAAGTGACGGTATTTAAATTGATTTTCAGTGGGCAAGAACATCCTCAGCGTAATGCTGCTGCTTATGCACCGTGGCTACTGTAACTGAGGTTGCCACCAGTCCTGGTTAGACTGTAGCTGTCGAACCATTTATCACACCTGGACTGAGCTACTAAATGAGAAACTTTTTTTCCTGCCTTCATTTTAACACAAGTTTTGCAAATTAAATCTTTTAAACACGATGAAAACATGTCATTTTCATGAATGGTTTCTTGGCGAAACTGTTTTGTTTTTAGAAAGAAAGGTGCCTATAAGTGAGAACTGTATTAGCAGGACAAAGGATATAAAAGGGGAAAAAATAAATATCTTATTAAATGGACTTAAAGTTCATCATCATGATTTGTGTTTCTCTAAGCTTTTGAGAGTGCCCAAAAGAATGATGTATTAAATCAAGAAGATTTTTTGAATATGCTATACTGGCAGGTGTTCATTAGAAGTATCCAATTATTAAGGTTATATATATTTTCTCAAGATCTTTAAAGATTAATTGTTGCACATATACATCTCTCTTCCTACAGAAAAAAGGAGTTCTTATACTGCAGTAGTAAATGTTGTTTTAGTGTGCTCAATTCTTTAGGCTTCTTGAGTTGGCCTAGACTAGGTCTTCAACCTACAGAAAAGTCTTAAGCTTTTCTATAATTAGATAAGCAATTCTGCACAAACTGCAGATTACAGATTACAGACTGCTCCTAGATTATGTGCATTATGACTCTTTTGAGCTTCCTTATCATGTTATCAGTCTAATTAACTGTACCAGTACGTTGGTTTAATGTGACATTAAATCAGTGAAAAAATTTGTTAGTTGGGGCCTGAGCCATCGTCTGTGCTCCGTCTGAGTTTCATCATGCTGTGCTACCATCTGTGGACAGCTTCCAGGGAGAGAAGGCTGTCGTGCTGGCTCTTAGGGCACTGTGACATGCATTAGACACACCACTGAAGGACAGAGAACATGTGTGTCCCATGATGAGTCACAGCTGTCTGGAAGCTTTTGATAAGTCACATAAATGTTCATATGCCTTAGCAACTCTAACTTAGTAGAATCTGGAAGCATGGAAGTTTCAGCTCCTAAAATTCATGCTGGCAGGCTCATACATGATTTTACTAGAGCTGGGCAGTGCCTTGCTCCTTGGGAATAACTGGGAAATGAGCTTAATACATTTCACTGGGCATCTACACACACTAACATTAAAATTTGTCAATATCAGGATAGAGAAACTGCCCACTTGAAACACATTTTCTGGAATTTTTATTATATATGAAGCAGTTGAGATATATTAGTATAAATTTATGACATATGATATGGTTTACAATACCTAAAATATTTGGGTATCACAGGAATGAACTGAATCAGGCCTTTGGTTCTTCTAAGTGTAAATGTCCCCTAAACTGCTATAGATATTTTGAAATTCCTTTTGTGTTCAGGAAAGAGATATGTTAGCACCACTTAGGACTTTGGTACTTCTTTTAAGACCTACATCTTGGTCCCTACTATTGAACTCATTTAGCTGAAGAATGGATAGACAGTATTGGAAAAAGAGGCTCAGTTACAGAGAGCTTAATTTGCAGAATGAATCTTTCTGGTCTGAAAGCAGAATAATTTGATTAATTCCACTGTTAATACTGTGCCCTTACATACACAATTTACATTCAAATATAGGTGCATTCTGTGGAATGGCAGGTACTGATAAAGATGTCAACTTCATTGGTCAAACAATCTGAGAGTTCAAGGTTGGTAATGAATCATTTCCACCATCATCCTTCATACCCACTTGAAAATTACGAGGAAATTAGCCTCTCTTTGAAAGAAAAAAGAGGTCACAAAAATAATCCTCCAAGATCACCAAAATTCAAATTTTTCCCACTGATTCTCAGTAAGAAGCATCTTCTCCTCCCATTCACATATATTAACAGAAATCAGACATTTATGTATTGATGGGCAGCATCTTGCTTTTTTGCTTGATTTGGTATGGGAGAATGAATTGCTGCTTTACCTAAAGCAGAACCTGCTGCATATGTGCTCTTCTTGGTGGTGTTCTCGTTACATTTATCTCGTGTCTTAATGCCTTGGCCATTGTTGCAGTCTGAAAGCTTAGACTGAGCTTTAAGGTGTTAACCATTTTATTGCAGTTTTATGGGAACAGTTACACACATTTTTTTTCTCTCTCTCATTTTGAAGTCCTGAAATCAGACTGAAGGCAGTCAGATGAATTTACAGAGGCTGGTGTGGTGTACATCTATGCTCATGGCTCATTTTCTCCTAATTGTGGGAGAAATCCCTTTTGGGTTCACTTTATAGGATTCACAATTCTGTCTCAGTCTAAGAGATAAGTAGATCAAAATGCAAATGTGCTTATTGTGTTACTCTTGTCACATCATGAATAGGTTGGAATTACTGGTGCATGCCTCCAAATCAGCTTCTGTGGATCAAAAAGCCAAAGACAACAACAACAAAACCACAAAAAACCAAAAAACCAACCAAACAAAAAAAACCCCAACCAACCAACCAAAAAAACCCAACAAAATCAAAAAACAAAACCAAACAAACCAAAAAAACCCCAACAAACAAACAAAAAGAAAGCCAGGAAAAAACTGCCACACCATCAACAAAAGAACTACAACATGGTATTTTGTGTAATTCCTAGGAAGGAGGCTACAAAAAAATAGATGTGGACATTTTCCCTTTTTTCCTTTGAAACCAAGATGAGTTTCAAATATTTCATAGGTTATATGTTTTCCTAGTTGCTGTGAATATTTTCTCCTTTCTAAAGGAACGGCGTGATGCCCAGAGAAGCCGCGTTTTTAGATTGTAAGAGGTTATTGGACTGTTATCCCTGTAATAAAATTCAGTACATCAAGTGAATGACTCGTTGTTTAGTGAAACATGGCACAACATCGATTGAAGCTACCCATTAAGTCAAGACATCAAATATACCCTTGTGACACTGTGCTAGGGATCACTGTTGAAATTGCAAAACCTGCTGGTAATAGCAACTGAGCTCAAGATAAACATTGTCCTTAACTCATGCCACAGTGACACTAATGGTTCATGGTATCAAGCAGTGATCAAAGCCTTCTGGGAAGACACAGAAGCAAAAAGACAATTTTCTTGGTGATCATGTCCACTTTTTTATTGAAGAAAGTACACCAGATTTGAAATTGAATAAATGTTTGCTTTAAAATATCCAGAGAAATTCTGTTCTGTAAGCTCTTTTATTTTCTTTCCAAGTTTTGCATAAACCTAACCAATGATGTCTCAATATGTGAGAGCCATCAGAGTGTTTCATCAATTAAATACATCAAGAAAAGCAAATAAATGCATTACTATTCATTGCCTCTCAAACAGCAAGAGTTTTTCTGAACCTACGCTTATAAAAATACACTCATAAACTCAGATAGTGATCATGGTCTTCATCTCGGAAGCCTTATTTGAATAGTCCTTTACAGAAAGTTTCTTCTTATAGTAAATATTCTTGACAGAATCAATAAAAAGCCAAAAATCCAGAGTCCAATTCCTTTCATGTGGATGCCACTGAACCGCCAACTGCCCTGTTGTGTCCCTTGAGGTATTTATCAGATTGCTGATGGGTATACTATCACCACCTTTCATCCTCTGTAGTTTTTTCTTGTCAAGAAAAGTCAGATTTGAATACAGCTTGGGATTTGAGAGCCTTGCATAGACACCCTGCCTTTCTCCCCATCTGGCTATCACCATCCATCTATGGGCTGCATTTATGTCTTGAGAGTGTTTTGGCAAGCTGGCAACCCACAACAGATACCCCATCCATAACATACCTCTCTTAATGTTCTCACAATCTTCTAAACTAGCCAGAAGGGATTTTTCCCCACCCCAGTGTTTTACGTATAAATGGAATAAATGTAATTTTGCCATGATTCCTGTGGTAATCATATTTGACCCTTTTTTTGTTTAGTATGTTTCTAATACATACTTCTGTTTGAAAGCAGAGATAGTAGAATTGTCACATGGTAATACCAGATTTAGTCACAATGTTTTTTATATGTCTGGTTTTGCTAGTTGGGTAGAAATTAATACTGTTTTGAGGCCTTCCTTGTAGCCTCCAGAAGCAATTTACTTCCCTCGGGGATTAGTACTACCATTAAATGCGACTCTGCTTCTTTAGAGAACTTATAATCCTTTGGGAAAAAACATATTACAAAGGGAAGGAAATAATGTCTTCTTTGTGCAGGAAAGACACTATATTACCCCCTTACAGTTATTGAATTCAAAGTTGTTCGAAGTATGAAGTTTTATTTTTTCATGCAAACACTTCATGGAGAGTACAAATTTTCTATTCATTGAAATATGTGATAGAGAAAATAAGGCTTACATTTACTGGGAGAAATAAGCTACATACAGAATTCCATTGTTTAGATATGTATCTGAAACTGTTTAGAAAATTGAACTGTCTCTTATACAGTCATAGAAGTGCTGAGCACCAGACTTGTCTGATAGTATCATAAGCAGCACTTTGAGAATGCCTTTAATTTCTAGGAATACTCCACATCAAATATTGTCATTTTTATGTTTTCAGTCTTAGCACTCTTTATCCCATTTGAATAATTCACTAAGAATAAATACTGCTATTTATTAACATCATCTGAAGAGCAGTTTGCTGAGGAAGATCTTAGAGGTCTTCAAAAGACTTGATTTCCTCTTGCAAACTGAAAATGCAAATGTTTGCAGAGAAATTTGTGTGGATACAGTGTTTCCTAGCACCTGTCTTTGACACATCATCTCTGGTGCTTGGTAATAGCAAAGTACAAGAAGTGCCATGGGAGGTACTGCAATCTAAATGAACCAGTAACAAAAGCAATCTGTACAGAAGCACCACAGTAACACCCAGCAAATCCTGACGTTCCCTTTAGTGGCTCATGAACTGGAATAACCACTCTGTTTTCCACGTGCAGCTGAAGAGATGTCATCAATGAAACCACAGAATGGAAATGTCATCACACTGCCCATCCAGAATCATTGCCCAGTACTGGACCCTGCAGGTTATATACAAGCCACAGAAGGGCATTCCAAGCTTTGGAGGAATTAATCTTGAGATTATACCTGTCTTCATTCTAATTATTTTCTTTAGTGTCTCCCCATGTCCTCCTCACATCCACACACACATCCACACACACACACACTGAGGTTAGCAACAAATAGCTCCATTCTAATTGTTACTCAAGCAAGCCATGAGTTTAAAGAACAATTTATTTACACCTGCTTCTTCTTTTCATGATTGTCACTTCCACAAATAGTTTTCTTATTTTAACACACACATGCTTTAATGTACTGAAGCACTTTGAAGACCAAATATGAAAGTGAACTGTACACCCAAGTAATTTCATCACCATGAGATACAATGGCAGTAGAAAAACATCATCAACCAAACTTTGCAGTTCATATTTTTATGGGCTTTATCTGGTTTGGGGTGAAGTCGTTGCAAATATATCCATTAACACTGAGTGAGTAAACTGACACTCCAAAATAGTGTCTGGGAGATGCAAATATTACTTTTGAAAGGAAAAATGATATATTAGTTATATAAAATGGCTCCAATTGGCACTGAAGAAGAAATGACAGAAGTGCTAGTGATTAACATATCTAGAAGATGTCTGATTTTTATGATATACAATAAAATCCCAGGAAAAAAATGAAAAGAGACCGAGAACTAACATATTTGAATAGCAAACTGAAGATAAACTATGACACATATGCAAGATGCAGAAGTGTTTTATGAAGCATTATGCTTTCTGAGTGTGTTTTATTTAATGCCAAATCTCAGAATTTCAGGCTAAAACACTAGGTGTTTTAGGAAGTGTGATTCTGCATTGACTAATAATTCATATAAAAATACTAATTCCCAGTCTCTTCATTAGTGAGCAGACTTTAGCAACATCCTTAGGCATTACTGGGAATCAGCTCAGCTGTAGCCCTCCTAAAGCTCAGCCAAAAAACCCATTTGTTGTTTTTTTCATTTAAAATCAGCAAGACCTTTGTACCAAAAATTATATATACATTAGAAGGCATGGTAAGTTTCTTTGGTTTTCTTCCTCATTTCGAAGTCTTTTGATGCAGACTCAAAATGCTTAATTTTGAAAATGTTAACACAGCCATATAGAAGGTTTGGTTCAAATATGCTAGTCATACCTATACTTTCAGTCCTAGAAAAAAGCCTGTCTTGATGGACTCCACTTCCTATAAAATGTCTCCAACCTTCCATCTTGCTGAACTACTCAAGTGAATTAGCTTTCACAGTGCATTATGGGACCTGGGCTGCTCCACTTGCCAACAAAACAGGCATATGAGATCTCATAAGTATGGCTTTTCATTGCTTTGTTTATTTTCTGGTTTTGTCTGTAAGTCAAGATTTTCCACACAAAATTGTGAAAAATGAAATTCAGAAAAAAAAAATTTCTGTAAAATCATCAATGAAAATTTCCAGTTGAATTTAGCATTCACATCATCATGTACCACATTTTGGTAAATAATTTGATGTGTGCTACTTACTCTGTGGGAAGGGAATATTATTTTTTGCTAATGGACATAATGCATCTCTAAAATATAAAAAATGCATTCCAATAACTCAGGTTTTCACTTGCTGAAACCAGACTTGAATTTGGCCCATTATTCTTTCCAACTGAAGAGAAGAATAATGCCTTATGTTGTCATATGGCAATATATCAAATTGTTTCTAGCTATCAACACCAAAATCGGTTGCATCCACAGGGATTTGGCCCTGTGCTTATTAAGCAGTAATATCTTTGTCCGGAGATGGATTTTATGCTGCTGATATCCTGACAAGTCACTAGAATGAATTTGAAGATTCCCAGCCATAACACAATCCTATTTTAACCTTGGTTATTTTTAAAAACCCAGTGTAAAAAACATGACAAGCATCGATGCCTAATGCAAATGCCTAGCAATGCGTGTTACCTGGTAACCAAGTGGATGGTATGTTGGAGAGGGAAGTGGCAACAGCAAGTGAACATATGCCAAAGCAGCTCCTAGCAGATATAGAGGTGGTCACCATGGATTTTGCCACATCGAAATAAAAGATTATCGTGACCTAGTATAAATTCGTGGAAGAAGAAAACAGGTTTTTCTTTTTACGCACTCCCGTGAAGGCAAAGGACATTCATATTGTGTGGCATGAGAAGCTCCTGGAAGTGTCACTTTTATCCATAAGGGACAAAATTTCCCACAAACAGGGCAGAAAATGTCCCACATTTGTCCAGTGAAACAAGGCTGGAAAAGTGAACTGCAGCATCACAGAAGAACTGGGTCAAAGTCTAAGTTTCCTGAGTGACTAGCAAGGCTCCTTCTGCTTTGTTCGCCAAAACAAAAAACTGTCTTGGAGAGATCAGGATTTATTTTCTTACTCTAAGTTCAAAGAGTTGTTTCTTTGCTTTGGCCTTTCCTCAAAAATTTATCCTGCTGGAAATTCATCATCTCAAAAATAGAAGGCATTTCTTTTGGCTGGGAGAGGCGATCTGAGAGCTCTGCCACAGAGGCATTCACCAGAGGTCAGAGTCTAAAGCTGCAGTAAAAGCTGGAGGTATGATCATAGTATCCAAATAGATTGTTTCCTGTGAAAAGAGGAAAACCAAAAATTTTTCCAAAGAAAAGATTTTCTTTAAAATTTTTTGAAAGGATTGCAAAAATAGCCTGGAGATTAAGTAGAAACCAAAATGATGCAGATACGAACTAAAATACTGGAGTTTCATAAAAATATTTCTATTTAAGGAGGTACTGGTATATGTTTTTTATTTCCCAGTGATATACAGCACAACCACAGTTTACACTGCCTTTGAAGTTTGGGTTTGCAAAACAACTTTGGAATAGCTTACAAAAATGGCTGTTTTTCTGAAGCTATTCTTGCCTGATGCCTTATGTTGCATCACTTTAGACTAATGCTGGGAGTAGAAATGTCAAAGGCCTAGGTGAAGGAAAAAACGATGAGTGCCAGACAGTCTGCCATACCTTTGCAGATTTGACACACGGTTCTAGGCTCACATAGTTCATTTTTTAAGCCTGTACGAAATAGCACACTCTACACTTTCATAGGAGCTACAGAATCCAGTTCATCCCGTGTTCTATGGTAGATTTCAAATTATCTGTGTTACTGGGGAATGTGCTGCAAATAGCCAGCTTAGCATCTAATTTCATCTGTGGAACTTCAGACTTCAGAAAAAAGAATGAAGCCCAGCTGTTGGCAGAGAAGGCACAAAATCAGATCACTAGCACAATTAGTGGTAATTAGAAAAAGGCCGAAGCCTGGAAGCAAAACCAGTGCCCATTCCCCAAGGAAATGCATCTTCACAATGGATGCTTTCTGCTTCTCTTATAAGACCATGGGAGCACAGTTTGTGCTTGTTCAAACCACAGTCAGAGCAGCTTACGTCTTTCAGAGGTGTATCTATCTGTTCTTCAGTTACCTTTCAGATTTGTCAGTCTATCCCATTTATTAAATATATCCCAAATAACTAATCAAAAAGCTTTTAAGAATGTTCACATGCAAAGATGAGGAATAAATTATGCAGTATCTGAAATCTGATTATACACAAATTTCTGGAAAGTACTTAACTACGTGCTTGCATCCTTCCTCAAGAACGCAGTCGATGTTCACCAAAGAGGCTCAGAGCTTCTGCCATCTGGCCCTGCTGTACTGACTGAGCTACAGCCCCAACCTGGGAAGGGTTTTCATACTGTTAAGCTGTGAATTTCCATATAGACTCTGTAGGGGGAGAGAGGCAGCAGGGCTACAATTCGTGAGAAAACATTCCCACTACCCCTTCTGTGGTGCTGCTGTCCCTCCCTGCTTCCCTTCCAGTCTCCCCATATTCCAGGAGCACTTCTGCCTAGGCCACCCTGCCACTGATGTTCAAGGGTCGTCTCTCGAACACATCTGTTAATGGTTTTGTCACCAGATTTTCTTGTATTTAGGCCTGGCTGGCACCTCAGGCACCTAAGTGATCAACTAAATGCCTTTTTGTACTTTGAAAATACTTAAGCACTTGAAATCAAGTTTGTGTCTATGTCAAGCCCTATACTACATGAAATGCTGTCTGCTCTTTGGTTTTAGGAGAGAGGTCTGAACCATGGACCTGCCAAAAGATTAAGTCTGCTATTGGAAAACCATATAAAAACAAGCAGAAGAAAAAAATTGGTGTTGCTTTTCAACAAACATTTGGAAGATCAGTACCAGTATTTTGAACTAGATATGTTTGACTAATACTGTGATGGCAGTCTTACAAATGCTTACAATAATAAGCAAAGAGTATTTACAAAACGTTTTTTGTCTGGAATCTGTGGGCAGAGATCTCAACCTGGTAACTGTACAGGGAAGATTTATGTGCATGCAGCACAGCAGTTTCTAAACATGTTTCCAGTGTTATTTCAGGAAATTGTTACAGCTCCACCACGGTTTATTAATTTCCTCCATAGATTGACTGATTTTAGCATAGGGAGTGTTTTTGTCATTGCATGTTAAATGAGTGGTGTCGCTTAAAATTTTTGCTAATGAGGACACCAGACGCGGAACTTCCCCTGGTGCCCTTGGCTATAGGGATTTGTTTCTAGCAATGTGTCATCTTCAGTTCTCAGTTACATCGAAGGCATTACTCAAGTGACAAAAATAGAAAGATTATTGCTCATGTATGTATGCATTGGAGTTATTTGCATGAGATTGACAGGGAATGCCTGCCTGTCCTTACAAACAAGCCAAAAAAGGAAAATGCTGTATGATGTTGCAAAATGGCACGTGAATTACCTCACTGTCTCATCTCAGTCTGTCTCTCACTACTACTCATGTTATAGACACAGTGAATACTCTAAAGCTTGAAATGGATCTGCCACTTACAGCCAGCGGACTCTTTTAAGCTTGCTAATCCATCGGAAAAATAGCTCATTCCTTTGACCAGTGGACACTATCAACTGAAAACAGTACCAACACTGAAATTTTAGAAATGAAAACATAGATACACATGCAGAAATATACATATTTATATATATGTCAGTTCAAATTTTATGTTTATATATATGTAAACATACACATGTATAGATATATTTTGTGATTGTGTATGTATCTTAAGCATACACATATATCTAGATACAGAAACCAAAAGGTATTTTTACAAAATAATGTGACTATGAAGAAAAATCACTTTCCTTCAATACATCCAACCAAGAATTATGGAGCTGCCATTAGGACAATTAAAATGACCACACAGAGTTAAAATAATTTACTTGATTTTAATGACTTAAAGTGAATAAAAAGCAAGGGAGTAGAAAAAGCAGCAGAAATTAACATATAAAATTTTATTTTTTAAACATCTACCAGCTAAATAAAGTTGGGCTTGCCACTATTTTATATATGTATAGTCCTGCCTTCTGGAAGGCTGAATATCTTTTGTGAGAAGTTCGCCAGATACAATTTTTAATGTTTAACTATAAAGGGAAAAGAATCTAACAAATTTAAAGCATTAGTGGAGTTGGGTGCATGCCTACGTGCATGTGTAGGGGTGTGTGCATATGAGTACACATGAGGATGAAAAGTAGGAATCAAAGAATTGGAATGATCAGGACAAAAGAAAGAACAACCTGTCTAACTTTTTGTTTAACAGCAGGTTGCTGTTATCAAAATTTACTGATGGTTTTTGAAGTCAGAAACTAAAGGAGTTGATTCATAACAGATTGAATTGAGAGATGAAGGCTGGCCACTCTCCCTCTGTGAGCTGAATTTCAGCTGAGGTCATGAGAAACCTTAGCCAGTAATGAGTGTCAGTGAAAGGCTTGCTGGATGTTTATGACATCGACCTCACAGCAGTTGAGGAGAAGGCAGAAGGTGTTAGTACAAGAGTTATTTGCCAGCTTCTCAGGCAGTTTCTGTTGTGGTTCACTTCTGAATAGCCCTGATTCTTTCCGTTTCGTTTGTGATCTGAGCGCAGCAGAAAAAAGTCATGAACATCTGACTGCCAATAAAACCCCTCTCTTGTGTCTTTCCGTTGCCTTGTGGACAAGTGAGACATACAGGAGAAATACCTACCCTGGATCAGTGCTTCTGTCCCCCACTAATCATAGCTCCTAGGAGGCCATTAAGAGCAACAAAAACTAAATGTAAGGTTGTCTTTGGGTTATGTCTGTAATTGTAACTTCTCAGGCAAAGCAATTTTAAAGGCTTGGCATCTTAGATGTGACACCAGAGCATGTGAATGCACACAATTGTTTATGGAAATTTGTTGGTTGAGTATTTCCTTTCATGCCCTCTGGCATAGGAGACTTAGATACATACGTCAGCTTATTTTATCCTCTCTACAGCCCCCACTTGTAAATAACAACTAAAGCAGTACTGAAGGCAAAGACTTGGCAAGCTTAAAAAAGGTAGTAGATGGTTACACTGGCAGCAAGAATAGCCAGTTATAAAAGCAAACACTAAGAAAAATAAAGCATTTTAGATACATAAACCCCTCAGGTTGTACAGCTCAGTTTCAACAGTATTTATCAACTGATCTGATAGATTGACTTAGAATAAATTCTGACTGCGGTATGCCCATGAGCAGATTGCAGCATCCTCCACTGCCTATCCCTCACTCCTAATGATATATTTACTTATCTTAATGGCTTAGATACGGAGATGATTTCAAGTGTAGATTTGCATGGGGGAAGAGTGTAACAAATGATATCAAAACAATTGAGATATAAACATGTTAAACTGGCACTGGCAGCACAGGAACAGACTGCTACGTGTATTTTTCCAAAATAAATCTGAATTTCTCTTTCCTTACTTTGGTAACTTAGCCAGAAATGCTTTGGTAGTGTAGACATGAGATTTGCAATTTAGAACAGATCAATGGTAACAGGACCTTGTTACTTTCCTTTTGACACTGACCAGGATAACCCTCTCCAAATGATTATGGAATAGCATATGGATAGCATGAGTATTTTCCTGGTCTGTTGTTAGCAATATGGAGTTTTGATCCTTCACTTGGGACACCCTAAAGCACTTGTTCCCACCTTTATTCATATGCATATCTAATTCTACTGCTTCAGACTTGTTTTCAGCTTGTGGCAGTGTGCCCGTTGGGTCACCAGGTTTGACCCTTTAGGTTGACACAACCTGTTACGGAAACTTGGAACTTCACAAACTGGGACAGTGGAGCACAACTTCACACACTGATAAACCATCTCACATCCTTACCCTCTTAAAATCCATTTCCTTTCAATTTCCGTGGTTGTCTCTGCTGGTGTTGGTTCTTATTTAAGGGTCATGACTGATTAGCATTAGCATCTAATATGAAAAAAACAGTTTAGCAATGTGAGGGTTTTTACAGACAAAAGGACTCTTCTGAAGTCTTTCTAAAGGACTTCAGCACATATTGTTTGAGAGTCGTTCCTGAGTGTGGGTTAATGATTTTTCTGGCTCAAATGTATTTATATTCCCAGATCACATTTGGAAACGATGATCAGAGAAAACTATGAGAGAGTTAATTATGTCCTTTCTGTCATTCATGACATATTAAATGCTTCCACTCGACACTATGGTTTTCAGATTAGATCCAGCATCACCTACTGTGGCAATTACCGTTAATGTTTATTGCTGGGATGGGAGACATTAAACTTTACATTACCAAACAGCATGATAATTAGGTGTATTATGGAGAAAGTTTAAAGTAACACGTGTATCTTACTAATTTATTGTTAATGACCTTTTAAAATTATTTATTTTTAATCAATTCTGTGGGGTTTTTTCCCTGACTGAACTCATAGATCAATGCTAATTGTAGTCATCAAATTTCATGAAGTTTTATCTCTAACTTTTGTGAATCAGCATTGTCATACATTCAGTGTTATTTCAATATGAATATCTGATTTCTATATTTAAAAATCAGTTTATTTCCATGTGATGTGACAGAAATAATTTTTAGCAAATACTGTTCCTAAAATAATCTTTCCTTATTTTTCTTTTATTTTTGGATAAATACTACAGGAAATTTTTGAAATGGTACAAAATATCCAGTAGCTGAAATTCTTACACACGTTGCACTTCTGGTAGTAGTTTTATTTTTATAAAAATGTCATGTATTTTTCTGACTTCCTTTAACTCTCTACAAAAATAAATAAGACTACGAATACTATTTCATCATGTATGTATAAAGACATGAATTGTGCAGAATTTTTGAGACCAGGCTAAGCTCAAAAGCCACATGGTTAACTCAGCAGTTCTGGCAATGGCTTTGTTATTGTTAGTGGTGTTGTTGTATTTTGCAAAGCAATTCAAAGGCTATTGTCCTAGGATAGCCTATTTGGAAAAATATGACTTAGAAGTTACTTACCATTAGAATCCTGAATAAATCCTTGTACAAGAGCAATTGCCTTATGTTCAAATGCAACACTATAAAGTTCAATGCTATAGATGACAGATATGATAAATAATATAAATTCAGTGCTATAAAATGATAGGAGCAATCTCACAGCCACTCACTATGGAATCATTTTGCTTCAGCAGCCCTGAAAAGTTAGAACTAGACACTTGAACCTAAGCCCTCTCTGGTTTTGCTACAAAGCTGCATTTTGGGCTCTGTGAGCTTCAGTAGGTGCTGCAAAATTAAACCAGAATTTCCCCTACAGTAAAATCAAAACACTGTTGTCAACAATTTGTTATTCACTATTCAAAAAACATCATCTGCAAATAGGAGACAACTGGCGAGCAGCACCATTTAGGGCTTAGAATAATCACTGGGGTTCCAGAGCTCCTGTGCATGTCCATGACCCTTGGTGTAGCCAGGAGGCAGGTTGGATCTCCAGGCACTGGGAGGAGGTCTTATGCCACTGAACGGTTATACAGCTTGTGGTCAGCCTGAATTAGTCAGGCAGTTGGATGAGATGATCAGTGTAGGACCCTTCCAACAGAAATAGTCTATTCCATTCCATTCCATTCCATTCCATTCCATTCCATTCCATTCCATTCCATTCACTCAGGGGCTTTAGCGAATGTTGATATTCAGCAAACATATCATTGCTTTTGGTTTAATGGTGAGATACGGGTAAGAATCCAACCTAGCCAGTTTACAGAGATTTTGTGTTTGGTTTTGATGCGTATCCCATAATCTCCTTGTAGTTTTAGCCTCCTTGAGCAGATTCCACTTGATTCCACCTGACTCCAGAAACACTACAGAAAAATTAATATTTAGAAACACAGCAGCAGTGTCAGATACTCAGATTCAAGTTCTCTAGGGTGGGGTCCAGCTTCACTGAAATTCATGAGAATGGGATTTAAACCAGGCTGTGATCCCTACAGTTGCTGTCTTGGGTTACCTTTCAACTTGTAGAAAATAAGCCAGCCTCCTTTAACATCCAGAAACTGCCTATTTTACATGAATATCTATTTTAAGCATGATATTAAAGGCAAGTCTAGACAACATTAAACAAAACTAGACCTTTACACATGACATAAAGGAAAATGGGAACACTCTCCTAAGGCTTCAACAAAGTATTAAATGTGACATATGAAAAAAATCTCCAGTAAAATGACATTGTGCAGTGGACTGCATTATTAATACTGTAGTTAAATGTGAACAAATAAGGCAAGGAACTGAATGAATAAATAATCAATTTGAAAAGGTCATTTTAATAGTTCAGAACCACTCTCTGGGACAATTTGGAAAGGAGAAAATATTGTATTTTCAAGCTGCATTGAAATAAAATCATTTATTTATAGCTACATAAATGATAAGTTTATGTGAAAGTATAGTGCTGGAATGTAAGTTAACAGCTTTGAACTTCCTAAAACTATAAACTCAAGCACTAGCCAACTAAACATGGACCTTTTAACTTTCTTTGTTAGATCAGTTAAATTCCACACAATTTTCCAGATGAGAATTCAGGAGCTTCAGTTCTGGAATTCTCAGCATAGCTTTGGTGCTTCCCAGTCCCTGACTACACTTGCATATTTTGTTTGATGTTTCTTATTGCTTTTTCAGTACAAAAAATAACTTTATGCTCACAGTTCAGACCACCCTTACAAAGTACTGACAACTGAAATTTTCTGCTGTATATTTAACACATAAGGCAGAGCTGAGGATATTTCTGTGATTCAGCACACAGTATACTGTCAAACCTTTTTGAATAAATCTATGTGCCTGTTTGCAAGTGTTTGTAACAATATTATAACAATAACATTTCTAAATGTCACATAGTTGTTTGGTTGGTCTAAGTTGCAGGATGGAGTGGAACAGTTGAACGGAAAATAACATTTCAGCAGTTTTTTGGAAGGTGTGAAAATCATCTAGGATTCAGACTAATTGGCGTATCTCCAGTTGGAGAATACCATGAAACTGAAAACATTTTTTGACACACTGTGTTATAGCTTTATAAAGTTTATTCATTCACTCACAGCTTTACTCTCTATTTCCATTTTGCTACCATCTTTGGGTTATGGGACATTACCAAGCAATTCCTGGTTGTGTTCCCTTCTGCGAGGGAAAGCTGATCCCTACAACAGGATTTCGGGAACATGAGACACTATGCTCTATCTACACAGGGGTTCACCGACCTTACCAAACCAAACCACTGCTTCCAGTAGCAAGTGCACCATGTACCACGGTGGGCAATGACCTCTTTGGCATCTGGAGTGCCCAGCCAAAGGCTGCAGTGCCCACACTGAGCAGCTCCGTAGGGCACACACAGGGAAACTGCCCTTCTCATATGTACATTCCCCAGGTTGTATGGGACTATCTGCTCAGACAAACGATATGTGAGAGAGCTACCATTTTAGGACTATATGAAGCCAGCAAGTCTGCACCAGCATGAAAATCGAACTGAGCTGCATTTAGAGGTTATGCCTTCAAGAAGAGTCATGGCTTTCTTTGGCTTTGATGTGGCCTCAACCACATTCTTAAACAAACTGATGTCTCAATATTAGGTAAAAACTCATGTTGATTACTACAAGAAAATATTCTTCTCCATGTTCAAGGATACCCATAGATTACATTCAAACTAGGTTTGCCTCGTGGAAATTTCACAAGTATTGCAGTCTCTTTTCCTTTTGCTAGTTTTCTCCCTAGGTATGCCATGGTAGGTACGAACTCCTGTTCACTACTGTCCTGACATAAGCTGTGTACAGTTCAGCTGTGAAAGGCCCAAAGCTGCTACTGCTCTGCAAAAACTGTATTTCTGATTTCTTTATTGATATTTCTATCAACTTTGGGCCTAGAGGACTGCATAACTGAGTCCAACTCAATCTGGAATTGCAAAAGTTTGGATATGGAACTGGAGTCAGGACCTGGCCTGGTACGAGTTGTTTTATATATATGAAAATGCTCCTTATAGATCTTTTTAATGGAGCCTCAAGCTTCTGAACATGCACATATTCTCTCATAATTGATCTCAACTGGATGCACAATAATCAATTACAATGTTACACTGGAAAATCCTTAAACCATTCCAGATGGCCATAAATCAGAAAAGCTAGTGTTGACTGCTGGCACTGAACTTTGGGACAAGACTTTAACCTTTTAAATCCAAGTATTTGGCAAAAAAATACTACAGAACTCTAATGTATTATATTATTATAATGATATCCTGAACACTTTCAGGTTCTTGAATACCTAAAATAGTTGATGAAGATGAACGAGCTGATTAAACAAAGGGAAGCTTAATATAGCTCTGTGGTGAACATGACCAATAGTGGAAGGGAAATGCAGAAAAGTGAGTGACATTTTAACTGAATGTTAGAAAAATATACATTTATTAAAAGGTTATTGTGCCTCAACATGCCAATGTTCTTTGTAATTTGTTATAGCTCTTGAATAGTCCTGTAGCAAAGGGATGTTATTGTGAAACACTGTAAGAAAAGACACATATTTTACTGATTTTTTGTGGTCCCACTGAAGACTACCTGTCATCCTAGATAAGTGGGAGGGGAAGAAACAGGCTGCAGAAAACATCAAGCTAAGGAACAGGATGTTCTGTATTCTTAATTCCCAAAGATACTGCCCTGTATTCTGGGCAGGTTAAAGAAAATAGTGAGCTTTCACCGGACATCTGTTTTCAAGGATATTTAGGTTGCAGATTTTTTTTTCATTCCAGACTTACTGACAGTGCTGTTTGAAGAGATAATACTTTTAAAAACTAAAGATATAAAAATCTAAACAAAACAAACCAAAAGATTTTCCTCTGAGTTGCTGTCCCAGAGGTTGCAGCTGATTTTGAATTTCTGGCTATGTCCAGGAAGAAATAAAAACCAAAAGCAGATAATGGAGCCTGGGAGCATGCACTGGGACAGGGGACAGCTATTACCTAGACTGGAGTGCACAGACATTGGATCTGATGGAGCACAAGGAGGAAGGGCTTCAAGGACAGAGCATCTGGTTGTGGCAAACACACAGCTGGCAGTCCCAGGAGGAGAGGCTGCTGTCCTTGACTTATAAGGAGCTTTTAGAGGTTTTGTTGATAGTGGAGTGAAAGCAGAGATGTAGGAGAGAACTCTGGTCTGCAACAGTAAATAACATAGTCAATAACCTCTGAGTTATGACTTGCCTTAATTGCTGTGTAGTGTGAAGAGAACAACGCACTGCATATCGTGCATCTTGTCACTATAATTGACATGATAACCTTATCAGGGATGAAAGCAGCAGGAAAAGTACGAAGTTTTATGAAATTACACTTTTTGATACTCAAAAATCTATGAGTATCATGCCCATATCCACAGTCTCTTTGTTTGATATCAAACCTGTACCAGTTAATATAAAGCTATTTGAAGAGATAATCTGTCTTCCACTGAAATACTGAGTGAAAATGAAACAATCAAGCTAATAAGGAATGATCAAAATGTCATCCCTGAAACAAAATATTTCTTATGATGATTTCCTCCTTCTATTGATTCAGCTCTGTTTTTCTGAATTTGCAAAAATTTTTCCAATGTGAATTCCACCTTGCTAAACTGTGAAAACACATCTATATGTTTGGAAAATATGGTTCTACTAAATATTTCAGATTTTCTAACTTTTTATTAAGACTTGAATGCTTTGCTACCATGATATTTTGTTGTGATACTGTCATCATGTCATAAAAAGTGTAATTAAAAATCTTATATCTGTTAAGCTTACTCTGCCTTTATTTTACAACTTTAATGATTTAATATTTTTTGTATTTGCTGAGATCATTCCAATTTCCTTTGGTGTAAACAAAAACAGAATTTGACCTAATGGATCATATTTATTCCTATTGTAATTCCACTTATTTCAGTGGCTTAGCTATAGGGTGAATTTATTCTTACATGTAATAATATTTGCTTTCTACAGAGAGGTGAATTTTGAAAATGTATTCCAGATAACAGCATTTATTTTCATTACAGCAGACAGTAGCTGAGATTTCCCTGACAATACCAGAAATAACAACAATTTTGCTTGTTCTTGCTTCAATGAATTTCAATTTTAAAACAGCTTTACTGTTTTCAGAAGAAGACTTTTTTGTAATCTGATTTATAGTGATTCCAGGCACTTGGCTGAAAGCAAAAGGGGGAGGAAGAAAGGAAGCAGTCTAAAGGGCAAAATCAACTAGGATTCAGCTCTATTTATAAACAGAAACACCATAATATGATGCCTTCATTGGCAGTTGTCTCCATGCTGAAATGACACTATGACCAGTTACAAGATCTGAAATGAATTATAAAACAATCGAAGGAAATTAGCTTTTACTGGTCCGTTCAACTAGATCAATAGCTATGGCATTTTATTTCTGTGGGGTGATCTATGCTGTTGCTTGTTTGTGTAGAACGAGAGTGTTAATGACATTACCTATCATTTTTAACAAGGATGTGCCAAGATAAATTCTGCAGTATGTTACAAAATGAATAGGAGTACTAACTAAACACACTCTCTTGGTATTACTCACTTTTCATGTGCTGTGCAAAGAAAAATTCTGAACAAGGGAAATATCAATTACACAGTTCCAAGAAAAGGCTGTAGCTTCAACAATGCGTATTTCTAAGGTGTGACATTGTTAGCACCCAGTTGATCTTTAAAACACGCCCCACCATCCATGTTGTTATCCAGGCAACAACTCAGAAGCACAGGAAAATACTTAAAAATACAGAAATACAAAAGCCTTCAGAAGCTTCCTATGTGGTTGTCACAAAACCTCTAGAGCAACCTTCCAAAACCTAGCTAAAAAATATCAGAGTATTCTTTTCTTAGAAACAAAATGATAGCATATACAATAAAGATTTTCTAAGCTGAGAATATAATTAGTACATTCATAAATGTATGCACTGATCATTTTGCTATTATTGCTACAATTAATATTCTGTTTTTAACCATTTCCCAACTGCACGTAGAGCAGAGAGAATTTTCAAAGCATCTTTTTACCTGGAAGAATACATTGTCTTGGTATTGCCTGGTTTCTCCCTACTGAAAAGGCAGACAGCAGTAAAAGGCAAAAAGGTAAGACTTCCACAACTCAGGGAAATGACACTTTCAAATGCTGTAGGTGCATATGTCTGGTTGGTATCTTTTTTTGGTGACGTACACAGCACAGATCTATTCAGGCTGTAATATCTTGCCCTCTTTCTTTATAGCAAAGATTAAAAGCATCTAAATACAGAGCAAGAAATTTAATGTGTAGGACTCAGATGTGAGTCCAGATGGGGACTGAACGCTGCCTTAAGAGGACTGACAAAAGGAAAATGGAGCCCTCTTCCCTGACATTTTAGAGACCTTCATTTTGTCCTCTGCCTGCAGACTGAAGCGAATTAGTTTCTTTCATCATTCCTCACATGGAAAGTGTACTGTACCTGTGACCATTTTTCTACATTTCTCTGAAGTCTGATGCTGCTCTTAAACTTTCCTGAAGATGGGACAACCAACAGCAATGGCCAAATTAAAGCCTCTTCATGCCACAGTCATCCTATGCATTTGATCTCACTGGTGCACAACATGACGCTGTAGAAAGCTTCGACTGGACTCCCACCAGTGCAGCCCCTTCTTCAGTGCTGTCCAGCTTTTGTGAGTAGCCATCATGAGCAAAGCTAGGTGTAATATATCCCAGCTGTTTATCTGAAAGTAGCAAGCACATGGTTTGTTATGATCAGGTCTTCCTATGGGAAAAAAGGACAAACAAACGGGAGATGGAGAAATGAGTTTTTGCAAACAGATGAGCAATTGAACAGAATGAATGTAAAGAACATTACATGCAATCAAAACCAGGTGGTAGCCTCTCACCTCCATTTTGAACAGGTTAAAATGATGAGGGAAAGTGGTGAGAAGAATCTGTCTGGAATTCCAGAAGAGGAGTCATAGGCCACAGGTTTTGTGTTGGGCCCATTTCTGTAAAAATACACTGACAAGGCTGCTTTAGCTCTTAGGATAATTTTTCTGCATTTTTTTTCCCTGAGATTTCTCTTCAGACCTTGTGAAAGAAAGAAAAAAATGCTGTGTGAAAGAAGAAAAGGTAGCCATAGTAGTGACAAAGACAGAGAAGACTGTACAAACTTTTAGCCTAGAGGCATATCTCATACCTTATGATTTTGGTACTCTGAATGTGAGAGCTGTTTGAATTTTCCAGTGATAAGAGTGATGAAGCACGCACTGCATCAGAGTTAGATTCAAAACCAATGGAGTATGTCTAAGTTCATTCCCAGAAAACAGCCAGAGAAATGCAGATAGCTGCCTAGCCGACTGCCTCACATATTAAATATACTGGCTTTGAAAACAGTGAAACATAGCCCATTCATGAACAAGTTGCTGAATAGGTTTATGCTGTATGAAAGTCACTAACAGACCGCTTTCACAGCCATGCCAGCATTTAAAGTAACTTGTGGGAACTTCAGCCGATAAAATAAATTTCAGTTTTCTAACATTTATGGAAAATAATATGCTTTCAGTAGAGCAGAGCTAGGATTTCATTAAATACTCCAGACAGAGCAAGTACAACTGTAAGCTTGCTGGGCTGCTTTCCCTGTCTTTTAAAGAGGCACATCCTGAAAATGGACGCTCTACCCAAGAATGTAGTTCTGGAAGAAGCATCACATTTTCTATATATTAAGACTTGAAGTTTCTCTGTTTCCCCTGTTTATCCAAACATATGTAGAGGTTTTTTGCCCTCTTCACACCCAGCACGGCATACAAATTAAGCATTTGTCTTCTTTATAGGATGCAAAATAATTTTCTACTTGCAGCAGAACGTACAGCAACTCCTTGCTAGTCAGGCTGCCAATCACACATTCAGAAAAGAAGCACATCAACTTTTAGGGACTAATTAATGCTTCTAGTGCTAGGTTGCTTGAAGCGCGGATCCCTGCACAGCTCTGTACCCATCCCAGATTTTTATCTCCAATTCCTCACAGTTTAATAGCCTAATTTTAAGACTGATAGCAATCTAATGGGAGAGAAGAGATGTTTCCCTTGTGCATCCAACATTTGTTGTTATGCTGAAAGTTTATGGAATAAAATGAGCATCTGCCCAAGGGATGAAGAAGTCATGAATATATTTCTAAATAAAAGTGGAAAGAAAATATTCAATGCCAATGCCTACAGTTGTCCAAAGGCTGCACTATTTCCCTCCTTTCTTCCTCCTTCAAGTTCTTTCTGGATGCTTTATTCTGTAAGCCCTTACGCCCTCTCTTCGTCTATATCTGTGTGTAAAAATAATTGATAAAAAACAGTAAGAAAATGAAAGAATTGTCTGGATGGAACAGAAGCTAAACAAGAACGTCATGAGTAGTTTTATGGTAAACAGTTACTCTGCTGAATCATGGAAAGCTACAGCTGTGACAGCTCAAAGCTAAGAAGGCAGCCATTTGGAAGTATTAAATAACTATAAAGTGAGGAGCTGAAGAAGCCATGGAGAGAGAAAGAAGTACAAGGGCACTTGCTATTAGGATCTGTAGCTATAGGTGCGCTGGAGACAGCAACCATCCATCAACAACTTGCTAATGGGGTAGAGGAACAAGATTTTTTTTACATGCAACTTGTTCCAGACAAAAGGCACTTCAGATTTCTCATTGCAAAAAGTGACTTATGTGATAGCAGAAATAATTTGCACCCCATCAGAAAGTATCTAAGAACTAGAACTTTATATCCCACTGCCAAAGAAAGACTGGAACCTCTCTCTGGTAGGAGACACATCTTTTGAACTGCCAGTAACTGGGGATGGGGTATGTCCCTGGGGATCATTTCTGCATTGTTTTTATATAAACCCTTCAAATGCTGGGTAGTAAACACTTCTCTCAAATGGGCATCTCTTCAGGGCAGGAAAGTGTTCAGCTGAAACTGCCAAATGAATCAAAAGACGTTTATTATTATCCTGTAATGAATGGTATATGTGAAGTGAACCAGGGGAGAAGAAAAGAATTACACAGCAAAATAGGTACTTACTGTACTATGAGTGGGTGTATAGTTAGGGAGCTTATATAAATTATAGTGTATTGGATTTTAGACAAGGTCACCAGATTTACCCAGCACAAGACTGATGAATTCAGAAGGAAATGAGAAATATTACTGCAGTGCAAAAAGGACTTCAATTCAGCCTGTACAGTCCTTCTCTTTGCGTGGAGCTGATTGTGTTACTAGTTGAGTCAGGGGATTTCAAAGTAGCCAGCGAGGTGCCGCACTGCCATTGAAAGTATCTCTCTGACAATACAAAAGTTAACAACAATTGAGGCTTTATTTAACAAAACTCCTTTTTTACATGTTTTTTTTATCTCCCTGGTTTCTGGTTGCACCATCCTGATTTGATTGTATTACAGCATCTGCTTTCAAACCTGTTTTCTTAGTTCATGGAAGGAAAAGCACTAATATTACACAAATGGAAACTCCAGGTAGAATTCTTCCTTTGCAAGTTTTTAATTGGTTTGTATTTGCCCTGAACAGATATAATAAACACCTTACAAGAAGCAATGGGCTGGATAGAACTTTCTTGTTTAATTCACAAGGCTTCATTTGGAGTTACAGGAAACTAGAGAAAGGGCTCTGGTCAGTCATTTCCTTTTTTCTTTTTTCTTTTTTTTTTTTTCCTATATATATTAAAAATGAAGGTACTAAGTTTCACAGCCTGGAGAATTCAATAACTTAAATAAGATCAACAAAGTAGATAAGACAACTGTGAAAACTGCCCAAAACCTAAAAAAAGGACAAGAAAGCAATAGAGAAATGCTATATGGCATTATGTTTCTGTCTTTTTAGTGGACAGTTCAGAACTGTGACAATCTAAACAAATGGAGTACCTTAAGCAAAAGAGTAGTTGTTAAACCCACTGTCGGGTTTGCATGTTCCCAACCCATTTATACACGTTGCTTTACAGATGATAATAGACAGCATCAACGTTCACATGCAAAAGACATAGGTGCCTACTCCTTTTTACAGAAGACCTGTGTGCAAACTGGGAATTTTTCAGATTTTCTGGGAGATGGACACTCTTATGAGATGTCTGAGCTCTATCCAAGCCTTGAGATCCAAAAGGGAGCATTTTAGATATCAGGAGTCTCCTCCAGCAGGGCAGCAGCTCAGTACACGTGTGTTACATGATCAATAGGCCATGAACAGGAGATACCATTGCTCTGAATCTCAAAGGCAGCTCTCCCCTTTATCTCGGCCTGTGAAGCACCCTAGTCAGAGACACAGCTGCGCACAAAACAAAAGGCAAACAGCAGTTGCTTCTTTTTGATACACTAGGAAGTGACAGAAGGTTGCAGCGCCTGTCAACCTTCTTTGGTGAGCCAGCAAACACTGTGGTGCTCGGCGGCCCTGCTTGCTGCTTAAAGCTGAGAGGAAATCCCAAGGTGCTGCAGACGCTGCCTGGCTCTGCTCTTGAGTGGCATATCCTGCTATGCCAGCGGGCACTCAGCGCCAGCCTGCTCTAGGAAATGCTCTGAGCCTTGCCACATCTTCCCCCAGAGAGCAAGTCATCGAGTCTCACGTAAATAATGTATTTGAAGATTACTTTTAGAGCAGGAATCTGTTCTGATCAAACTAAATTTTTGCTGTATGAGATATTAATTCACACAGGGATTCAATTTTTTCTCAAAACTTTTAGTCATTATACTTCATATTCTTCAAAGGTGACCTTAAAGAAATATTTTGGTACTCTGTTATAAATGACCTAACCTGCTTCTTCTTGGTCACTTTAATGAAGCTTAATGAGAATATCTCTTCACCTATACCTGGTCACACAAAGCTGTCTTATGCAGATATATTTTGGAACTTATTTTGGCATGCAGAATTTACATGGAAAGAAGGAGGTTCTTGCCTTTTTATCTGCTCTCCTAAATCACAAAACCACTATTAAACTGTAAAAGGTTAATGAAGTCCAGACTTGTCTGTCAGGTTCCAAAGTGGGAAAAATGTCAATTGCTGTTACTTAAAAATGTCATTAGCACATCCATTTAATTATGTATGAGAGACGTGGTTACCACAGACACTCTTGGCTGCCAATTTGTGAACAATGGAAAAATTTTTAGAAGTGAGGCGGAAGTCCCTGACTGACACCTTGCCCGCCCTTGCTGCCCCACCTCTGTGTGTACATGCAAACACATATATGTACATCACGATCATTACTGGTGAGCCTGAGTCACAAAGATATAGGTGAGAAAGTAAGGGAAAAAAATGTTTGGGAAAGGACTGTTCAAAGCTCGCGGCTGGAAATGGCAGTTACTAACAATTTTGAATCTGCTCTCAGAACAGAATGTGGGAACTATGAATCCATGGGACTAAAGAGAAAAAACCCTACCTTCTTGATCCAGCTAGTGTTCTTTCAGATTTATCCACCTCAATACACATGGGTGGCCAGTACTGTTTCCATGCAAGACTGCTCATTGTGCATGGCAGCATTAGGGTTGCAGCTGGTGATGGCTGTTGTGTCAGGGCTTGGGTGTCTTACATTTGCCCAAAGCAGAAGGGCTACATTTCTGACTGACACGACATTTTGCAAGCAGTCGGGTTTTGGTTTTAAAAGTTAGCTTCCTTACCACAGGAAAACCAATGATTTCAGTTAACAAGACAAGAACACAGAAAAGGGTGTTACCCTTGCTTTGGAAAGAAATCTACTTATTCAACATTTTCAGGCTTTAGAAGGCAATGCTTTTTAAAGACAATCCTTTGCTATTTTTCAGCTTTTCTCTACTATGCTGTTCTCCTCACTGTACCAAGAGGAATCATAGAAGAGAGTTGAAAGGGACTCATAAGTATAATCAAAATCCAGCTCCTAGCCCTGCACAGGACAGCCCCGAGAGCCACATCATGTGCCTGAGAGCATTGTCCAAACACTTCTCAAACTCTGCCAGTCTTGGTGCTGTGACCGCTTCCCTGAGAAGCCTTTTCTAACATCCGAACAGCCTCTGGGTGAAGAACCTTTCTTTTCCTAATATCCAACCTAAACCTCCCCTGACACAACTTCAGGGCGTTCCCAGGGTCCTGTCCATGGTCACCACAGAGAAGAGATCAGTGTCTGCACTTCCACTTCCCCTTGTGAGGGAGTTGTAAACTGCACTGAGGTCTTTCCTCCCTTCATTGCCAGGCTGAACAAGCCAAGTGACCTCATCTGTCCTCATATGGCTGCTCCTCAAGACCTTTCACCATCTTTGTAGTAGTAATTTCTTGAAAAATTTCTAGCAAAACAAGAAGTCCCTCCTGTACCTAAGCAAAATCTACAGACTTTAAACTGTATCTAAGTTAAAAGACAAATATATATGTGAGAAGTCTATAGAAGTCTTTCTTGAAATGCCAGATCCAAATCTGGACTCTGACTTCTGTCCTAGCTTCAGATGGTGTTTCCAAGTATAACTCTGTTTTCAGTTGCTCTTACTTTTGTCAAACTTGAATGAAGCTGAAAACATAAATCACCTAGCCCATGTGCTATTCAGCAGTATCATAATGATAGCAAGATTTTTTGGGTTGTGACATCTGTGTAGAATCACGTCTGCTGCTTGGTGCTGTGGTTGCTGTCAGCTCTGTGAGTCACCGTGATGCTGCAGGCGGTACAGGGGAGCCCCCTCACTGCAGCCCAGTTTTGTACTACAGTTTACACACATTCCAAGTGTATTTTCCGGAACTGGCAGCAGGTGCAGCCCTGCTGCAGAGATAGCCAATCTGTAGCTCTTGTATGGCGCAGCTTGGAAACAGTCCTGATGCAGCTCTGGCACCACAGCAGCGCTGTTCAGCTGTGCTCATGCAAAGGTGCTGCCCTGCTCTGAGCCTTGCCTGCAGGCACAGCACACCAGCCTGGCTGCAGGGGGGATGAAATCCCTCATCATCATCCCTCACCTGGGCATCCTCTGCTCCTGTGGTAGCTCCAGTCTAGAAGCAGCCCACATAAGGGTGCCACATGCCCTGTAGGGTTAGGCAAGTTGGTTACAGCTGTGGGTTAGGGAGAGTAATGTACCCAGAGAGTTATAATTTTCACTTAAGAAAAATAATTTTTTACTTAAGATTTTTACTTGCTAGAATCACCTACAGTCATTTTTTTTTACACACTAAATATGAAATAGCTCAAAAGGCAGTCTTCTTATGGAAGAGGAGGGGTTTTCTTCCAAAGGTTATTTCCTTTTCCTCACTGAAGAACGATCACAGAAATCTACTATTTCTCTTTCTAATCTTTCTGTTTAGAGAACCTGGGCGACATTAGGGTCAGGCTATTCTTCAGTGACAGCTGGCTCACATGATCACTGTGTCATACTACCTGGCTCATTTTCTGTTGGTGACTGAAAACCCTGGAGAGGGTAATCGGAGTGGACCATCGGAACATTCTCATTGTAACTGAAGAGAGCCATTACAGCTTCGCTATTGAATACACTTGTTTCATCTCACTGGGTATGCTATGGAAATACATATTGGCCAGGGGTTTTTTTCTGTTCCAAGTGCTAGCTTTTCTCCCTTTTTTGATTATGTTTTTCTATGGACAAATTTAATGGAATGTGATACCACATAGTAGTATAGTGTCAGGTTGCTTTAATGGCCTCTGGCTTCCAGCTCTTCCCACCCAGCACCTCTTTATCTTTTACTGGTAAACTACACACTCGTGTAAAATCAGTATTTTGTCCTCTGAAGCAAATTTAATGGTGTGTCTATAAGTGGATTTTGTCCTCAAGCAGAATATTGTAATCTTTGAGGCCCTAGATTTTCATGACTTTAAAAAAATTTTGTCAAAATGTGTTTGCAGTCTGAAAGATCATTATTGGGAGCAGGTAAATGTCTTAGGCAAAGTGGGGAAGAACACCAGTTGCATGAATACCAGATTTAAGTGAAAAGAACGTGGGTAATAAGCACCAGATCCTCCTTCCTCCCTCTCAGTAATGAAGTATTTTGTACTGCTCAATAGCAAATCTCACAGATTTGCGAAACAAACACCATATACCTTGATTTGGTGATGAATAAAATTAATTTTTATGCCATTAGTTAAAAGCACTAATTCAGGCTTTTAGTGTTTCAGGGTTTTATTTCTTGTCTTCTCCAGAAAAGTTCATTTGTTACTGGGATTGCACATTGAGGACAGAAATTATGACTTGCATTATTCTCATTGTTCTGTTTGTTCTCACTTCTTGTATTTTCTGAGAAATCTACAGCACACAGTAATGACAGCAGTTCTTTTTCAATAAGAAACAGACCTTTTGAGAATTCATAGTTAAAGCATACAAAGGAACAGTGTGTTGAGAGTTCTCTTTCCATCTTCAGTTGCTATATTTATCTTCTCAAATCCTTTGTATATCAACGAAGTAGAAGAAAAAAATTATAAAAAATGGTCTTTCACTTTATCAACTCAACTGGTGTATGATAACATGCATAGGTTGGGTGTGAGTCCATTTCTTTCTTTCAGTGCTCCTGTTTGAGGAAGAAAATGTTCCTTCTTTGGGTAATAACTATTTTGAGCTCTGGCACAGAACTCAGATTCTTAAGAGATCATTTATATTACAAAGGCTCACTCTGTACTTCCTCAGTGCTTAGAGGCACATTTCAGCTTCCAAACCAAAATCTTTTTATGTTTTTTTAAAACAAATTATGGGTTTTACTTAGGGTTTTTTAAAAGAAGAAAAAATCATGTATGAAAGCAAAATTAATATACTAGTATTTCTAAAACAGAGAGAAAGTTCTTCCATTCTTCTCTACTTTTTCAACAGTTCTCTGAAATATATTTGACCCTCACACAGTGTCTCTGTAAAAGGGATTGTATTTCTAAAAGCCAAATGGGAAAATGATTCATAACATCCTATTCAAGATGACAACTGGGCTGATGGTCTAGCTAACTACATATCTATTTCCAAATGTACTAAATTTAAACGGATGTAATCACAGTTTTTAGCACATACGTGATGTTGCATGATGGCCAGACAGATTAGATGCATTCTTGCCATAGAAGAGTCTAGTGCATGAGGCAGTGTTTATTCAGACAGCTTAGACCACCCCATTCAGCCTTTCTGCATAGATGTTCAGTTCACTTGTAGGCCAGGGACTGTTTTCAGTAAGGCTGATGAAAAATTCACTCAAAAAATAAGGATGCAACACAGCAAATATCCTGCCATATTATGAAAGGGTTTTCTAGTCTAATGTCTGAAAGCAGAATTTTGATCTCCAGTATTGATTTGGTAAATTTTCAAGTATTCTATTTGACCTTTCATAAATGATGTAGTGCTCTGTTTGAGCTGATATGTTATCAAGGTGGAAAACTGTCCTTCTTAAATAACCAAAGGAAAGAATGAACCTCCTGTACTGCAGATAAATATAGTTCAATGGGACAAGAATAGGAGGAAGAGAATCTGTTTGGAAGTATTTTAAGACATCCTTTCTTTTCCATTATTAGTGCTTGATTCCTGTCATTTTAATTGCCTTTAATAATTGATGTACATCCAGTTTGGTGCTTTGAGTCATGTTTATAAAGTTTTTTCTTCATGCTGTTATGTGCTTTCAGTTTTTGAGAAAGGCACTTGGCCCTGCCAGGGAGTATCCTGTTCCCAATGAACTGTGTGAGGTATGTTTGCCATGGGCCGCTGCCCCTGACAGAGCAAGTCCTGCTGCTCTGCAAGATGTGACTGCAGGCAGAAGGGCAAAGCAAGAACAAAACAAGAAAAGGAGAATAAAACACACAGGAGCTATTATATATTTTCCTGGGGAAAGGTGCTTAGGGAGGAAGCTGAGATGCTACAGGAGCCCTTTCAGGAGAAGCAAATCAATGGGAGTGATGGATAACTTGTCTACAAACTATATTTAGGGAAAGAGAAATTGTACAGATGAATTTAGCAAAAAAAATTTTTAAGCAAATTTAGCTCTTCTAATTAAGCTCAGTGATCACAGGTTTGATTTTTCCCCCTATTATTCTGGTTAATAGTTTCTTACTCCTTACATGAGGTTCAGCATGACTGGATCTTTGTGTGGACCTGGATGACCAAGTGAAATTTCAATAATTTTGTGTTGGTGCATGGAAATAAAGAATCATTTTACCACCTAGGAGATAGCTACTTGAAGAAATATCCAGATGTTATGCAACAAATTTAAAATAACGTATAGCTTTTCTCTTGCATCAACATATACCTGTGGCCATTTCTCAGGAGTATTTTAAATAATAGAAAAACATGTGTCTTCTTCTGGGAAAGTCTTTCCTCCTGTTTTAATATTCTATGCGTATTGTCTAAGTAGCTTCTACCTACTGTTCTCATGCATCTAAAGGACTCTATGTGTGCAAGCCAGGTAGCTACAGGGGCAAACCAGCACATGAGAGACATTGCCAGATCCCACCAGAAAAGGCCCTGTACTTCCAGCTCAACCAGGCTTAAAGAGGTGTGAGTTATGTTTCTAATTCTATTGCTTTATTGACTTCCACTTGGGAACTGTCAGTCAGAGCCATACTGCCTAAAAGACAGCAGAGGCTTCATGCTGATCTGAGAACCCGTGCAAAACATCTGCCCAAGGAGATGGAAAACTGAAATGCTGTCAGGTAAAGAAATGTACTGCTGGTATGCACAAGGCATTGTAAAACCTGTGCCTTAGAAATTTGTTACTGGTTTAACCCCAGCTTGCAACCAAATACCATGCTGCCACTCACTCACTTTTCCCTGGGGGGTGGGGAGAGAATCACAGAATCATAGAATCATAGAATGTTAAGGGATTGGAATGGACCTTAAAGATCACCTAGTCCCAAATCTCCTTCCGTGGGCAGGGATATCTCCAACTAGACCAGGTTGCTCATGGTCTTATCCAACCTGGCTTTGAACACTGCCGGGGTTGAGGCATCCACGCTTCCCTGGGCAACCTCTTCCAGCATCTCACCATCCTCACAGTAAAAAATTACTTCCTAAAATCTAGCCTGAATTTGATGAGTAAAAGTGGGAAAACTCATGGTTGTTACAAAGGTGCTATACTAATTGAAATAAGGTAAAAATAATAGTAAAGTGAAAATAATAACAATAATAAATATAATGAAAAAAAGGAAGGGAGAGAGAGAGGAATAAAACCCAGGAAAGACAAGTGATGCACAGTACAATTGCTTCACCAGCTGCTGACTGATATCCAGCCTGTTCCCAAGCAGCAACCTCTAGCTCCTGGCCAACTCCCCCAGTTTA
The DNA here is from genome assembly GCA_013397725.1 of Rhagologus leucostigma. NCBI lineage: Eukaryota > Metazoa > Chordata > Aves > Passeriformes > Rhagologus > Rhagologus leucostigma. Next base: position 1,009,708 of record VZTD01003554.1, read on the forward strand.
TACACTGAGCATGACGTCCTGTGGTATGGAATATCCCTTTGGCCAGTTCAGGTTGGTTTTCCTGGCTGTGCTCCCTCCCAGATTCTTGTGCACCTGCTCACTGCGAGAGCATGGGAAACTGAAAAGTCCTTGACTACTGAGCAACACCTAAAATATCAGTGCATTATCAATATTATTCTCTTACTAAATCCAAAACACAGCACTGTACCAGCTACTAAGAAGAAAATGGACTATATCATAGTGAAAACCAGGACAGTGGGAAACACAAGTAGAGACACCTTCGTGCGAGAGATGGATGCAGCTGTAAATGTATCACTGCTGCACCATCTGCACATCACTTATAACTGCTTAACTTGGGAATAGTTTGGAAATAAGAATCTTCATACAAATAATAAATAAAAGGCCTTTCTTTTTATGTTACTTCTCTCATTGCTTGGGTCCTCCAAAGTTCTGCTAATACTACATTTCCGGGGCAAAAGGTATTCTCAGGGGAGGGGTCCGTTCTAATATAGCTATTCTTGTGTGAAGTAAATACTCCCATTTTTTGTAAAGATTTTGGTATATGAGGGGTTTGCCTTCTAGTATTAATTTACAGGTAGTTTGAATCACTTCTGCCTCAGTTTTGGATCATTTTATGAAATTAATTAAATTTAAAAGGTTATCTGAATCACAAGGCTGTAATCTAGAATTTCAGATGTGCAAATTCTAAAAATTTTAGAAATATGTTTTGTGGTTTAGGTTTTGGGATTTTTTTTTTTGGTTGCTTGCTTGGACACTTGGCTTTGTTTTTTCAGCACAGATGTAGTGCAGATGGATGCTTTGCAAACATCTCTATGTCTCTATGGTATTTGGGGAAGGTATCTAAATACTGGCCAATGCAAATCCATTTTTTAAGATTGCAGAGCATAAGATGCTGTTTAGCTCACAGTGTATAGCTGTTAACTGCAGAAACCTATTTCAAAAGGAAAAGGAAAAGACTACAGGGAAAAAAAATATTTTCCTGTAGCGGGTGTGCTCCAAACCCAGTGGGTGTTACTGTGAAATACCTGAATCTCATCTGAGTATTGATATCAGGCCAAGATGAGTATTTGGGACCGTGATCTACAGCAGCATGACCCTTCACACTGTTTCTCAAGTCTGAAAGACAGACCTGTGCTTACCTACTTTTTTTTAAACCCACCAATGTCCACTTTGTTCTGCTGTTTGGATAGTCCATCTGTGATTCCAGCTCATGCCCTGGTAACAGAGAAAATGTAACTGTACACCTGTGCATCAGGTGAACACGAACCCTTCCGCATCACCTACACAAATAAAATGTGGCATATCCTATCTCAAGTTAGATATATCCTTGAAACATCAAGGTCAGTAGCAATTGCTTTGTGCTTTATGTAGGATCAGTGGAGAGGAACAATCATTGCAGGAGGTCACTCTGGTTTTCACATCTGAATGCTCTGCAGACATGCTTGTCTCTCTTGCTTGCCAGGCTCTCCACTGCCAGTAACTTAGGTACTCCTTCCAAGAGACGTTGCTTCAAGAATTTGGAGGCAAACCTGATCACATTGCTATGAGTGGGAATACCAGTAAAAGTTTTCTGAAATATTCATTATATTTTCTGTGGCTGATTCCTGATGTTGATGTTTATTTCTAAATGAGAGAAAAAGATTGAAATTATTACCCCCGTATTTCCAATAGGTGTTGTTCTCTTCTCTTAAAAAGTCCTTTCACACTGTTCTGCTTCTGAATTCACTGGAAATGAGCATTTGGGGTACTTCAGTAGAGGAAAGAAGAATGAGGTGCTAACTGTAACACATTTAAATGCAGATGTGCTAGATACCTGCTTCCTTCAGTGGGAATTATATATTTCCTCAATTACAGCTGTATGAGAACACGTGGGACACGTGTTTCTCTGTAAATCACTTTTATGCTACAGATCATTTGATTAAGTGGGATTTTGTGTAAAGACCTGTTCTCGAATGATTAAGAGGAAGGTATGAATAGTTTCTTTGGTACATAGCACTACTTGCTGTGTGCTTTTCATGGTGCACATGTTAGGGGGCTGCTGAATCTGGAAAACTGGCAGAGGTGAAGCTGCCACATGTCCATGGAACCAGTAACAGGGCTGAGCACATATTCCTGGCAGGCACACACAGAGCACATGTACACATTACACATATGCATACAGACACAGACAGCCACAGAGAGAACCCAGACAGAATTGTAACTGTGCTCCACACGTGAGGTTGGCCCAGCCCTGTATGCCTGGGATGGGTGGCAGAGCAGTGTGTGACAGGCAGGAACTGCACCAAAGGGGACTGAAGAAAGCGCTTCAAGGATCGGAGTTTGAGCTGTGATGGGTCTTCAAGACTGATAGTGCATCTTCATCTACATTGTCATCCATGTTCTTTAAATAACCAGCTGCTGGCCTTTTAGCTTCCATTTATCCAGGCATCACTGACAGGAATTTCAATATATGATAAGTTGCATGCACCACATTAAGCAGAACTGATAAATTAATGAAAAAATGGTTTGGGAGACTGTTGACTGAACAAGAATCTGATTAGCCTATACCTGCCCTCTTATTATTCATTGCTTATATATGCTCCAACAACTGAAAATGTGGTGTAGATAACTATTCTAAGAAAGCAAATTTCAGGCTTTTAATCGTGATTACTAACAGCAAGAAGTTATTCTATCTTTCAACTTTTGTTGAAGAAGAAGTAATTTGTTTTTTAACAACAGGTTTCTGTAGCAATACTACTGCTGAAGGTGCTGAAGCTGTGCCCGCATCAGAAGCATGATCTTTTCTTTCAGTTCTGGTGTATGAAAAAAGGAAAGCTGCTTCCCATCACTGCCAGATGAAATACTTGCAGTCATAGCTCCAGTGATAAGGCAACATCAAGTGACTTTTTAAGTGACTAACGACAAAGAAGAAGTGTTTTGATTAAATCCAGCTTTGATTAAGCTCTTGAATAGTCGCTATGATCAATTCATGAATAATCCAGGGATCAAAGAGAATCATGAATATGCTTGGTCTAACCATTCCAAGTAACAAATATATCACTATAAAGCAGGATCAGGAACAATTTGTGAACAGAGAAGTGTTTAATCTGTCAGTTAACTGGTCATAGTGAGTAACATGACCAGCTCTGATGGCAGAGAGAGAGCACTTTCAAAACAGAAAAATCCTCTTTTTTTTTTTTTCTGGCAGGATCCAAGAGAAATCTGAGAGAGCTGCATTAAAAAGCATAGTTGAAACAACCCCTTGAAGAACACATCATTACTGCTGCAACACTGGCAGCCTAAGGAATTACTGAGCAGAGGTCAGAAGGATACAGCTCCAGGGCAGAGCTGCTAGGGAAGACCTCCTGAGCAGATCCATGGACCTCTGACAGGTCCTGGGTCTGCCTCTGAGCCTGGGGAAGCGCGACTTGAGGCCTTTGAAGCTTTCCTTGGGTTCATCTGGGCTTCATTCCGCCTTCCTCAGTGAAGTGTTTCTTCCCCGTGCTCTTCCTCCAGTATTAGCTGGATTTCAGGGGTAAAGACTAGTCATGAAACTGATATGTGAGGACTGAATGTCCTTCCATAAAACCCCCAGACATATCTATTGCTATGTGACAGTACAGGACACCCAGTGCAGAAAATCTTGGACAGAGCAGAGACAAAGGAGGGCGGACAAAGGCAGAAGTGAGGCATTTCTAACTTCAGAGTTAATTTTCAAATGGTTCAGTGCATCTGAACTTACCCACAAACAACATTGTCAATTTTTTTCTTTTTTTTTTGTAAAAAACTCCATTCTTACTCTAAATGGAAATACACAACTGACTAAAGAATTAAAATGCAGCACCAACAACAATCACCAGATCATCCTCAAAACAGCAACAATCTCAGCTCAAATCCTCTCTGAAGCAAGTTTTACCCCAGAGAGGGAGGAGATCCAGAGACATCACAAAGGCCATTAGGACATAGTTTCTGGCATATGCAAGCATGCAAATAACAGCTCATGAGGTCTGAAATTGCCAGCAGGTATCTCCGGATGATATCAGACACGATTGAATGCATAATACTTCCGGATGAAAGCATATAACTACAGAAGAAATATGTTCCAAGATAGATCCCTGGCAGGACTTTGAAATTACTCACCACTGGAAATGTTGTAAGTATTTAGTTGCTGAAACAAAAGCCTCAGCTCAGATGTCTAAAATGCTTTTGGGAAGTGCAACCTTATGAGGTTAAGAAGCAAAAGTAAATCACTGGTCAGCAGATATAAACAGGTCACTTCAGACTGTGCCACGACAATTTTACTGCTCTATTGCAAACCTGGGATGAGCTCTTGTTTTTATTGTAGCTTTTGCCTTTTCAAGCTGTAGGTTCAAAGTTTTCAGTCATAGTTTTGTCAGAGCCAAAAAGCCTTCTGGGTAAAATACATAGGCATAGTTCCGGCTTCCAGAGATTGCGAAATTCAGTTTCTAGTTTATTACAGTAAAATTTTTTGAGTCTCCAAACAGTTACTTATTCACACCTTCAACCAAGGCTAATTGTACCCTGACAAAGTTCTTCATTAAAGGGGAGGATAAATGGTTCCTTAGCCTCCTGCTTGTCTCCACAGATACAGCCAATCTGCTTTTCACTAGGCTGTTTACAGACTTCCACTGAGGTTTTGGCTACTATTGTACCTCTTCTCCTAATGAAATCTGCCCTGCACTTGGGCCATGTATTTACAGTTGCATTTTGCTTACTGATAGTCCTTTCCCCTCAGTGAAAGTGTGTGACACTGCTGAGCATGAAGTGCTACTGAATTTTTAATACTTTTTATCCATCCTTGTTAAAAGTAGAATGCAGGAACTAGTAGAATAGTTGATGTATTCATTCCTTCAAGGCTTAAAAAAGAATAGGATTGCTTTGATTCATGGGTATGTTGAAAACTCTGAGGAGTGTGAGATGGTGTGGTTAAGAGCCTGCATATGGTTCTTGATGTGACATCCTAGCAGCGACAGGATGGGGGACCAGCAGGCGAGCAGTGCAGTGTGGGGAGCTCCTCTCCTTCTGCAGGAAAAGCTCCTGGAAGGAGGCCTAAGCATATGGACAAAAAGTATAGCGATTGCTCAGGAATTGCCCCAGAGTTACATTTCTGCACCAACATTTCCACCAGTATTGTGGTGGTTCTGCATCTCCTCTCCTGCCCCTCTCATTCACATGGTTCTGGTAGCTGCAGTCCTGCCTGCAAACACAACCTGGCCTGCACGAGAGAGGAAATCAATGATACTGGGATATGTAGGGCCTGCTGGCTTCACATCAGTAAAAGCATCATTGCCTTTGCTCACATGATTCAAAATCTGAGAGTAGTTACAACTTGCTTTTCTAGTCAGAAAACTAGAAGGAAAATGTGAACAGAAAATACCACCCAGGCTTCAGTAGGCGGTGCATGACATTTTTTCCCGATACAGCTATTACTGGGTTTGGTATACTGGGACCTCAGAAGTCCCTCACAATTAAAAAGCTTGATCTGTGTGTGATTTCATCTGCCTTCCTTTGTTTGCTCTGGGACTTTCCATACCATTCAACTTTAGAACTGTGCCTTCTTCCTCCCTTCCTAATTAACCCCCTGCATAAACACCAAGAGGAGCCTGAGGAACATGGGAACACAGCTATTTTTGTGTTCATAAAGACGTAGGGAAGGCAGAATTAAAACATGCTGACATATGCACATCACAGCAACTGCTTTCTCTGCATGATCCCAAGGTCTCTGATAGCAATTTTTGACCTTCAAAGATTTAGGCATTTTTATCAGATTCAAAATTTTCCTCACCCAATGAAGAATTTACACTAGGAAATGTTTACTTGAGTACCAACATACTTTCTGTGAGTTTGCTTTGTGGTATGTTGCTTATGTGGTGTGTCAGACCAGCTCTAATCAGTTATCCATGTTTACCATTACGTGACTTTCACCTTCTATCTCTGTTTGAAGACAGGAATCTTGGAAATACATTGGCTTTGTTCAATTAAAAAGTAAGTTTGTAAGATAAAACATTAAAAGCATACCTTAAAATGAGATGCAGATATAGTAACTTTTAATAGGAGTCACAATGACTTTCAAAGCTCTGAACAGGATGCCCTGGGACATATTTCAGCCTCTGTGCCAGTTGCTCTTGCAGCTCTTTGGTGACACTGTACCACCCACAGTTTCCATTTGTAAGGTTGTTTCTGCAGTTGCAAACTTGTACCAAACAATAAATGGCAATCGCCCTCTTCAGAGCACAACTCAAACGAGTCTCAATTCACCAACAGAATATCCTGCCTTTTAAAATTTACAGCAAATTTTACTTGATTTTTGCCTCTTCCCTTCTGCTTATATAACCAGGATGATAACATGATTGCAGATGGTTTTTGACATCTGCTGATCAAGCCTCATTTTGCCTCTCTGCCTCTGTTTTGCAACATTTTGGGCAGTGTAACCAACCAACTGAATTGTGAAACAGGAGGGAGGGCTATGCAGGAAAAGAACAGAGCCGCGGAAACTTTGGCTTAGCAGTGCTCACAGTAACAAGCCTTATTATCAAATACAAATGAATGTCATGAGAGTAAATTACATTATCTTTTGCTCAGGTACTTTTGGAGATATTTCCTTAGTGATTGTATTTTACCCACAGTCTGAGGATGCTGATGTCTGAAACTAGATAAATATTTTATCCAATCCATTTTTCTTTCTAATTAATCTGCATAAACATGCTGGAGTCAAAGCTGTCTCTAATTTCTCCTAACTGTGCAATCATGCCCCATTGGTCTTACCTTCAGTTCTAGAATCCACTATGTTGCAGCTCTGTGAGAAGAGATAGATGAATTTTTGAAAAAATGAGGTTGAAAATTAGGGATTTAAAATTTAATTAATCCAGTTTGAATATAAAGCCAAGCTTGCAGAAAACACATATTTCTGCAACACGCAAAACAAACAAACAAACAAACAAACAAACAAACAAACAAACAAACAAACAAAAAAAAACCCCGAAACAAGGAGGATCAGAAGTGCTAATTTAGGTAGGGCATTACATTTGGAAAGAAAATGGAAACTATTGATCTGCTAATAATATTTTTGCCTTAGGAATGCTTTGAGCATAGAGTGCAATTACATACCTAGTATTTCAGTTCAGTACCATCTTCTTCACTAATATGGATGCATCTAAATGAAATGAAAGAACAGTAACAAATACAGGATTTGTATTTCACAGCATTTGAGTGCTATATTTGCTATCGTCACAGCAACCCTGAGTAAGTCAAACCATGACTTAGTGAGTGGCATCTTAAATGAAAGATAGTAACAGCCAAAATAAAGATATCCAAAACCCAGTGTGCAGTGCATACCCATCGCAGCATGACTCCTATGTTATATACCTAGAATGTTCTGTCTACTTTAATGAAATGGACTGATGTTCCTTGCTAATGTAGGAGCTAGCAACATGTAAAACATTTGTTTTTTCTGATAAAATATAAAACAAAATATGTGAGCTAGTTTTGTAAATTACAAAAAAAAAAAAAGACACCATGAGAAAATCCTAATTGCTTAACAGATTACTTGAAAGATGGAGACATCTGTAAAATGCTGTGGTCACAGAGGTTTGAAAATATGCAGTTAGAATGACATCAACAAGAAGGAAAGTGGAGATAGATTCAAATGTATCTAAACTAGCCTAATTGATTTAAGAGAAATGTAGTTGATTCATTGCTACCTTGCACTTTTGCCTTATGTAGGTCTCTACCCTTCATATGAGGTAACCATTGAGACAAAGCATTTTCAGTGTGCTGAGCCTCACATCATCCAATGATACACCTCATGTCAGAAAAATAACATCAGAAAAATAACATTGCCTTTAAGTAGGACAATCCTCCAGGCTCAAACACACGATAAACTTGATTTGGTTTACAGAGCTATGGTGTGTCAGCTCAGCTCTAGTAGCCGACTGCATCTAAGATCTAAACTTCCAGCAAACTCAAGGTAGGATGTACAAGCTCCAGCCACGCTGTGGGGAAAAGAGATGCTCCGTGTCCAGTGGAGAAGTTCCTCATGTACTAACATGTACACTTCAAAGACTGTATGCAGTAAAACTTTCAAAACTTGTATCCACAAGGAATATTTCCAAAATTCCTGGAAATGCTTGCCAAACTCGAATATTCAAGTCCCATAGAAGTGCTGAGTAATGAAGGATCAGTCCACCTGCTCTGCCTCATCAGGTGTCTTAGGTGAATTTCCTAGGCTCTATCAGACACCTGTGGTGGCAGTCTTGTATGATGTCAGCCCTCTGCCCATTGGAGCACCCATCAAGACACAGGGAACTTCAGTTCTTAGGCAGTCACAACGTGGAGACAAAAGCAGTGGGTTTATGAAATTCTTGTTGCATCTTCGATGTGTAGAAGTGGCACATACAGGTAAAATAGAAAGAAATTTCTTTATGGATTAGGCCAAGAGGATAATAGGGTTCTAGTCCCTTCTGCCTTGATTATTTGTACTTTCAATTTGGGGAGTGTCTATCAACTGTAATGGTAAGAATGCTGTTTTATATTTTATTCTATTCCTTATACAAAAAGCATAGCTACTGGCAATCACAGGCAGTTCCTCTTTTCTCGGCTGCTCCCTATGGAAGAACTTTTCCCTGTATCGTGTTTTGTTTTATAGCACTTTTCCGTCAAACATGCCTTTATCTGATTTCATTTACCTAAGACTGGAGACTTTTTAAAAGTTCATGTCCCTCTTCGATAGTTACAGGATAAAAGTTACAGGACAGTTACAGCTATAGAAATTCTGTCACTCAAAAAGTTAGCACGTTTGATATGCACTACTCTCTACCAGACAGGCAAGTACTAACCACTGTCACTCTAAAGGATGGTCAAATTAATAACAAGGTGTTGAACTGGCCCTTGCACAGGCATTTGGACTGGTTCATTCCAGTTGCCTATAGAGGCAACCCAGGAGTTATAGCACTGCTGGCACTCCAGCTCTGCATCCATCTGATCCCAGGAGGATACTATTTTCTGAAAGTGGTGCTGAATGACAGCCTCAGTGGCTCAATTGCTGAAAGTAAACAGATTATCTTTGTCTCACATACTTATGCATGAAAAGTTTGCTCCAGTCTTGTATTTACAGTACTTTGCTAGGTAATTTCTAATTCAATGCCTACAGTTTGCAGATATCTCATTACATCAGCAATAATTGCTGCTACATCTCTATTATTTTTATTCTGTTTTGACTGGTGATGATTGAATCAGATTCCTTTAGCTTATTTAATGAAATACTGGAACTAATCTATATAATAATAAGTTACTAGAGAGACTTTCAGAGGAATTTAAAAGTCATGGTGAGTCTGGCTTCAGGGATGATTTACACGGTGGAAGAAGGAGCTGTAAAGGACAGCTGCCATACTTAGGAAGATCAGTAGGGTTAGCAAAAGGCAGTGAAACCAAGTTTCAGAGTGAATCATTCAGGCTGTGAAATAAGCAGTAGACACTGTGGCAGAAACCATGAGCTCTCTTTGCCAAAGCACATATAAAGACACTATCTAGGTTTTAGCCCGAGGACAAGTTTTAACTGATACCAGCTGCAGAGGGGCAGGTGAGGGGCTGTTAAAAAACTTCCTGCCTTTCATGGCAGAGGGGATGTCTGCAGGATGACATATCCCTTCACATAATACAGGGGAGCTGTAAAAAATAAGTGGTCACTGGATGGATAAAGACAGTGCAGGCTGTACAGCACCTACACCTTCAGGACCTCTTCAAACTTTTAATATGCACCACAAGCCACCTGGTCAAATAAGTGAATATTCCACCATAATAATGTTTCCAGCATATTAATGTGAGGATGTTCTTGAGTCCTTTTCTATAAGGAGGCGTTATTTATAAAAAAAAAAACCACAGCAGATTAAAACATGGGATAAAAACTACGATTCTGTTTTTAAAGACATCAGAAATGTGATGAGCACTGCTGTCCTATGGAGAAAGGGTATACAAGTATGTCTGCATAACAGAAGACATGGTTACCAGGGGTTGTTGAATATATGAAGCCTGCAGCCCTACAGAGTAACAAAACTGCAGTATAAAAGGATAAACAGTTCTTGTGAGAAAGAAAAGTATTTCAAATTGAGAAAGGCACCTCTTTTCTTCCACTTGAGTCTTACTATTTTTAACTAACCTTGGTTGTCATTAATCACATAATAAATTAATCTATAAAAATTGCTAAATCTGCATTTGATATGGATTGTATCTATAAAAAGCTCAAGAAGAGATACATTTTCTTCCCTCATGCTGTATCTGTCACTCGACCAATTTGGAGATAGCTCTAATGTGGTTTGGGTATAGATTTGAAATGGAAGACAAGTGGAAGGTGTTTGCGGTTTTTTTCAAGGAATATGGCACCTTCCTATTTATTTGTACATTTCCAGAGAGGCAATAAATTAGATAGACTCTCTCATCTGTATTTTTCTGTCCATTCCTCCAGGCTAAGTGCTGCTATCAGATCTTCATGCCACAGTCTCTTCCCTTGGCTGTCCTAGCTAATCTGGGAAACAGTGGCTGATTTAGTACCCAGACTGTCATGTGCAGAGCAGACCAAAGGTGGATGAGTTAACCTGTGATTCTCCTTGCAGTGCACTGCCAGCTACCAAGCAGTTCCTGTCCTCCTTCTGTCACGGCTGCCACCGCTGGAAAACAAACTGAGCTTCTGGTGCAGTTCTCCCATTTGTGTAAAAGCTGACCTGTTGGGAGATGTATCATTTTGCATGCCTGACATACAGCCTTGTAGCAGGAGACTTTGAAGTAAACTTTTTGATAGTTACTCTTTTTTATGAGTCTTTTTTTGTAAGTTGAAATAGTAATCAAAGAAATAGAATAGCAAAACTAAAAGACAAGGGCTGTTATTCAGGCTTTTTCAAGTACTTATATGTTAGTTTAAATGTTTTAAATTGTTTGAACAGGTAGACCTTGATATACATAAACCAGAAACTCTTTTAGTATCTGAATTGCTTTGTTGCCATCAAGTGGTTTAAGCAGGCATTTCACGGCATCATGGTTTGATAAACCAAAAGAATTGAAGTTACACCAAGTCAACCAAAATTAAGAAAAGTTGATTCAAAATGCAAACAAAATTGTGTGGCAGCTTTTCTTTGGAATGACACTGAATGATTCTGATGCTAGTGAACATCTTATGCTCCAGTCATAGTGATTAGAAACAACTGCTATTGTAAGAGAAAATGCCATTTATTTATTTATTCTAACTTTCAGTTTCTAGTCCAAGCACAAGACTTGGGGGTGTTTGTTGACAAGAAGCTCAACATGAGCCACCAATGTGCACTCACAGCCCAGAAAGCCAATTCTCTGGGGAGAACTTTTAGGAGCCTTCCAGTACCCAAAGAGGGCCTACAATAAAGCCAGAGAGGGACTTTTTACGGGGGCATGTAGTGAAAGGAAAAAGGGTAATGGCTTTAAACTAAGCAAGAATAGGTTTGGATTAGATATTAAGAAGAAATTCTTCACTGTGAGGATGGTAAATCACTGGTACACGTTGCTCAGAGTAATTGTGGATGTGCCTGGAAGTGTTCAAGCCACACTGGGTAGGGCTTTGAGCAACGTGATCTAGTGGAAATGGTCTCTGCCCATGGCAGGGGGTTGGAACTAGACAATCTTTAAGTTTCCATTCTATGATTCTATGATATTTGCAAGAGAATGATATAGATAGATGTTATCCAGCACTGTAACTAAGTCAAGGATTTTTCTGAATTATCATAATGTTTTTTTCAGCATCTGAATTCTGTTAAGTCAGTGCTGATGCTGTTTATGTTTTTGAGGAGTTTTTGGGGTTTTATCTACAGATACTTGTTCCTTATGATTAATCTTACCCTTTTTCAATCTCCTGTCACTCTCATTATGTTGACAAGGAATTATATTATGCTTCTTAAAGCACTATACCCTCAGCTTTTGTTTCCATTTCCTTACAAAATTTTAAGCACAGAAGAACTTTACTTACTATAGGGGTGACAAGATTCATATTCTCAGATTGTAAAAGCCCTTGAAGCAACAGAAAGGCCTTTCTACTTGTCAGTTTTATTGATTGTTTTCCAGCTCACCAGTGAAATTTCTGGTGTAGTATATTAATAAAGTTTAACAGTAAAGCACCTCTTTCATTATTTCCACATTTTTTTCCCAAATACAGCACAATGACGACTTCTGGGATTTTGCTACAGATGGAACTGGGAGCAGTCAAACTTACAAGACATGAGACTTAGAGGAAAAAATAAAGAAGCTCTTAGTATAATCCAGCTTTACACTTTATGTAAGCCCCACACAGACTCAACTTAAAAGTTCCTATGTATATGTAGTCTGACAAAGGATGATGTAAAGAAAACAAAGGAAAATTATGTACCTCTGATTCTAATGAAATTATTTTCCTTGTGATACAATAAAAGAGCCAAGGATGACTTTAAGAGGCATTGGTTGAAGGCTGCATAGCTAATTCACACAGTAATATTTTATTTCATACTTAGCCATTTTTGTGTTCATAAATTGAGCACTAATAGATTCAGTGTGCAAAAAAAAATAGATCCTTGGAAAATTAACTGCATTGATTTGTAGAGAGCATGAAAATAGCTATTTGTGAGTATTTGATATATAATATGTATAGTTTTTTTTGAAGAAGAAAAATGTGTTTGTATTTGTAGTTTATGATATCTGGCAGTTTGACTAGATTTGATTCTTAGAATCAGATTTTCAACACGTGGAAGCCAATTTACAAGGCCTAATGTCTTCCCAAGAACAAGTACTAATAATTGCCTGAAATGTTTTTGGGTTTTTTCTGCCTACAAAGTCATGCTCCTCTGGCAAATAAAATGAAGTGGTCCAGATGGAGGTATAGCTCATTTAATTCTGTATTTAAGCACATTTTAGAAAAACTATTTTACAGAATCACAGAATCATAGAATAAGCTGAGTTGGAAGGGACCCTTCAGGATCATTGAGTCCAATTCCTGGCCCTGCACAGCACCATCCCCAAGAGTCACACCATGTGCCCAAGAGTACTGTCCAAATGCTTCTTGAAATCTGGTTGCTGTGCTCTAACCACTTCTCTGGAAAGCCCATTCCAGTGTCCAACTCTGAGTGAAGAACCTTTTTCTAATATCCAAACTAAACCTCCCCTGACCCAACTTCAGGGCATTCCCTCGGGTCACCAGAGAGGAGAGATGCATCTGCCCCTCCCCTTCCTCTCACAAGGAAGTTGTAACTGCAGTGAGGTCTCCTCTCAGTCTCCTCTTCTTCAGGCTGAACAGGCCAAGTGACTTCAGCCACTCTTCATGAGGCTTCCCCTTAAGGCCCCTCACCACTTTGATTGCCCTCCTTTGGACACTCGTTAATAGCTTAATGTTTTGCTCATATTTCTCACCCAAAACTGCCCCCAGCACTCGAGGTGAGGCCAACCCAGTGCAGTGCAGAGCAGAGCAGGACAATCCCCTCCCTTGCCCGGCTGGCAATGCGCACTCCGATGCACCCCAGGACACGGCTGACCCTCCTGGCTGCCAGGGCACTGCTGACTCATGTTCAACTTTCTGTCAACCAAGACCCCCAGGGCCTTTTCCACCTTGCTGCTTTCCAGCATCTCATTCTCCATTCTGTCAGTACATCCAGGGTTGCCTTGTCCCAGGTGCAGAATCTGGCACTTTCCCTTGTTGAACTTCTTATGTTTGGTGATTGCCCAATCCTCTAAGTTGCGTAGGTCTTTCTACAGGCCTTTCTGCCTTCAAGAGAGTCAACAGCTCCCCCCAGTTTTGTTTATGTAAACTCAGGTTTTACTGTGCTGCTAGCCCAGTAGAAGTAGCTCGAGCAGTCCTGGCTGGACTAGGTACACTGTATATATAAGTGACTCTGCATTGCCATGTCCTGAGACCATACAAATGCTGCCTTCTGAGCATGGACTCAAGACAAAAAGCAAATACAAGAGAATACTCTCCATGCTGTTACAGAGGAGCGCATTGTTTCCTCAGCAGTATGTCAGGTGAATAAAATAATGGAACAGTGAGGTGAGTGCTTAAAATACTGAACCTAGGAATACGCAAATATATTTCAGGACTCGGGTTTTCACAGAAATTTTTTTCCAGTGAGTAAGGCACATATAATACCTGAAGCATTAAGACTATCGCTCACTTGTTAAGGGTTATAATTTCTTACATTTATATGGTATAGTTCAAATTTAGCAGGGCTGAGTGCATTTTTTTGTCTATGTATCCATCTGTCTATATGTATGTGTGCATACACCTGCTGTGCATAAATTTACACATGCTCTGAAGAAGGATGAAACCTAAATTAAAGCAAGCTTGAACTCTATGGGCATTCCCATTTATGTTGACTTGCCATGATACCTATGCCATACCAGGGCTATATTCAGTTTTAAAATCCAAAAGGATGTTAACAAGAGATACCTTTTGAATCTGCTGCATAGCATGGCTGTAGGTCGGAGAAGCCTGGCAGACCTAGATTGATAAGAGGCAGGTATTTGCACATGAAAAAAATAGCATTTTTCTGTGAGCACAGAGTGAGATTCTGGTCTCACATGACTTTAAGAGGTGGAAAAGGTTCTTTCTAACCTAGTCCTCTATACATACTCTTATATAGAGCGGCTCACAGGTTTTCTTTTTCTTTTTCTTTTTCTTTTTCTTTTTCTTTTTCTTTTTCTTTTTCTTTTTCTTTTTCTTTTTCTTTTTCTTTTTCTTTTTCTTTTTCTTTTTCTTTCTCTTTCTCTTTCTCTTTCTCTTTCTCTTTCTCTTTCTCTTTCTCTTTTTCTTTCTCTTTTTGCTTCTTCTTTTACTTTTTCTTTTCCTTTTTCTTTTCCTTTTCCTTTTTCTTCTTTTTCTTTTTCTTTTTTTGCCCAGAGTTATCTTTTCTATGCTTCCTAACTCATATTATATAATATGATTTATAATACAGAACATTTAACGGCTGATGAGTGCAATAAGAGATGTAGAGATTAAATGTATGTTTAGAGGACAGTCTGGTAAAGAGCAAGTAAGATGATACTTACATAGTGAAAAACCACATATATTGAAAAGGTAGTGTTGTGGAGAAGGCTGACTAGATACCTCTAATTTACCTCCTTCTATTCTTGAAAAAGGCAGGATTTCCCAAGTGAAAGGTAGTATATTTAAGATGAAAAAGAGCAAATGGCCCAAGTGCATAGTAAATCCAAAATGATTCATTGCCAGAAGAACTCAGAATTATAGAGAGTAGAACACCTTAAGAGGCCCTAAGTCTGTTCTCAAGGAAGGAGCAACAGAACTGAGGTAATGACTTTAGCAGGATTCAAGGGGGATTAGAAATTTACCTAAATAACTAAAACACTCATATTTATGTTTGCATTTTAGAAGATCCATAGTTACAGCCTTATATTGAATAGTACATCAGAAAATACTAAATTTAGTTTAAGCTTTAATTTATAAAGCAATGAAAATGAAGAACTGAAGGGAGGCATTGAAACGTGAGATTAACAAAAAAGATAAATTATCGCAACTGATAAATAAGCAGGCTATTTTAATAAGAAAAAAGTAACCTTCTGGAAAGAATGGCAAATTTTTCCTGAGCAGTTGAAAGTGGAAGGCCTGTCACCTTCTGCCTTTCATCCCGGAACACCAGGACAGAGAATGAGACCCTCAGTGAACAAGGTGTGCTTTGTTGCATGGCTAAATGCGGACTTTTGTCACTCTGCCTAAGTCCAGGCATATGCCTGAAAGCAGTCAGTACCACGGCAAACAATTCTCCAGTCAGGAGTGGTGTCATCAGAACCAGAGGTCCACGGAGTACTTTGTGTTTGATTGACTGCTGAGAAACAATGTAGGCTTTCTGAACAGGGCCTGCTCAGTAGAGGCTGATTGGGCTGCGAATAAGGGGCTTAACGGAGAGGATTGAAATTAAAGTTTAATTTTGGAAAGTAGAAGAAAAAGGAAGTTTGAGTATAAAGCGCATGGCATTAGTGAAAAGCCTCTGCCAGGCTGTCATCTAGAATGGACACTCTGGGAACAGGAATAAAGAAAGGTAGAGACATTGTGCAACTCTTGGAAAGAAAAGTAAGACATGTTTTGGCTACCATTTAGTTGTACCAATTAATCAGAAAAGGTTGCAGTGCAGGAAAAAAGGCTAAAACAGGAATGCATGATCATCCCCCTCCTCCTCCAGTTAAATAGTCCCTTATGTTTGAAGATGTGGTATGGATTTTGTCATATCTCCCCATGGCCTCAGGAATTAAATACACAAGACAAGGTCCAAATAATCCAGAATATTTCACCCAAGGTTTTCAATGTAGTTTTCCATAAAGGATTATAAAAAACACAGAATAGTGTTGAAAGGTTTGTAAATTACAGTTTGATGCACAGAATCAATGTAGCATGGCTGGATATGTTTTTCCAATCAATCTATATTGTTCTCTGCTCTGGGATGGTCAAATATGGTACACAGATCTTGCATAAACCTGCAAAAGAGAATAAAAATGAAACAAACTGTCTTGACTTTGTTTATGTAGTAGTTCAAAAACTGTAATAGGCATTTTTAATGCATATAATTAGAAATATACATTATAAATTTCCCTACTATAACAAAAAACTTGATACAAGCAGTCACAGTAGTGAATAGAAAAGTGCAGTATGCAAGCAGTTTCTTTTGAATTTTTCAAGTTTATTTTACCATGTCAGGCACATCTAATGGCTGCATAAAAAGTCTCTGAAAAAGGAAACGAGTTTGAATCGTAGAATTGTTGAAACTGGAAGTGACCTCTAAAGGTTATATTGTCCAATCCTCCTGCTCAAGCAGGTCCATCTAGAGCTGGACACCCAGGACCATATCCAGATGGTCTTTTACAATCTCCTTGGAGACTCCACAACCTCCCTAGCCAGCCTATGCCAGTGCTTGGTCACCATCACAGTGAAAAATTGTTTCCTGATGCTTAAAGGCAACATCCTGTCTTTCAGTGTGTGCCCATTGCCTCTGGTTCTGATGCTGGGCACCACTGAGAAGAGCCTGGCTTTGTCCTCTGTGCCTGCTCTTCAGATATTTCTACATATTGATTAGATCTTCCTGAGTATTCTCTTCTCCAGGCTGAGAAGTCCCAGTTCTCTCAACTGTTCCTTGTAGGAGAGATGCCCCAGCCCCTTCATTATCCTAGTGGTCCTTTGCTAGACTATTTCTATTACGTCCACCTCCTTCTGGGGACCCCAGAATAGGAACCAGCACTTCACGTGTATCCCCACCAGTGCTGAGTAGAGAAGGATAATTTCCTTCCACATGCTGGCAATACTTCACCTAATGCAGCCTAGGATCCTTTAAGATTTCCTTTGCTGTGAGGGCATGTGGCTGGCTCATGTTGGACTTGGTGTCACCCAGGACCCCTATGTCTGCTTCTGCCAAGCTGCTTTCCATCTGGGTGCTCCCCAGCCTGCCCTGGTGGTTGGGTTGTTTCTCCTCAGGTGCAGGACTTTGCACTTCCCCTTGCTGAATTCCATGATGTTCCTGTCAGCTCATTTCTCCAGTCTGTCAAGGTGCTTCTGCATGGCAATATCAGCTACTTCTCCCAGTTCCGTGTCATCAGCACCCTTGCCGAGGAAGTGCTCTCTCCCATCACCCAGACCATTAATGACGGTGTTAAATGAGACAGAGCACACCCTGGTATACACACTAGTACTTATTGTCTTTCAACTGACCTTTTTCCAATGATCACCACCCTTGGGCCCAGCCATTCAGACAGTTTTTCATGCACCTCACTGTCTGCTTATTCAAGCCCTTACTGGGATCTTTATGACAACGATTTTATGGCAGACTGTGCCAAGGATCTTCCTGAAGTCTAGGGAGACAACATCAGATGCTGTCTCCTCATTTACCAGGCCAGTGATTTCACTGTGTAAGTTTATCAGATTGCTGAAACATGACTTGTCCTTTTCATTAAAGATGAAAAACTTACTTTGAAACCAGGTGTATAACCAGAGACTTGCCGGTGGGAGGCTGTTTTGCAGTATTTCTCAAGAATTAAAAAAATAAACAGATAAGAAGGTATTACCCAGACACAGACTAATTTTTCACTTTCCAGGAGAGATCATAGTCATTTATGCTAAGTAAAGAAAAACCTTAAAATTTACATCTTTCATGACAGTAATGACTCCAGAACATGGAGCCCAATGGAAAACCAAGCTTATACTCCAGTACTATATCCCTCTGTCAGCATTAGACATGAATTCTCCTAAAAGCTAGCCAGTTGCATAGTTCTAGGTGTTTCCATGTGTATAGCTAAAAAAAAGAAAAAAACCTCACCTGAAATATAAAGCATGACTGAGAACGCCTGTTAAAGAATTGCTGCAAAGAAGAGTTGCCATATAGATGCTGCAAATTATACTGAATAATCCAAAAGAACTCCGCAAGATGAATCAAGCTTGAAATAATTTAACTGTGTTTTACGACAAAATATGCTTTGGTGACTATTCATACCTGTAGTAAAAACAAGTATTAAATACCAACATTATTACCAAACGTAGTAATGATGGGTCATCATTGAAGCTCTGATGCTGGTAAAACTCTTCACGAAAGCCAAGGCACATCCTTCTGGCTAAGTTATTAAAACAGGTAGTTTTGCTTCATCCCTCTCTTAATTTTAGAAAGTCTTTGCTTGGTTTTAAGACCTAATATATAAAGAAAAGTTACAATTTGCAATGCATGATCTCTATCAGGAGAAAAAATGTCTTTTTAAGGGGGGAAAGGCAGGTTTTTCATGTTGCAAATAGTCTTCCAGAGAAATGCAGAGTTTCTTGAGAGATAATCTGATGATCCCTGTTCTGTCTTTTCCTCTTTTAAATACAGCTCAGCTGATGAGTCAGCTCTTCCACAATCTCTACAGCCATCTGTTTTGATTTAGAAATTAGTTTAAATTACAGATATGATTTTGATCTATTCTTCCTTTTTCCTGCTGTTTTTAAAGTAATGCATTTCTAGGAGGAAAGGAAGAAAGAAATAACACCATCTGATTAGCAAATGTCAGTAAAAGATGTAATCATTTATTACTGTCAGAACAACTTAATTCTTCTTCCTCATTTTCTTCAGTCAGCCTTAGAGGAATATTTCATTACTTTTGATTTCATACAGAGCATTTGTTGGGGTTGTTTTGTCAGCTCAGCTAGTCAGTTGTATAACAAATGAGAGATTATTTAATGAATTCTAAATTTCTAATAAACATCTAACTGACAGACATTTGTGCCAGTACGGCTGGGTTAGCTGTCACTATGAGGTCTCATGGCCACATTTCAGGCTTCTGAAAGCAGCACTCAGTGGTTGCCCATCAGTGGCACAAAGAGTTCATGTTGGCACCCCTGTATGTTGCAGGAGCAGAGGGCACAAAAGGGGTCTGTGCTGTCAGTGTTACTTGCTCTGTGAAGCTGTTCCGGTCACTGGGCTCCAACAGACCTCCACCTTTTTCCCTCTGCAACATGCACCGGACAACAGGATAAAACTAAGTCATATGCTTGTGCTTGCAGTTTCAGACTTTTTAGTATATACTTGGTAAGATCTCCACAATAGATTTAAAAACTTGAAAGACCACTGCACGTTTTCCTGTTTCCATTCCCACTCGTTTCTTTGCTGATGATTTCTATTAAAGTTATTTGTAATAAGCACATCTGTTTTGTTGAATACTTGAACACTGGAAAATCTCAGAAGTTTCTATTCTTCTAGACAAGTATATATAACCACAGTGATGCTTTTATGATTTGAAATAACTTAGAACCATAAATTCAGGAACAAGAAAAGAAGATGATGTTGCAACACTAATTTTCACGGCCATAGATCTTGTACGAGTACCGTAAACTTGTTTGTAGTAATCTTTATTTTGGAAATACATGAAAGAAAAAAACCAGCAGTATTAACTAAAGATCACTGAGGAGATAAAGAACATGTCCACAATGAATAAATGAAAAAAATATTGACTGATAGTTAACAAATTCTTACATACATCACATAATTATTTGTGGATGATAAACTGTTCTAAGCATTTAGTTGGCAGCAGATGAAAAAGAAGCCTGCTGTTGATTCTGGCACAGAACCCTAACATTACTCAGCAACATAGTTATGAGCATTGTAAATACAGCATATGGAAAAACCTACAAACGACTCTTTGGATGCATAAGTGATTAAAATTCTGTGTACTTATTGTGTAAGGTCAGCTGTAAACACTTATTAAACTTGAGTCTTTGACATCTCAGCTGCTTATTCCTGCTTCTTTTCTTGGAGTATCTTCTCTTATTCTTCTAAGCAAGAATCTTTTAAAGAGTCCTCTAATTCTGTCCTGGTAGAGATGAACTGCAAATCTTCTAATTGTGCCCTCTGGCTCAATTTTACCTGCCTGGATGTCAATGGTCCTGTCTAGAACATGAAATGAAGTGAATTCTCAGGTGAGCCACAGTCATGGCAGCAAAGGCCATTTACATATCAGTCTGTGCACAGCATCTTTGAGCACTGTTTTTAAATGGAAGGTGCTTTTAAGGTGTTTGTAAGTGGATGGTTGTGAATGTGGAAAAGTTATCTTAACATTGGAGGTTTTTTATTTGGAAAATGGAAAGAAAGAAATTTCACCCAAACATGATGAAGAATTTCTTTACTCTGGGGGTGACCACGCACTGGAACAGGGTGCCCAGAGAGGCTGTGGAGTCTCCCTCACTGGAGATATTCAAGAACAACCTGGACACAATCCTGTGCCAAGCTGTGGCAGAGCTCCTGTCCCATCTTTTGGCACACTACCAGCTGCCAGAAAGCTTCATTTCCACCCCACTAAGAAGAAGGCAGCAGCACTTATTATGGAAGAGTACAAGATGTGGCTCTACCACCATAATGAGACTCACAGTAATGAACAGCAAGATACATTCCTTATGACATCTTTTCACTCATTAAAAAAA
The DNA here is from genome assembly GCA_013397725.1 of Rhagologus leucostigma. Lineage (NCBI taxonomy): Eukaryota > Metazoa > Chordata > Aves > Passeriformes > Rhagologus > Rhagologus leucostigma. The sequence goes on from VZTD01003554.1 coordinate 1,030,649, forward strand.
CCCAAACCCAACTAAAAATAGTAGGAAGTTAATTTAAGGTAGGCTTTTGTTTAAGACAATTATTTAAATAATAATTAGTGTCCTCATTTAAATAGGATTAGCTGTAACTTTGGTAATGTTCAGTATAATTAAATGTTGGTTTAAATTAATCTAAAATATTTGCAACCCATTGAGGTCGAGAGGTTTTAGTATGAGTGTAAAGTTTGCATTGAGGACCTATGGGTAATGATTAGATTGAGGAACATGTATGAAAATTGTAGTCCAGTCAGGGAATAAGTGTATTGAATCCATTTTAAGCCTTCTGTCATAGCACAAGAAAAAAAGCAGGTCTAGCTCTGATGTAACTGGGTGGTGGAGAATGAGCTGCTATGCAGGAGCGGTTTCATGAACACATTAAATAAGATAGAGACACGACTGACCAGTAGCAAGTGGATGGGAAAAGTGACTTGAGTCACTGTAGCCTGTACTTAAGCCATAGTTCAGGTGTAGACATAAGGGAAATGCTGTGTCACTGTTTATTTGTCAAATATTCTGCCTCTGGCCATGGGTAATATCATGTGCTTCAGTGAAAGGAAACTTGTAATAGGGGACCGATGTGCTGCAAATAAAGCTTCTTTCCTGTAGCAAGCTGTCATCATGCAATAGTAAAACTCTGTGAAGCTGTTGTGGTTTTAAGCCCCAGTTGGAGAAGAAACATCACGCAGCTGCCCACGCAACCCCACCTCTTTTCCCTAATCCTGGTGGAATGGGAAGGAAAATCAAAGTAAATCTTGTATGATGAGATAAGAACAGTTTAATAATTGAAAATTAAGTAAAATGTAATAATAATGGCAAATGATATTAATAATAATGATAATAAAATGGGATAAAACAAGTGATGCACAATGCAATTGCTCACCACCCACTGACCAACGCCAGACTTCCCTTCCCGAAACTGGATCAGCCCCCCCTCCTGGGTAACTCCCCCCCAGGTTTATATACTGGGCATGACGCTCTCTTCCTGTAGTCAGTTCAGGTCACCTGTCTCCCAGCTGTGGTCCCTCCCAGTTTCTTTTGTGCACCTCCTCACTGGTAGAGGGTGAAACAAGTGAAAAAAACAAAACCAAGTCCTCAACTTAGGTTAAAGACTACTTAGTAAAAACCAAAATATCAGTGTGTTATCAACACCATTCTAATTCTAAATCTAAACCACAGCACTGTAACAGCTACTGAGAAGAAATATTAACTCTACCCTAGCTGAAACCAGGAAAGATGCAAATACACATATTCATCTCATGCTGTGGATTATTATTTTATTATTTCAATTAACATGTATAAGTTAGTAATGGCATGATAAATAAGTTAGCATGACAGAAGACAATAATCATCATGTATAGCTGGATTTAGCTTTGACCTTCATGCAAAGGGCCTCTTGCCTCACACACACACGAGGATACCCAGGGGTTCCCAGCCCATGTAAAGGATACTGATCTCAAAGAGAGGAATAGACCTAGGGCTATCACAGCAGCTGAGCAGGCAACAGTTTTTGCAGCTCCATTAATTGTTTCCCCTGATACCAAGTGATCATGTAGCCTGGCTACTAACGAGGTGTCAGGCTTTCATCTCCTACTTTCCCCTCTCTTCCTCAGTTCCTGCAAAATTTGTGAAACGAAATGTGCATCCAATTTCCATTCTTAGCACATGGCTCACAGCTGTTTCCAACTTTCTGGTGTGTTCCTTTGGCACCTAGCAGAGGGATGGGGTTGGTAAGGAGTGGAGGACAAGGATGCCATTGCCAGTCCTTACCCAGAAGGGAGCAGGGAGTTCAAGGCTCACTGTGTTTTGCAAGCAGGACACCCATCTGGCAGTGACGGTGAGAGGAAGGTAGGTCCCTGTCCATCCTCTGAGAGCAGCTGTCTCCTGAAGGGGTTGGTAAAGGATGAGACCTGCCCTCACCTGCTTCTCTGCAGCTGAGTGGGCTCCAGAGAGGCACTCTGCACTGAGCCCATGGAGAGATGTGGTGGTTGAGTGCCCGCTAACAGAGTTCACTTGGACTCAGATGTCACCCCAGCCTGAGCTTCTTAATCATGAGAGCAGATGTCAGAGGTGGCTGAAGGCAGTTGCCCACAACAGGGGGTGACCTGGGGGCTACAGGATGGCCAGGCTGGCAGGACACTAAGAGGGTGGCAGGACAACTGGGGCAAGAGCAGGGGTATGAGTCCTCTCCTTAAATGCAGCTCCCAAACAAGGTGGGGAGGGCCCAACAGAGGCTCTTTCTCCCTCAGCTGATCCAGGGTCCCATGGCACAGGCAACTAAAGCTCTCTGCAGATAAAAGGGGCCATTCCAAGCACCTCGGTGTCTTCAGTGCTGCAGGATAGCACAGCCCATACCTCAGACATCCTTTCTCCTTTGCCCTTGCTGAGCTTTCCCAGGGGCAGGGTGATGGCTGGGGGCTGGCAGGACAGTCCCCTGTCACCTTTCCTTTTCCTGCACATCTATGCCCAGTCAGCCACTATTTGCTCTGAAATATTTGTTTTGAAAAGTGAGGTGACACTGGCTGAAAGACACTGCAGAAAGCACTTCAGAGTTACTTGGGGAAGAGCAGCAAGATCTTTAGTAAAGCTCTTTTTGTTAAGTAAAGAAGTACAAGGACAGGAATGGATAACGCAGGAATAACAGAAGATTAGAGAAAAAGAAAGACAAAACCCCCAAGCTTTGACCAGGGAATCCCTATTTTTTCAACAATATTCTCCTACTGTGTAACTAAATTGTGAAAATACTGCCATCATCTGGATGATTAAAAATATAATCCTGATTTTCTTACTACTGTTTGGAAAAAAAAATTGAGAAAGTAACAGCAAATTTCTGCCTAAATAAAAATTCTGCCAAATTACAACAACGAATAAACAACTAGTTTTGGAGATGGAGAACTGTGGCTGTACCTGTGATAATCTTCGGCTGTAATGATGTCAGATTTACAGAGCAATTCAGGTAGCTGTGTGTTGGGGGATTCTCTGTGAAGGAGGAGGGCAGATAAGTTTCATGAAGCATAAAGAGCTTGTCTGTCCTAACAGCTCTTACAGAGCTTGTCTAATTTCGAGAGAAATTAAAACAAAAAGCATGAAGCTTTATAGTTTTCTTCTAAATGCAATCATTCTTCGGAGGTGTGTTTTTTCGAACTTGGAACCTGATTTTTAGATGGCATTTCCTCCACACTCCTTCTTTTCCTCTATTTCTTGCTTCCAGTGACAGCCAAACTTGTAGGTGTTTACGCATTAAAAAATTACTAGTATTAAATATTGCCACAGACTGAAATCTCACACCAACTTTGAGGCATAAGACTTGTAAAAATTAGTGTTTCCAGTATTTTTAGGCAATGTATGAAACTTGGTTCTGCTTATTACCTCCATACTCAGTAAAAGGCAGTGGCTTAATTACATTTAAAAATATGAAAGATCTTTTCATGCATGTACTTGAGCAAGTTTGTTAAATGAACTGAACCTTTGTTGACCTCTTAAATTAACAAGGGTATAAATGACTTGAAGAAGGGAAGCCTGCTTTCTTTTTTTGTGCATTAGAGAAAAGCACAACCTTCCTACATTAAAAAATAAACAGACAACAGACTTATTAATTCCTTTTAATTTGAAGTCAATCCAAATGGCACACTGCCAAGACAGATAAAACAAGAAAACTCCACATTTTATATTCATTCCTACTAATCTAGAAAATATATGGCTCTCCAAGGAGGGCTGTGAAAATGTCGTGGGAATACTAAACAGAAAACCTGTGTAGTTTCAGAAGAAATCCTTCCACAAAGAGACTTGATTACCACAGCATCATGAGATTGTCAGCAAGCTTCAAAGGATTAACTTCCTACAGTCTTTGTGAAACTTGGAGTTGTTGACTGAATTTCACTTGCCATGTCTACATTTGAGTATACAGTATATTTCTTACATACAGGATATCGTATATACATATGTATATACACATATATAAATTTTAGGCATAAAGAGGAGAGAGAGAGGAACTTCAATCTAAAATGTTTGTGGCTCCAGCAGGATAAAACCTGTGAAAGTGATTGCAATAACTGAACCTCATATGTAGACCCCACCATTTCCTATTGTATACTTGTTTAAGAGGAATTTCCTTACCAGTCTATGTAAGTTAAGCAGCCTGAAATAGCTAACTCTTCTTCATACATAGTGCAATTAGGAAATAACTAGTAGCTAAAAGGTAGCAAATACAAATCAATATATTTTTATAAAAGGTGATTATCCAGTCCAATATAAAATTGCTCAGTGGAGGTGGTGAACACAATGTATCCTTCAGGGGAGGACAAAGGTGGTGCAGATAACGTCGTTATAAACTTGTGTAAGCCCAGATAAGATAACCACTACAACCTATAGGAACTTTCTTGTCCCAGAGCCAGGTGATCAAACACCACTAAAGTTAGCAAAGCTCAGAAAACAAATACTGGGAACTGCACTTAGCTGTAGTAAGTAGTATTACATCAGAGATGTAATAACATCTATGATGTAATACTGACAAAAGTCAGAAATAGAATAAATGATAAAGTTTAGAATTTTAGAAAGTTTGGAAGTTTGAATTTTAGAAATAAATATGCAAAGCATAAGCTGGGCTTTGAAAAAAATGTTAGCTTGCTACTGTCTTTCTCAAGGACAAGTTTATGCCAAGTCAAGTGAAATACTGTGCTAGGAATGTTGGAATAATGGAGTCCTGGGCTGTTATATATCAGCTGGCATGTGGGAGTAGCCGTGATGTGACATAGGTGCAATGAGTTATTGGGCTGGTAGTGTTTCGGAAAAGATCAAACATCCCTTTCCTTTCTGCTAAAAAATGTAAGCAAAGATTTTGTGGTCATATATCTGTGGAGGATTGTTGGGGTTTTTGCAATAAATTTATTTTAGTAATAAATATTTTCATTCTTAAGGATAAATTGTTGTTCTGTTCTGAGAACCAACTTTGTTGTTGTTTGTGGTACTTCAAGAATTTTCCCTGCCTCTGCTTTTTTTCCTACCTGACTATTGCGGCTTGCGAATTTCAAACACCCAAATTAGGAATAAAGAGAGAGAGAGAGGCTGCCAGTCCTGGTAAGATGGTTTAGGCTGGGGTAGAGTTAATATTCTTCACAGTAGCTACTATGGGGCTGTGTTTTGGATTTGTGCTGAAAACAAATCTGTTGATAACAGAGATGTTTCAGCTGTTGCTGAGCAGTGCTTACAGAGTCAAGGCCTTTTCTGCTTCTCATCCCATCCCACCAGTGAGCAGCTTGGGGTGCACAAGGACTTGGGAGGGGACACAGCTGGGACAGCCCCCAAGTGACCAAAGGGGTATCCCACACTATATGGTGTCATATGGCCTATAAAGCTGGGGGAGGAAGGAAGGAAGGAAGGCAGGGAGGCTGTTGGGAGGGATGCCATTTGTCTTCCCAAGTCACAGCGATGCATGATGGGGCCCCGCTCTCCTGGAGATGGCTGAGCATCTGCTTGCCTGTGGGAAGTGGTGAATGAATTTCTTGTTTTGCTTTGCTAGTATGCACAGCTTTTGCTTTCTCTATTAAACTCTCTTTATCTCAACCCATAAGTTTTCTCACTTCTACTCTTTGGATTCTCTCCCCCATCCTGCTGTGGGAGAGTGAGTGAGCAACTGTGTGGGGCTTAGTTGCCAGCAGGGATTAAACCAGGACACCTGGCTCTTCTGCCAGGCATCCCAGGAGGTCTGACTGCCTACACCAGGAAAAGAGAAATTTCACAGTCATAAGGAGTGAGGAGCACCCAGAGTGCCTCCTGAGCAGGAAGGCTACTGCTGCCCCATCCATATGGTGAACATAGGGCACAAAGTATTTCTGTATCATAACAGAAAAAAACGCCCTTCAGTGAGAATTCAGGAAAGTGAATTGCATAAAGGTTTTATGCAGAAGGGGAGGTTGCATCAGCGTGCTGGTACAAAACAGCATTCTTCTTAGCAGTTTGAGGTGTCCATCGTTTCAGTTATTAGTATTTTAGAATAAAACTCGGTTATCTGAATATTCATCCAAAACTTTTCATCATAAAAAACTGACATGAGCTGGATTTCTCCTTTTCCTCCACTGGCACTGTTCAGGCTGACTAAATTTTCAGTAAGTATATCTTAATTAAAAGCCTAAAATCTAATGGAATGCATTCAAATCTCTCTGTCTGTTCATGTAGCGCACCCAGTAGTGCTTTTTTCTACAGTACAAAATATTTTACACTAAAAGAAAGTAACCAGCCTGTATTTCCATCATTTCACATTCCACTAAGAAAGCATCAAATATGGGGCATATATAACTCTGATTACAGGCAAATAGCCTTTGATTCCAGTTACCAGTTCTTCACAAAAACTCTGTGTTTGACAAGGGAGGCACACAATTTAACAGCTCACTAATGGGACCTAAACAGAGACATTTTGAGCTGTTTCTGTAGGTAGCATTCAGAACTACTTGGGGTCTGAGCTGTGCTCCTGCACTGGCCATTTAAAGCCAGAGCTGTTTCCTTGGATAGTTCCAAGTCCCTCAGTAACCTGTCAATGCAGTTCAGTGCAGTACTGCAAAGCTTAGATGCTTTTTCATCTTAGAAAATGAATGTGCATAGAGGCACCCTGAAGAGTAACATGGACAAGACCTGCATAAGGTTTAAGTTTCCCTATATCTCATTCATTTAGCCATGATACAATAGTTAAGAAGCTGAACACCCAACCCCCACTGATCTACCAAGCATATACTGTCACTTTGAAAATAAAAATAAAATTAGGAAAAAAATATCCAGTGAAACAAGATTTGTCAGGAAAAACGTTAGCTCATCATCAGGGAACCACCTCAAGAAAATATGCTGCTTAACTCCTGGCTGTGGGCAGCCTTGTCATGAAAATGGTGGTGGTGGTAACTCCAGAGCTGGCATGTGCCGTTGTGCCCCACAAGCTGCCCTATGCCACTGCAGTATGTGTGATGCCCTTGATATCCTGAGCTGATCAGGACCCTTAAAATCTAGAGGGTGGATCTTCTAAACAAATTTTATTTAAAAAAAAAAAATGTAAAATATTGTTTTAAAACAATTCCTTTCTGCAGGAAATATTAGAATTCTCTATCTCTACTAATCACAGTTCTCTTTTTCCCTTTTAGCCACAAGATATTCCTGGGTTGGAGTTGAAAGCATCCTGCATCCAGTCACCTCTGTGTGGGGCATGGTGTCCTTCCCACAGCATCCCACCAGCCTTCTTGGCTCCCATCCCACACTCCCTGCTGGCACTGGAGCCTGCATCCACTGTCTTGGCTCTTTCCCATTCAGCAGGATCAGATGAACTCCTCTGTAGCAGCGTTCAGGTTGGATGGGAAGGAAGGAGGTGCCTCATATCAAACTAGATGATGCAAAACTAGGAAGACAGCAGAGAAAACTCCTGTTGCTTTGACAGAAGGAAATATAACTCACACAATACTTATTCAAGTCAGAGAATGCTACTTCACTACTAAGGAGAAGAGAGGTACAAGTACATTGTTGTACTAATATGTTGCTTACAATATTTTTTCCTTGATGGTTGTCTAAGGTTGGAGGGGAATAAATAACATAACATAACATAAATCACTACAAGAATGATACATCTGCAGTGATCTATTCAAACTGCCAAGGAGCATTACAAAACTTGCCTTATATTTTTCTAGTTCTGGCTTTTTATTAAAGCCTGAATACCCCAAATTAAAGTTATAGGGGTTTTGTTTAAAGGGAGATGGAGGACTGGTTCTCGATTATGCGCTGCTTGCTGAAACAAGATATTTCATGTAAACTGTGGCTGATAGTTTCGAGCAGACGGCAGTTTCAGGGATCAAACTGATCACAAGGAAAACATTATCTCCGTGTTGAAATATTGTGCATTCACAAGGAAATTCTAAAATTACTGTTCTACAGACAGAAATAAAACTGTCCTGCTTGAAGTTTGTCTTGGTTTCAAATACAGATGTCTGCCAAGGAAGGCAGGAGCCTCCCTTGGAATGGAGAATGTAAGCCCCTCCCCTCTGAATTATTATAATTTTGAAATTAAAGGGCTCTCAGGCAATTATATGAGAAATAGGAATAACAGTTCCTTACTAACCTATATATATAACAAAGCAATAATACAGAAATACTAGCTTAACCTGACAGTCAGGATACAACCTGACACCCTGCCAGGCAAGGTGGTAGTAGCAGTCTGATTAGGTGGTGGCTGCAGTCCTCTTTGAAGTGGTTCTGTTGAAGCGATGATCCTGTAGAAAGGTCCGGTCCTCCTTGGAAGGTCCAGCAGTGGTTCTGTAACTCTTGTCCTGTGGGAACCCAGTAGGTAACGGCTTCCTGTGCTATTTCAAATCCCAGAGTATATCCACCTGGGAATGCTTGGTTCTTCCCCCTGGGCGGAGCATCTCACAATGGGGTGATGTAATTCTATGAGTCATGTGGTGGGTCCTTGATTGCCCATTAAACAGAGGTAGGTCCCAAAGGGAGTTATCAAGGATGAGTCATTGTAGGGGATAACGAGCACAGCCACACCTGCTTTAACAGCTTGTGAAGATGATAATAGAATACATACTATTGGTTACACCTTATATTGTAACCTAGGAGAAAGTTTTTAAAGTCTTTAGGAAGTGTGAGTTTTGCCAAAATTTCTGAGATAAAATTGTTCATAGAAAGGATGGCTTGTAATAGGGGTGCTTGAGTCTGCAAAAGAAGGAATGCTAAAGGATGATGGGAAAAGAGCAGAGATGCTTAAAATGTCTGTGAGAAAGGAACATTCTTATGCTCCAATTCATTAGTAATCACCTGTGATTGATGCTACTCCAAGAAGGAGCAGCAAAAGCAACCCACCTCTGACAGCCCTTCTAAACATTGTACAGCCTGTCTCAACCCACTTCTCCAGGCCTTTTGAAGAATTAAACTAAATGCATGTTTTTATTTAATTAAAGTGTACCTTCAATGAGGAGGTGTGGTTTAACTGTTCAGTGCATTGAGCCCTGAAAATTGATAGGCAAAATTCATTTAAATACAGTGAATGTGTATTTTAGTGGACTTACTTAAAGGATTTCTGCAAAGCCAAATGGATTGTACATCCCTCCTTTGTAGTTTACTTAAAATGTTAAAAAAAAAAAAAAAAAAAAAAAAAAAAGATTGTATTTCATGAGTCTGTATGGTTTTGTCTTTCTCTTGCTTTTCCCATATAGCATGTCTGAGTCTACTCTCTCAGCTCATTCCCAAGAGGCTAAATCTAATCTGGAAGTTAATGCACTGCTTTAAACAAAAGGAGTCTTGAAAGTAATTAAACATATATAGATTGCTATTTGGGAAGCCTAATCTATTTCTAGTCTTACGTAGAGAATGTAAGTATTCTGATGAATTTGTGTCCTTGAAAATAATATTAATATTAAAAACTTATCAAACCTAATGCCTTTCTTTGAGTATTGTCCCACAAGTTTATCAAAACCTTATTGCTGTTTCTATTTCTCACCACTATTGTTTGTTATAATAGAGAAGAAAAGCAGAGTAATAGGAAAAAGACCATCAAGCAGCCAAACAAATCCAATACATTTTGTGTAGTCATTTCTGTCCTTGGCAAATGTATCACATTTCTTAGCATACAAATCCTACTGATATATGAATGAGCATGCTTTCAGCATGAGCATGATACAGGGAAATGTCACTGTACCCAACATCTACATAATTTGTAATTTGGTCTGTATAATAGTTTTAATGATCATTAAACGTTGTTAAATAATAATATTAGAAATATCTGCTGTTTTATTTTTACAATTCTCTGAACTTATTAAACAACACTGATGTCAACTTTCAAATTCTCTTTTTTTTCCTTTTTAGTAAGAAGTAGAGGGCAAGTGTGTAAAAAGGATACACCACAAAAAGGAATTTCATCTAAGTCCCGGCAAGATCAATAGTGAATTCAAGTCACATTTTCCTGAACATTTGTTAGGAATATGTGAAATGAACCACTGGTGGTTTCCTTTTTCTGCTGAACAGATGTGTTTACGAACTACTAGGAAAAGGAATTTAGTTGGCAGCAAATTTAACACGAAAGTGAACACAAAATGAATAGTGAATGTGTGTGGAGATATCTTAGAGCACTTTGAAGGCACTACAGGAGTGAAAAGAGAAACTTGCATTTCTGAGCTTCTTTAGCTTTTCAATATGTATCAAATTGACTCTGGTTTCTTTGTCAGTTTACTTTCTATGTATATTTTCCATTAATATTTTAAAGAGGTATCCAGTTACTGTCTAGACAGTGTCTATGCAGACTGATCCAAAGACATAGGCAGAAAAGGGATTTGAATAAGCACGTTGTTCATTCTTCTAAAGATTTTACTAGCGTTTTGCATTTTCTCCTCATTATAAACAATAAAGTTATATTAGAGTAAATAAAAAATAAATGAGAAAGAATAAAACCATAAGCACATATAAAAATTATTATGAAAGACTGAATGAAATGGAGCTAGGTGCTGGATGTACTGCAAAAGGCAGACAAAAACATGACGTTGGCTCATGGCTCATAGTCCAGACTGAGTATAGTGGTAGGATATTTAAAGCTACAAAGTTTTGTTGCTTTGAATGAAAGAATCATTAGTCAGATACTTTGCTCATCATGTCCCATCCCAACACTGCTGCATCACACTATGAGAACTGAGAGGAAACCAACCATACAAAAGTAAAGTAAAAGACAACGTCTCTTCAGACTTCTGTATTAAAACCTGACACTTTTATGTCATATCTTCTTTGGTTTAATGGTAGTTGCCATAGAACACTCTTCAGTAACGAACTGAAATAGAAAACTAAATACAGGATCTCCCTATCACATCTTTCCTTATTAAAGAAACTTTTAAAGTCATAAAGAGATAGTATTGTCATCTTTCATTGAGGCCAATAGAAAACAAATTCATTATATTTATCATCCTGAAAATCAGTCCTTGCTGTTCCTTGCTGTGATCCTATTTATTTCCAGAGTAAATATGTTTTTCCACTGAGAAAACCAAGGATTATGTCTAATAAGCTTGTTTTTCTGTTCTGTATGCAGAGGTTTAGACACTACTTACTTCTTATACAGTGGAGGGAAAAAAATCTCATTCAGCTCATAACTGTCCCTTAAAATCATATTTTTGCGCTATAAGGATATTGTTGTTTCTTGTGGTAAGTATTAAATTTCTAAGTGGTCAATAATGTTCTTTCTTTTTGCTGAGAAGTAGGCTAGACATTTCAATATATTTAATTTTAAAACATTTTAAAATTGAAGTTCTGTAGTACAGCAAGTATTCTGCTTTATAAGGCAATAAAAGATTTAAGAAAGACATTTCAAACTTCCACCATAAAAGCAACTAAACCATAATCCCAGTATTGCCACAGAGAACTGAGGTTTTGTGTAATAGCTTAGGTTGATGGTTTCAGCTGTAACTGGAAACGTCTTCCTGAGTTTCTGGACTATTGTAAACTACTTCAGGAAATCATTCTTTTTTGAGTAGGCGAGGAAAATGTTAGAAAGAAATGTAGTGCAGAGTCTACAACGTGTTGGCAAAATAGAAGATGGTCAACGAACCAAAGGGTTTAGCCACTAAAGTACACTCCATGATCACAAGAAAGATCCTCAAGATGCCTGTCTCAGGTAGGTGCGTGGCGGGACTTCTGCTCATACACATACACAAAACAGCTGTCCTATACTCATGCTCTGCAATGCTCAGCCTTGTCTCTAACACAGTGTTTCTTAAAAGATTTAGTTAAATAATCTATTTGCCTATTTGCTGTGGCTGACCCAGTCCAGGAGGTGAGCTTGGGCTATTCTCAGTGTTTTGCTACCCTGGCTTCCTTACGAAATGTTGCTGTCACATCCCATTTCATTTAAAGCAGTATCTCTGTAGCTTGTACTGTGTGTATTGTACTACTCCTTAATTAGTAGCTTTTTGAATAGCTCACTCATGCAGGAAGTGAGAAACTTGTGTTCAGTTCTTTCTTAGTGCAGAAGACATCCAAATCCATATTTCACATTCAATGAATGTGTCAAATGGCCAAGCAATAGGGCAGTTAGGATTCAAGTATTCTCTGGACTCTTTGTTGAAGCCCTTCCAGAGGAAAAATGCAAATTCTTATGGCCATGCAGCTAAAGCACAGTAAATACATTTTTAAAGGGACAGAAGTGCAATTATACATTTTATGTTTAATGCCTATTCAATTTCACTCTGAAGATTTAAGTCCAAAATGGGTCAATCCACTAAAGGTCTACATGTAAAAATATTAGTTTTTGTGTTTCAGCCCAAAATTTATGTCCCAAACCCCTGCTGGGATCTAATTCTGTAAGAGCCTAGGGCCTATAGTCAAAAATTAAAGCAGTAGCAAAAGAGCCCAGATGCTGAGGAAGACTCTTTTAGCTAAGTTTTATCCGCCTACATTTTGCTATGTAGGATCAATATGGTACGTCCTCATAGCATATCACTGAATTATAGAATGGTTTGTGTTTAAAGAGACTTAAAAAATCCTTCAGTTCCAAGCCCCCTGCCATGGGCAGGGACACCTTCCATTAAAACAGGTTGCTCAATGCCCCATTCAGCCTGGCCTTGAACACTACCAGGGATAGGGTACCCACAACTTCTCTGGGCAATCCATTCCAGTGCCTCAACACCCTCACAGTTATGAATGTCTTCCTAATATCTAATTCAACATATCTTCTTTCATCTTAAAGCCATTACTCTTCATGAGTAGATCTGAACCAGTTCCTTCTAATTCTCTAAGAAGTCAGCTCGTAGGCTACAGAATATGCTACAAATAATCCAGTCGGAAATGGTATTTATACCACTAGCAAATTTTCATAACAGCCTTGCCTCCTCTCCGTCAGAAGAAATGCTCGTAGTAGAGCTTAATCCCTATGTAAATTATAGGGAAAATCCACTCTTTAACTCCAGTGGGAAGGTACTAGGAATGTAGATATTGCCCTTTTTGACTTTTACTCTGGACAACAGTTTTCCTCCCTTCTTATTTAGTATAGAAGTATTAACATGGATGTATGAAGCAACAAGATGTTGAATTCTTCAGAAACTCTTACATATTTTACTGAACTTTTTTAAAGGTCCTACTGCATTCTAACCAAGTGACAGGAGATAATTTATCCTGGAGAGTCTGACATTCTTGAGGCTGAACTAACTCAAATCTTAAGGCGCTTTAAAAAACAAACAGAACAAAACAAAACCAACAAAAAACACGAAAGAATGAGGTCATAGTGTAGTGATTGAGGTGAAAAGAATTTCAAAGTTGGTTTTAGGTAACTTCTTCCTTATCCCTAAGGAAGCTCAGAGAATTCTTTCTACTAGAAAATGTATCTGCACTGGGGAACTTCACTTCACTTACTGGTTTTCAGTTTCAGCATCTCCTCAGCTTTATGCATTTGGTACATCGTAAACTTTGCTCTGATCAAATTCTACTGTGGGTGAATTGTTGACATCAAGTTACAGAAAGGCATTCTGCTTAAGCACTTTGAAAGACTTCCATGTTTAAAAAAGAGGATGTTATAAAAATCAAAACATTAGAAATATTGAAGTTCTTTTGGTTGGAGGTAATGAGTGTTTTTATCTAGATACAACTACAGACTAAATTTGTGGTTCAAAATATATCTTCTCTCTTAGCACATTTCATAAAATCAGACTGTTATTCAATAAAACTGTACTGCACTTTTATAGAGCTTATGGAGACAAAAGAAGGTAAGGACACAAACAAAAGGCCTGAGGTTTAATCTGCATTTCAGAGAAAGATTCCCCAGGACAAAAGAAGAAAGTAGTAATTGCTTCAGACCCACTGGTCTTCTGGTGGGCTTTCTTACCTGGGGCATTACATCCAACTCATGCAGGTTCTCAGGGAGAAAGCTCAGCTCTGAGTACCTCCATGTGGGTTGAGCAGACACATTATTGACTGCAGATACCCTGTGAACCAGTGAAGCAGATTCTGTATATGTAGCTCGTCTTGACCCATAGCTTTTCTCCTTTGTAGTATTTCATTCTATCTTTCTTGCCATTTCGGTTTTTTCTCCACTCTCTTGGGTTTAAAAGTGTTCAGTCTTCCTCTCTACGATAAGGAGGAGGGGGGAAACAAAAGCATGGGTACTATGAACTCAGATTTACTGTGCGATGGCAGCTCCATTCCTCATGTAGAAATGAACCATGGGAGATGTATTTCTGCTTTTCTGCTTTCACTGACAGCAGTATAAATTGTGTCTAAAGGTTTGACAGTTCTTGTATGGATCATTTGGATAGAAATGTTGCACTTCACTGCCCGTACACTTAATATGGACGTGGCTTTTGCCGTGCTGGAATGCATACATGGGTTTGCAAAAAGATAAGGGTGTTCAAAGGCTAAGCCTGTGGATGTGAAAACATGGAAGGAGATTTAACAACTAAACAGAAAGCTGGATTAAAGGGTGGCATCTTTTCACTGTGTTCCTTCCTCTACTAATGTAAGCTCTGCCTCATTTCCACTCAAACGTGGATGAAGCAGTAGATCAGTCTCATGCAAATGGGCTATGTCAAAACAACATAAAGTGTAAGGAACACAGGAACATTTACTGCCTTTCTTATTCCACCGTAACCCATTAGTGCATCACACCTGGCAGTAATGTAAATATTATAGTCTCACTGTATTTAAACAGACATTTTAAAGTATAAATATAAGAAGAGAGAAAATATGAGAAGAGATGTTTAGAAAAGTAACATCTTTCTCATTTAGAGGCTGACTATTAAACAACAGGTGTTTTCTCGTTTGGTTTTTTGTTCGTTTTTTCTTTTAAGATACGCTGAAAACTCCCCAAATATATTAGGTTGATAAGAAAATAGTTCAGTTTTCTGAGCACTGGACTGAAAGCTAATACTGCAGTGAAACACCCTTTTTCCTTCCACGACCCTATGCGAGTTGTTTGACCTCTCTGCCCAGTCTAACAGGCGATCTGTAAAGCCAGCAGGAAGAATAATAGCTCCCTACCTAAGCACGATATTTGAAATACTCAGTGTTTGTAGATGACTTTCAACTAGAGATTGTAGCAATGGGGAACAAAGATGACAGACCCCCTCGTATGTCCAAAGAAGATCAGTTTATTGCCAAAAATCGCCCCCTCTTTATACCCTTAATCTCAACCAAACACAACTGAAACCAAGCTGAAGCCTAACAGAACTTAACAGCAGAAGGGCACCCATTGGCTGGCACAGCTGCAGTGCTGCAGTCCACGCATCCCATCACCCAATCAGCTTCCTGTTCCTATGCTGTCCATGCATTCTTCTAGCCAATCACAATCTTCCTCCCAACTGTCACTCAACTGCCTCTCACCGCTCAGCCAACCTCCAACCATCCAGCCCGCAGCCGTGCCTTTCCCACACGGCCTTCTGGTGAGCATGAGCCTTGACCGCTTTGACAAATGTAACCCCGTATTCCACAAGAGATCAGTCAAGCATGAATACAGCTCCCCATCAGGGGCAGAAGCCCTTCCACTGCCGTAATATCAGGTGGAACCTTTGTCCTGCTCCCACTCATGCTTATAACAGAGTGATTATTTTCTGTTTTCATCTGATTGATCATTTTCTCTTTTCGTCTGATCACTCCTTATTTCTCTGGGTAAGGAACAGGGACATTTCCTAAAGTTTTTTTGCATATCTTCTACAAGGGTATGATGCATTCAGCTACTTCAAACAAATTTTTCCAGTTCCATAAGGATTTAAGGAGATTTTCTGTTTCCAGTTTGAAACAGAGAAGAAAAAGTAATAATTTTTGTGAGCAGGTAGTTCAAGCCCGATTTTAATTTTACAATAAAGAGCTTTTTTTTTCAATTTTGCGCTCTACATTTGCTGGTTTGTTTTTTTTTTAATAAAAATTAGAAATTCCGAAAAGCTTCTGTTTATAATGGCAAAATCTGGGAATATTTTTTTGCAGACGAAAATGGAATATTTTCCATTTTGAAGTTGGAGTGCTCTCCACACTTGAATTGATTATTTCCTAGATTTCAACACTGACATGACATAGATTGAAGGAACTGAGGTATCTGAGGTGTGTTTCATTTGCTGAATGAAAACCACAGGACGAAAGAGTTCTCCCATATCCTTGCTGCTTTTGGATTTCCTGAGGCAAATTTTCTCTATCAGGAGTGACATGAAATCTTAGGATCGTAGAACAAGCAGTTGTGAGACTGAGGCGTATCTTTGGAGGGCAGTTGTTAGAAAACCAGTGACTGTAAGTCCTCTGGAGGCTGCTCGAGTGCTTGTAGCTACAATAGTACAGTGCCTTTCTCACAGTGGAGATGAAGGTTAGGGCGTGATGTTTTAGAGCTCCTCATACCCGTGGAATTCACTGCCAGTTATCCACATGACAGGGCTTTTGCGCTATTAACGGGGCTGCAGAGATAGCAAACTAGAGGAAACACTCTGGCCTATCTTAGACACTGTGGAGTGTATCAAAGCCAGAGAGCTTATCCGTTAGCTGGGAACATCACACCCTGTAATGGCAATGTCTGTATCACCAGACATTCTGGCCAAAGAAAAGGGTCCATGCGCAACTGTAACCAGACCAACCATCCAGGAAATTCTTATGTCACTCAAGGGAGCCTGTACCAGTACCAGACTATTTTGTTTTCTCAATATTATGAATGTACTTATATATTGCTAGTGCCATGTATCGAGTACCTACATATTGTTAACCCAATACATATTTTTCATTAATTTTAATTGCTTTTTAAACCTCAATTCTGCAAAGGGCCTAACTCTGCTTTCAGTTTCACACTTTGTTTATCCTGCATCATAATATTGAACATTAAAGCATTCATCAACAGTTTTGTGACTTTTTGCTTTACACTAGAAAGTCAAATTGAGGGTAAAAAAACCCAAAATATTTTTCAGAACATATGGAGAAAAAAGCAGCACTTACATGATATTTCTCATATGACCCCATAAGAAATGCATGTAAGTATTTTCAGCCCAAATCATAAGACACCTGACAGTTTTGTGATGATGGGTAAGGGAACAACTGGTGACAGTGGAGAGCTTCAGGATTTCGTAGTCACTGCCGCTAAAAATGTTCTCAGTTGCATTTATACAGTTATTCATTACCATTACCTATACATGCCAGCAGACTGCACAAATACCTGCTCATCCTGGTTGCAAATTATGTTTGGTGGTTTTCCATCCAAAGTTTGCGTGACTTCAGTCTCAATAATCACAGAGTCACAGGGTGAATGTAGTTGGAAGGGACCACAGTGGATCACCTGGTCCAACCTCCCTGCTCCAGCAGGATCATCCTAGAGCACATTGCTGAGGGTTGCATCCAGATGATTCTTGAATATCTCCAGTGATAATGCTGGAAAAGGACATTCTGTTCCAAATCAAAGAATATGCACAAAAGATGACAAGCCATGGTGTCCTAGGTTGTATTCAAGTTTTCCATTATACAAGATTTAATGGCTGGAGCTACTTCCAAGTTACTGCAGAGAGTATAATGAATGTTACATTTGCCCGCATCAATACCTCAGAATCAACATTTAAATTGCCAAAATTACTTAGTCTACCTCTTGGGAAAAACATCGTAATGTTAAACTACATTCTCAACTGCTCTGAAATGCGAATAAAAAACCTGGAAGAAAAGGCAGTAAGAATGTGTTTTGAATATGTGCTTCAAATGTTCTTTTCCAGACAATACAGAAAAATGATTAAAAAAAGTTAATCGCTAAAGTTCTGTGGTTTATTCTTTATGATGTTGACTGAATAATGTATGAGACAAAGACCTAGCTCTACCAAATATTAGAAACCTAAGTCCATTCCTAACTCCATCTCACTTTGAAGCCAGTGTGATGCTAAGTACAAAGTGTCTTCATGGGTTGGGCTTCAAATTTATGCAGCTTGTAAGTCATGAGCTGAATTTTTCAAAGGATGCAAAGAATAATAAAGGTTCCTACAGGTGCATTGGCCATAAAATGAAGATTAAAGAAAACAATAAGACAGTAATTGTGACAACCAACATGGAGGAAGCTAAGGAACTCAACAATTTTTTTGCCTGCTTTCAATGGTAATCTCTCTTCCTGTGTGTTTCAAGACCCTGAACCTTAAGGCAGCAGGAGGGACAATGAAGTCCCTCCTAATTTAGGACAAGACCAGGTTTGAGACCACCTGATGAACCTAAGTATATATCACTCCATGGGACCCTGTGAGTTGCATCCCGGAGTCCTGAGAGAATCGGTTGATATTGCCAAGCCACTCCCAAGGATATTTGAAAAGTCAAGGCAAAGTCCTTAGTGACAGGGAAAAGTGAAACAGCAAGCCCATTTTTTAAAAGGGTGAAAAGGATGACCCTGGGAACTACCTGCTAGTCAGTCATACCTCAGTGCCTGGTAAGATCATGGAACAGATACTCCTGGACATGTGATCAAGCATGTGTGATGGCTTTCTGACCACAAACTCAGTCCAAGGCTTCCTACCTTTTAGCTGGGCATCGCTGCCTGCAGCGACAGCACAAAGCACCTGCAGTGATGGCAGCACCCACTGTTCTAGGCTCTATCACGTACTATGTGCCACTTTCAAATGTCCAGTGTGTTTCTAGTTCTACATAGAACCACAATTTGTACTGCATTATCTGACAACAATACATCCAAGCCTACAGCATGCACATATTTTGTTGGGTACTTTAGCTAAGAGACAGAAAGATACATCAGATGAATAAGTCTCTCCAGAGATGCCATAGATTTTAATGAATCCTTACATGGATTACATGAATCCTTACATGAATCCTTTCTCATGGAGGCAGTGGTAGTTACCTCTCAGGCCAGCATGGCACAGTTAAAATTTTGAGTGGGGAATGAAAGAAATGTTTGCAAAATCTTCTGAAACCACTTATTTTTGGTAAAACTAGCTCTCCGTCTATTTCACAGACTTATGTACCCAAGGGAGATAATCCTGATCCTGAGCTACCAACCAAAATCATTATGTATCCCAGAGTCACAACACACCCTCTGAAGAAGTATGCAGAAAGATCAGCCAGCTGGAGACTTCAGTCACAGATGAAAGGTGTTTATAACTCCATCAGGATTAAAGATTTCAAGTCCAGGTGTCTTGGTGGATCTGGGCATATACCAATGTCATAGCCAGAGATTAGCCAAAGAAAATATGGACAGTCTTAAAAGCCTGCATAGCTTGGAGACACTAATGACTTGTGTTTGTCACCCTAGGGAGTCACTGGAAGAGCAGATGACTGAACTTGAATCCTGTCAATGGCAGGCAGGTGTCCAAACCAACAGACCTGTTTTGCTGTCTTGAGTGTTTTTGTTTAAAGTACTGATGTTAGAAGAGTTTGGGTTTTAATGCATGGTCCAGCACATCCATGGCAAAGTTGGAAACCTGCACAGGACTTTCAGTTTCATCAACCCAAAAACTAGCCATGGGTATGTAATGCACTATGCAAAAATGTATTGCTGTTTTAGCTTGAAACCAAAATGTAACAATTTTAGATAGAAAAAATGGTGTAGATAGAAGAAACAGTTTTAGATAGAATAAACTAGTAAAACCTTGCCTATTTTCCATTGCTGTACTGCATGATGCACAAACTGGGTAAGGAACTGGCTGTTACTGCTGAGATTTGTAATTAGTCACTTTATAAAATTCTATTAAGAAGCCGTTATATTTTTAAAAATATATTTTTAGAGCATAGTCTGAAAATACTGCTGTGGCAAAGGCCAGTAAAAATTACTAACCCACAAAGACTCAGATTACCTATATTTTCTCTTTATGCCTACTACCTGTTATATCCTACTTTGACCTGGATTGTAAGCCAGGTGAAGCGAGATGTGTGGGTCTGTATTGTGCGTAGGGCCAGGAAGCCATGACTGCAACATCTGGATTCTACCTCTGCACAAAGAGCAATTGCTTGTGGAGTCTGGTTGCACTATAATTGAATATTACCTACAAGAGATTGTGCTGTGCTTGAATTGTCCGGTTTCAGGTCCTCCTGTGCTCACACATCTACTCTTCAGTAGCCTAACCCTAACCCTATCAATTAATAATTCAGCATAGAATTACTGCATTTCGTCTTGATTTTTTTTCTCACGTATTGTGCTGACATCTTCCCTAATGCACAGCAACATCACTGATGGCAAAATTTCTCAATGCAGTCCTTTTTGTAGCCACAGGCCTCGGTCGTCTGTTGGGCTCTCAGGTCATAGCAACGTTTCAGCTACAGTTTTCTGCTGCTTTCTTCTTACAAAATTAAATACTTGTCCATCTGGATCGTATATTTGGCTTGTCTTATTAAGATTTTCTTCTGCCTTTCTGAAGAACTTTAAGGATACCTTTTTTTTTTTCCCGTGGAAGATTTCATCACACAATTTGGCCCTGATTACTGTCAGATATACACAGCTGTATGACATACTATACATCTTGGCCCCATTTTTTAAAGCAAAATATGTTCCTAAATATAAATTTGCAAATGCATATGTATAAATATTTTGCTTTTGATGCTAAATCTTGAGACATTTTAATCGCTGGTCAAAACACATATGGAAATACATTTTTTAAAAAATACAATAGTGAATATAGTTCACATTATCTGGTGAGAATTTCAGCCACCAATTGTGACAGATGCAGCTTTTTTCTCTTCTGAACATGTAACAGCCACAGAATTCCTGTATTGACTTTATATTGGACAAAATCAAGGTGTCTAAGATGGATTTAAAATGGAAGCACCAAGCCCATTCACTAGGGCAAATAGTACTGAGAGAGAATTTATTAGATTCACTTGGTAGTGGACCTATTTGTTAAGAATTCTAAGGGACTGTCATGTTATTTTGTTCTTTCTAAGTGAATATTCCACAACAGTCAAGGTTTTACTCTTGAAACTGGACTGCATAACTGAGGTTATTTTCTTCTATTAGTCCTATTACTTTCTAATTACATTGCTCTATTTCCTCCTTTTCCTTCAGTTTGTCAAATCCTTGAGACCAATCTATAATGATTATGCTGCTTTCACTAACTAATAAGACATTCCACTGAACTGAGGTTCATCAGTTTTATTGCCCCTAAGTTGATAATTGTTTTACATCAGTTCAGTGTAAGTGGCATAAGCAGACTGATGGCTTTGTGCAATGGATGTCAGGTTTCTTTTCTGTCATTAAGGAAGTGCTGAAAGAAACTGTGTGTGTATACTGAACACCTCATCAGCTGGCATCTGCTTCTTGTTGTGTTGTTTCCAACACTACAATTTTTAATTTAGGCTGAATAGGGAAGTAAACAAAGTCAGTTTACTGTGTTTGTAAGACTACTATTAATATCCAAGCTAATATTTACAGTCCTGACAGAATCCACATAATAAAGTTTCTACTAACATTATAAACATTAAAAGGGACCCAATGCAAATATTTAAATCACGGAGATCCTCATCCAGCCTCAGATAGGGTATATGGAGGTGACAGATGCAGACAGTCTTTCAAGTGTGATAGCCAGCTTCTGACAGAGGCAAGGCATGACCTAAGTCTGATGGAAAACTTGTAGAGCCTACTTTTCCATCATCTGTTAACTCAGTTATTACGAGCCAGTTGAAAGGCATGTAGCATTTTCAGACTTTCAGCTTGTATATAAAAAACTCTTTTAGACACAAACATCTTACAAGTCTTTCTAACACATTCTTATTTTTTCAGCAGGTCTCACTTGCATTTTCGCTCTTCATGGCAAGACGTTTTCGGCTGGAGTGACCAATTATCTTGGTGTAGTTTTAGCAATACTTTTAGGGAAACAGTTGTTTTTCAAATGGCTTATGACCTTCACTAAACAGAATGAGTCATACTAACAGATGTGGTATTGCCTGTAACCAGATGTAAGCATACTGGTGTCTTGTGACTTCCTGTGCAACCCAGTTGATTGGCAGATGGCTGTTGCCCTATTTGTTGCTCTATTTAAGTAATGCAATCACTATGGCCACTCCAAACACACGTCTGGAAGCTCAATGCAGTGGGGAAAGCTGTCAAGTAAAGCATTTCAGAGTGTCTAAGACAGTTACAAACCACATTTTAATGGAGTATTTATGAGGCTTTGAGCAGCCTGGTCTAGTGGAAGGTGTCCCTGCACATGGCAGGGGGGTTGGAACAAGATGATCTTTAAGGCCCCTTCCAACCCAAACCATTTACTCGTGTGGGGATCCATGAAATGTACTAATAGGAAATACAGTAAATTGGCTCCTGCCATGGATACAAGAATACCATAAAAGTCTGGATTTCTGGGCTATTTATAAAAAATGCTAAGTATATACGGATCAATTCATTCATTGCCAAAGAGGAAGAGATAGTAAAGATGCAGTAGTGGCCAAGAATTCTCCTTTTCTTCCTCCTGACCTGCCTCCCTCTCTTTCCTGCCTTCTGCCAGCTTCACTCTCCCTTGGCCTCTAAGCCCTTTTTCTCTCTCTTTCTTTTCTTCCTGTCTTCCCTGATACAAGGCTTGCATTTTTTCTTCTCATTTTACAAATATCTGGTATTATACATACAACCTGAGGTTCTCTGTATACTTAAGAAAGACAGAAACTTAACACTCTACTAATTTTCTGTAATTCACGTCATTCCATGGAGTTTCTGACAAAATGAGAGATTTTTCAGTTATTTAGAACCTAAAAGACCAGTGTCATTTCAGTGAAAATGACTGCTAGGATACACTATAACAGGACCTACTATTTTTCCATCAACTAAAGAGTGACTTTTTGGCGAAATCTGCAGTTTTAATACATATTTACTAAATAATTACTTAATGTTAATACATGTTTTTACCTTTATAAATACTCCCATAAAATCTACAGGTTGTGATAAAAACAAATATAATGGCTAATAATACTGGAAACAGTTAATTAACTTCCTTCTTGGTCTTGAGACATCATATAACTGAAGCTTTTCTGAAAGTCTGTTTTCACCATCATATTTCATACAAATTAATGCAAACATATGTTTTGACATATAAGTTTCTTACATGAAACTGAGCAAATTTGGAAAGAAGACAAATAAACTATGCTGATTGCTACTTTTAATTCCTGACTAAAAATACAGAATCTGTCTGAGGGTCAATATAATATACTCAGGAAAATCATAAAAGCTGATTAGACATAAAAGGAAAAGAAATTAATAACAGCTCTTATTTTTTTAGTGCTGAGTATAGACTTTTAGAAAAAAACTCCAACTATTTGTGAAGTACTAATAGCTACAGAATTGAGGAATGAATCTTAGTTGCTTTAATCTCTTTAGTTTCAAAATCAAAGATACTGTTTCCATTTCCATTGAAGGCTTCCTGTTATGTCTTTCTGGGTTGGTGAAACTGCAAGAACACAGTGGACATAGGTTTAACGTACTCAGTATTTGAGAGTCCTGTGCTAGGAAAGGAGTGGCTCGATGCCATCCTGCTTTCCCAGGGCAGTTGCAGAGCACGCTAATGTTCTTGGTGCTGAATCAGTAACTTAAACACTGGAACAGCCATTGTATTACTGGAACAATTTTGATGTTTTAGTAAATGCCAGAAATCACACTCAAGAAGAAATGAAGGATTTTGAGTTTTTTTAAAGGTATCTTCTGGTTTGGCAGTAACAGATGAGGTGATTCGCCATGATTTCTACTGAAGGAGTTCTGTAAAACTGTTAGAATTCTTTAAAATACATACTAATGCCTTAAATACACCGTATAACGTATTGCATACTGTCATCCCAATGAAGTCATCTGCATTCATAGTTATCATAATTTTCCCTAAGTAAAAATAAATATGTATCCAAGAAGCAAGTGTGTAATGCACTGTTTGCAGTGTGACATTAACTATTATAGTTTAATTAAATGAGGTGATAATGAAATTCTATATTAAAAAAAATCTCTTTTCATGAAAGTCACACATTCATTGAGAAGGTAGCACAGTTCAAACACTAAGCTTAATGCAGGTTTTATCTTCACATACATTCTATATAATTTTAGTAATAATTATCTCACATCTTGCTTTGAAATCTCGTGCAGTATCTTGTTCCAGAGAGCAGAAATGAAGTCATTAGGAGAGGAAAAATTTGAAGAAAAATGAACAAATTATCCAGGGTGTATTCAACTGCATGTATTTAGACAATATTTCTGACTAAAATCTTCCAATTGTGAGCCTTCCAAATCGTTTCACCTTTTACAGTGCTGAATACCTGATGTGTTTTGTCACTGAGCGTGAACAGTGCAGTTGTTCTCATCTTCAGTTTAT
The DNA here is from genome assembly GCA_013397725.1 of Rhagologus leucostigma. Classification (NCBI taxonomy): domain Eukaryota; kingdom Metazoa; phylum Chordata; class Aves; order Passeriformes; genus Rhagologus; species Rhagologus leucostigma. The sequence goes on from VZTD01003554.1 coordinate 1,054,882, forward strand.
AATTAATCTTGTTAAAGCACAACTTGCCTTCAAGAAAGAAAACACTTGAAGTGTTGAAAGTATTTTAATACTTTCTTAACTCCTCTCTGCTCTCCCTTCCTCATAGCACCACCATATGAAGATACCCTCATACCTCTCAGTTGATCCTGTTATTCACTGTGATTCCTGTTATTCACTAAATAATGTTTATTTAGTGAATCTATGAATCTCAGCTCTGTACTCACTAGATGGCATATATAAAATCTTTCCTTTGACTTTAACACTGTTAATCCTTCACACTTTCTCCAATATGTAAAAGATATTTTCACTAGAATATCTTTGATTCTTTTTTTTAAACTTTCATTCTCTGCTTTCTCTGCTGCTTTTGATGCTGTAATACTATCTTACAGTTTTGTCTCATATGGTGCACTTTGCTGTGTTTTTCTGCTTCTCTCTGTATATATTATCACCAGGTGACACATGACTTATGGAGCACTGCTGGTTCCATCCCAACCTCTGTCTTAAATTGTGTCACTTCTGTGACAAAAAAGTAAACTTTTCAAAGTTCACTAATCTTTAGTGTCAGTTTTAAAAACAAAATTTTTAAAAATGGGTAAAAAAATATTTAAGCGCCTGATACCCACTCATTTAAGCAGGGCTTTTTTTTTAATGTAGCACTTATTGCCTTTTAAATTTGAAAGAATGCTTTTGATATTTATATGACATAGTATATAAAAGATGCTGTAATATTTATTTCCACACTGTATGCAGCCTAGGTACTCCTCTGGCTGACAGAGTCGCATCCTGGAGGTTTTCCTTCATCATGTTATACTGTCTCTTCCTTGCTTTTTCCTTAAGAGTGGTATCTAGGGATTAGGGACCTAAATATCCTTGAAGCTTGGGTCCCAGTATTTCTCAGCCCTCATACTTAATTTGTAAATCCCTACCCCTGGAGGTATATGAGAAAAAAACTGACCATCAATTTGATCATCAGGAAAAGAGGGAGGTAGACAAGGGAGACATCTTTGAAACACTCTTAGTCTATGTCTGGATAGTTGAAAGAGTGACTACACTCTCAGGGCCACAGCAAGGGTACAATGAGTTCATTAATCCCATTAAATATTCTGAAACTGTCCTAATGTATATTTGGAATTCTTGAATGTGCTGTTATTTGCGTAGCTGCTACTTGCGTAGGAGATAAACCGTATAAACTGCCAATTTGGAAACTGTGAGAACAAAGAGGAACAGGTGTCAAGAGACTATTGGAATTTTTGAAAAGAAAATGAATGAATAGTTTGGTTTGCTGAGTCTGACAAAATCATGGCTGTAAAGGGCTACTATTGTCCTCTTAAAAGTAAATCAGAACATGGAGAAATACCATAGTATAGGTATCTGTAGAGGGAATAATAGCTTAAAACAGAAGACAGTGTTGACCAAGAGAAAATTATCATCCCTAGATCATGAATAAATTTATCTTGGGAATTACAGAAACATCCCTAATCATGAAACAGTAAGGTATTGAAGAAAAAATAGAGGCAATAAACTTAACAGGTTTCAAGGTAGAAACTGTTCACCTGGTAAATGATATGGTGGGAAAACTTGGGCTATCAGATGACTGAATTTAGTGAAAATCCCTTTTTAAAAAACTATTCATTTTGAAGTTTCATCAAAGAAAATGTCATGGTGATTTGATGTTTTTATTTTGAGAAAATGGGGTTTTCTAGCTGAGAAACAATATTCAATGCCCACAAAATTCCAACCATGTCCACATCAATAAAACACTGTAATATTTATTTATCTGCTGTAACAACAGCCCAGGAACACAACAAATTTCATGCTTCAAGCACTACAGAGCAGCACTGGAAAACAGCTCAAACTGCACTGGTAAGTTCACAAAGTCTGTCAAGACCATTCTTTCTCAGTTCCATGTTTCTAAAGCTAATCTTGTGGTGCTGTAAAACTTCAACTAACACTTAGACTATTTTTGTGTTCATATCTACTTTCTATTTACTGAGATAGAGACTCCATCTCCAAAGAGACAGATAAATAGAATTATATAGTGATGGTAGATGACTTTTGTAGGGAGAAATGTCCATGTTTCTTGACTGTTGAGAGGTTAGGAAGCTTCATCTGTATCCTCAAGTCACTAAGGAATCTGGTCAAAACCAGTGCCAGCATGACTGAGTCACAATGCTTGGTGAGTTTCAGCAGGCTGGGCAAAGATGAGCTGCAGAATCAAAAGCCCTAATCATCCTTTTCCAATGTCAATTTAGAAGGCTTTTCTAAATTTCTCTATCTGCAAATAAATTTAAATAAGACTTTATTTCAATTTAGAATAAGTATTTTATTCTAAATATTTTGGTGCTGTCCAGGTTCTATGTGATCAAAATTATAGAGAAGCTTAAAAATGTTACTCTCTGAGCCACAACTCAATCTCGTTTGAGAATAAGCAAGGCTTATGGATTCTGAAAGAACATGAAATTGCACAGAACTTAAATTTGTGATACTGCTTGAAGTATATGAGCTATTTTCCCCAGACTGCACAATTATGTATTCCAGTATATGTGGTAAGACAACATAATTGATAGGTGCTAGTACAAGGAAAGTTTGTTCTTTATCAAAAAGCTGACCACAGTAACTATTCCAGCTTCAGAAAACTGTGTAATCTTACTTTCAGTCTAATGCAGATGGGGCCAAGCAGTCTTCTGAGGATTAGTTCAAATGAGCTGAAAAACACTGTGGCACTTTGGAAAAAAAACAAAAAGTGCAGAAGACAAAGTAAGATTTATATTTCAAAGAGAAAGCATATGCAATTCTTACGCTGCTCCATATTGCATTAGGAATCGATCACGGTCCGCTACTTTTTATATGGTAATTCTAATTTTTGAAACATTTATTAGTACAGTGAATTTCATAAGGAGGCAGTTTTCCTCTTCAGTGATGTTTAGATTTTCCATTAAAAGCAATTAGTTCACTGCAAATAGGTAAACAAGTACCCTCCAGTGACTACCTGACAAACTGAAACTACTCTAAGATATTGCATTAGAAAAAAACTTCTTGTATGGCAGGTACATTTGCAGCCAGAATTTAAATGGGGTTGGATTAGATGTATTAAAAAAAGAGAGTTTCAAGGATCCCTTGATGAGTACTGATGCTCCTCCCACACTGAGCAATGCATACCTGCCTCTTTTAAATAAGCATCTCCTTACAGAAAGTGAGCCACCAGATGACACAGCTGGTGGCTTCACCCGCCACAAGAACTTACTGATATAAGCATCAGATAAGGATTCAAACAGTCATATCTTTGTATTCTTTACATATGTGTGCTTCAGAGAGAAATCATCTGCAAACTTCTTGAATGGTAAGCGTAATATAGTTTTCGCTCAGATTCTGTCACTCAAATTTTTGTCGGGCCTGTTTTTCTTTTGCTTTTAGGGAGATTTTTGTGTTAAAAATCAAGGTAGAATTTTTTAGAATTCATATTGAAATGAAAATTTTGCATAGTTTCAGCTAATTGGAAAACTCTATGATACATATTTTTGTTGATTTTCATAAAAGCTATATCTTACAAGCAGGAAAACGCAAGTAGTATACAAATAATATTACATCCTTTCCTGTTCAGTATGACTTTACATTTCTTTTTATAGGCAAAAGTTTTTTGCAACCTGTTTTTTCTTTTTGGCCACCAGACTTTGTTTATTTTTCCTAGTATATCCATATGAAGAAAAATTCTGAGTATTGTACCTACCTTACTGGTAGATATTAACTCTATTTCCAAGTGATATTTTTAAAAAGTAAAATATTTAATTAAATATGCTTAGACTAAAATAGACTATTTTTGATGAGTCTGGTCATAGTTTCATGTCTACTAAATATGAAATAGAAAATATATTTCAAACAAATACCCGTATCTACTCCATCTAATAAGCCTACATAACTTAATGTTAGTCATTAAGACACAATTTCTGACTGATTTTGACATAGGAACTGTCTTTCAGTTAGGGCAGGAAAGTCCAGGAGTTGTGGAAATCAAGTCAATAGTCAACAGGTCTTAAAGAAGAGCTAAAATATGCAGTACTGTACTTGTAATAATTTCATTAAGATATTTTTGCCCTTTTCTTCTTTCCTGAATTATATTTGTTTAAACTGACTAATTTAAAACATAAACTAATTTATACTATATATTTTCAATTTTTTTTTGATTCAGGTATGTGAGCATCATTTTTGCTTAATTATATATGTAACCATTTTCAAGATAATGTTTTCTTTCACTATAAAATAATACATATATATAGCTTATTTGCACTATATAACATACTGCTAATAAATTTAGTTCTCAATAAGTCTTTTTTTTCTAACCTGGTAAAAATATAATTTAATATACCAAAAGTTATCCTTCATAATTTCAGTGCAATTGCATAGGCAATTCACTGAGAAGAAATAAAAGTGATACAAAAAACTTGCAAAATAGATTATTGATATTTGAAAGAAGTGAAGACCTGAGGTATAATCTGACAAAGAAAATAGAAATTGCATTCTATTTTGAAGAAATAAACCTATACATTTTATTGCAATTATACCAGTCTGTGATGATCCATAGAAAGCATTTACTGAAGTTTTCCAGTGTTGCCTGTTTCTGAAAAATATATTCAATTCATTATTCCCAGTTACTTACACAAGAGGTTCAGGTTACCCACTGGAAAGATAGGATCCACATCTCTTTAGATATCAGAAATTATGGAAATTCTTTCTGAAAATGTGTGTCCCTAATAAAGTTAGAGAGTTAAGTGAATCTTCTTTGTTTAAAAAAGAGAAACTGTAGTCAGCGGAAGTTAAGAGGAAGACAGACTTTGGCTGGATAATGTGTACAGAAAGAAAGTAATGTCAGGGGAAGAGAAGAAAGAGCATTAAGGAGACTTGAAATATAAAGAGAGAAGCCAGGGGAGAAGAACAGAAATGAGAAGAGATAGTAGTAATTTAGGAAAATTTACAGCTGAAGGTATATCTTCACAATCTCCAAAACCAAAATAAGTTCATTCAAAATAAGCAGTGTAAAGCATATATTCCATGCCTTAGTCTCATTGGACTGAGGGATCAGAAAGTTTCTGAAGCCTGATAGTTCAGCTTTTCCTAAATTACAGATGTGGTCATAAAAATTAGTTTGAAATGCCAACATTAAGACATTGGAGATCATGTGCGCTGTTGCTTTACTAATGCTCCTTTTCCATGTTTGAGGTTGCCACCCTTCACTTTCTATATTTGCAAACTGGTGGCAGGGGAAACATCCATGACATTATCCAACGCTGGTTCCCAACAACTATGAGTGTGAAAAGGTTTGAGCACTCTGGTTTAGTGGTGAGAGCTACACCACACTCTGAGGAATCTTATGACAAAATAGGGGAATTCCAAGACGGTGAGCTTAAATTTACTGCATGTTTTCATTAGGAAATAATGTATGCATGGAAACATTCAACAGAATGATACATAATGCAGTTTATATAATTGAGATAAATTATTCCTTTATTTTGTCTTACTGCATATGGGAAAGGCAAGTACAGTTCTATAGAGAGCTATGAATTACTAGGAAACATTCTGGCAGGTTTTCCTTCATACAGTCATTTTTAAGAGCTTCCACTTTTAAAGACATTTATCAATAATAGCTCAATATCAATAACCACCGAATACTATATCTTTGGAAGAACAAACATAATCAACGGCTCTTTTCAGAGACGAAAAGAGAGAGTAGAAGTTGAGTGATTAAGATGTCTTTGTAGAGGGCAGGTTTGACTGGATAGGATGTCCATAGGAGACAAGGATTTCTAAAAAGACAGACTAATGAATGAAAAACACCATTGCAATGAGGGTGCTGTGTTCCCTGACAGGCAGCAAATATACTAAGTAGGAAAACTCTGTGGATGCATGTTAGGACAGCAGTGATGTAAAATACACAGCTGCTGAGGAAAGACCAAGTAGCACTAAGAAATAATGTTTCTGAATGTATTACTGATCATCAAGAAAGTGCCTGAATTAGGCTTCCGAAATCTAGGACAGTCTTCCCCCAAACAAACCCTTGACTAACTCTTACATGCATAAATATCCTGAGGCACCTGTATCTTCAATCAGATCTAGCTGAAGATGTCTCTGTTCAGTGCAGAAGGGTTGGACTAGATGCCTTTAAAGGTCCCTCCCAACACAAACTAATATTTAGTTCTAGATATTTTATTATCGAGATTCTCCTTTTTGTTAGATATGGTACAACTGAAGGTATATCTTCACAATCTCCAAAACCAAAATAAGTTCATTCAAAATAAGCAGTGTAAAGCATATATTCCATGCCTTAGTCTCACTGGACTGAGGGATTAGAAAGTTTCTGAAGCCTCATAGTTCAGCTTTCCCTAAATTACATGGTTAGAGAAAGCCTGGGATGGAGTTCCCCAACCTCACAGATGGTTTCTGTGTCTGGTCAGTGGTAACTGAATGTGAAACCACAAAACCAGTGCTGAAGGCAGGAACAAGAAGGTTAGTTTTCTAGTGTGGTGGAGAACCAAACATCAGCACTTTGATCCAGTCTCTGGCTGTACATTGGCACAGCTCCAATAGGAGGAGGAGACAGCATCATGACCAGAAAGCAAGCTGCCATTTGGTGACCATGATTGTTTTTATCATGAAGTAGAGAGAATATTTTAATCTCTTTAGTTTGAGGGAGGCATATGATGCCTGCCATGTAAGAAGCTCTTCACTTGTTTAAAAGATAGTTTGCAAGAGATGGCTCAGCTCCCAGCCTCACAGGAGGATTACTGTCTGAAACGGGTACCTGAGTCACCCCGCACATTACACACTCCACTCTGAAGCAGCCAACCTTCCCAGGGACAAGGGGTTTTATTCACTTTTGCTACCATACCCCTAAACTTCTAGATCCAGCACAATGTTTTTGTCTGGGAGTTAATTTGAAGCCAATAGTTGCTTCAATTAATTGCTGGGCTGCACTGGACATCTTAGGAAGTGTCCTTATCAAGAATGTTCTCATGGAGTGACACCTGCTTATTACAATAGATATTAACCGTAAAATCAATTTATACTTCCTTTAAAATCATAGATTTACTCTACAGGCCTCTACTTAAATTTCTTTTTGTCCAAAATATTAAGAGTAGGACTCAAAATCTGTAAGATGTTATTTCACATCATATTTTACCATTAGAGAAAACAAGACTCTGGAGTGTAATAGAAAGAATTATTGTTTTCTATATCCTCTTTCTTTAAAGAATTAGGCGTGTACCAAACCTGTCAATAACTGAAATCCTTCTGCTGAACATAGCAGCATGTTCCTTACTACAACAAAATCTCAAGAACAAAGAATGCAATGAAAAATCCATTAGACATAAATGTAAGTTGACCTCGCTTGTCTGAAAATGACAGTAGCATTTTTTTCTCCATGATACGTACAAGTATGTTTCTGAAAATTTGGAGGAGACAATGCATTCTTGCTCGTTTAGGCAGTAACTGAGATTAATTCCTGAATGGCTGTTATCAGTATCTGAAGTAGCATCATGACTTCATTTGGATTACTGAATTAAGCTGACTCATGAAATCCTAACGATCATTTTACACATAATAATTTATATAATACTGGTGCCAAATAAATAACTTCCAAAGAAAAAAAAAAACAATACAGTACATCATTTTCATTACTGCCACTTGCTTGAATTTATGGTTCTTGAGTCTGAAAAATTAACAAAATTGCAGTACTGTGTTACTCAGGCTCCAGTATTCTAATGGCGCATATTTACTGTATACACAATTTAATTATTAAACAATCATATTTTTAATGAAATGCTGTGGTATGATTACCCTTAGTGGATTTTGCTTGTACTAATGGATTCATTTCTTCCATTAGCAAGATCATGTTTGAAATAAAATGGTATAAATGTATTTTAATCCACTCTAGGGAAAAACAGCTGTACGAAAGCTTACTCTTTGACTACTTCTGTGAATTAGTTCCTTATGTCAAATCATTATGCAGAAATAAAAGCTGTGGTCAGCCCACTTAAAATTCCATTTGAATCCTACTGGGAATGGAAAACCTTTGTACTATTTTTCACACTCTGAACATTCTTCTGAACATTTACTAGAAGACTAAAATGTAGCAGTAATTTTAAAAGAAGGGAACAGTATTATCCGATTCAAGAAAATTAGTAAAGCTATGGTTGGTTGAGGTTCATGACTTCTATTGTTTCACAGCATTTCTCTGGCTGCACTTTAGGGGATTTTAAGAAGAAATTGATGATAATTTTGCTAATGCTTACTGATATTTCAGTGACACTTCTATTTCCAGATAATGATTCCTACAGAAAATGGCATTTATTTATTATTTCTTTATACAATACCCAGGTGTTGAGTTTAATTTCTCATAAAGAGGACTCTGGGCAACAGAAAAGTCAAGGCCAGACAGGGAATTTAAAGGGGTCTCACCACAGGAAGGTGAACGTTCTCACTAACTGGGCCTGCTCCTAATCGAGGCATCATGAGGGTTTATACCACAAGCACTTAAACCCACCCATTTAGTCTTAGAACTATTTAGCTTTATGGTCTTAAGACTACTTAGTTAAGGATTTGTAACTTCAGCAACTTATGACAAACAATTCTGGAGTTACAGGCTCAAAACAACAGGGTCAAAATAACAAACACAGAGTTTGTAGAGAGAAGTCTGGTTTTACGCATGCCAGTGAAACTCTCTGAAGGAATCAGCAAGCAAAAAAGGTACAAACGACGCCAGAGTTAAGTGGATTTGGGAAAGTTCTTCAAAAAGGTCCCTCCTTATAGCCTTTTAATGAAACTAAACTGTCATAGGACAGGCAAGAAGGATTTCCTGAATTTGGTTAAGCGTTCGAAAACATAGAGTAGGAATACAACTTTGTAAAGCAAGGAGGTTCCTTGGGACCCCTTAATGTCAGTGATGATGTAATGGTGCAAAAACATTCTGGCGACTTGGAAGGCGCTATTGAATTTCCAGAATGACCAAAAATACGGGTGATGTGGCAGATCCCAAAAGATTGGTGATACAGTAAAGAAATGTCAGATGAAATTCAGTGTTGATAAATTCTGGGTGAGTACCCAAAAGAAACATAACTCTAACTAGCTCCCTATGAGTGTGTACCCGAATGCTATTCATTGATACTATCACCAGTTAGAAAAGGGATTGTGGTGGAGAAAATTTCTATGGACACTTAGCTCAGTGACATTCAAAAAACCCCAAATATATTTGTGAACATTTATGAGAGGAATGAAGAAAAAAATTTAACAAACAATGAATACTATTGCTTGAATATACCTTGACCATGTACGTCTTGCCACTTCACTTCTAAAGGAACATGGAAAAGATTCAGAGTAGCAGGATGTGGTTATTCAGAGATAAAAAGTGGCATCTGTAAGAAGGAAAACCACATGTACAAGGCCCCATCAGTGAGCAAAGTGCTGGAAGAACTTTGTGAAATAATGAGCACTAACAGGAATGAAAAAAAATGGGGAAGAACACTCCATTTTTCAAAATAAAGACACTAGGGAGCACTAAGTGAAGCCAGTGGTAAAACAAAACATTTTTTTCACCAATATGTAATGAAATTATGGCACTTAGTGCCACAGGATGTTGTGGCACAGACAGTATAAAAAGGATTTAAGAAGGGAATGATCGAAATAATGGAGAATTGCTTGTTGACATCTATTAAATAGGCTATATGGGGTGTGACACTTGGTTTTGGCAGTCCTTAAGCTGCCGCTTGCCATAAACCATGAAAACACAGGCAAAAAATCACTTCCTGTGACTCCTACTGCTTTTCCTAAGCCTCTGCCCCGTCCACTACCTGCCCTTTGGCAGGGCTGCTCATCTCACCTTAAGTAAACTGTTAGTTCCCCGAGTTACACGTTTCCTTTGAGACGGACTCAGCTACAGACGCTTTAGGATTAACCCTTTGAAAAACCTCACGCTACTTCTTTCTATACTCTTCCTACAGCTTTCCTACGCCTCCCCAAACTGTCTGGTCAAACAAATTCTGCAAGAAAATTTTATGGCTACACAGAGAAGCTAATAGTAGAAAGTTCAAGCCCCCTTCTTAAAGGCGAGAGAGCAGTGTAGGGGTAGGTAGCACCAGTTTAGGCGGTGGCCCCTGACAGGCACAGGCGTTCCTCTCCCGCGGGGTCCGCACGGACCTGCCCGCCCGCGGTGGGAGCCACCGCCCGGAGGGATACCCGCCCCGGCGGGATTGCCCCCGCCTGCTTTCCCTGCTTTCCCCGCCTCCTTCGCCTCCGCCGGGACCCGGCCATCACTCGCTTTGTCGCCTCGCAGGTCGCCGGAGGGGACTGGGCGGGCGCTGCTCGGAGCCGGGCGGGCGGGCGGCATGAAGCGCTCTCTGCTGCGGCTCTGCCGGGCGCGGGAGAAGGCGGCCGTCTCCAGCTCCTACCAGGGGGTCGTGTGCGAGGCGGATGCCGCCTCCGTCGCCTCGCAGGATGTCTTCAAGGTGCGTGCGGAGGGGCGGTGGGCCCGGGGCTGGGAGAGGGCTGAAGGTGGAGGGTGAGGTGGGCGAGGGTGCGGAGGGTCTCTGCAGCTGTGCGGGCTCGGCAGTGGTTATGTGCCAGGGATCCATTCCTCCACGAAACCCTTTCCGCTCGCTCAGTGGACCCGGGAGGGAGGATCTGTGCGGGATGGGAGACGGGCTGGGAGTCTCCTTGGCCGTGCGGTGTGAAGGCACAGGACACCGATGTTGTGTGGCCCAGGGTGAGCGGCAGGGTAGGGGAGCAGGGGAAGGAGGATGTGGGTGGCAGGCTGTTGACACGGAACTCACATTCCCCCGGGCACAGAAAGAAACGCCGTCTTAGAGAGAAGTCCAGAGGTCATGAAAGAAATGAATAGATCAGCTAACAAAAATGACACGACAGAAAAGTTTAGAAGCACTGAAACTGTTACCAAGGGAAAAGGAGCCAGCAGTGCAACCTACAAAAGTGAGATTGCAGCCAGGAAGGACATAATATCTTCCCACTTTTGATGGAGAATAGGATGAGAAGTCATGTATTTGTATTGCTGTTAGGGAGACCTAGACCAAGATCTAGTGAGGCCTTTTTTAAGGGTAAGAGTAATTAAGCAAAGGAAGAGTTTGCTTACAGGATGGAAGACTTGGATAACTTTGTAGATGTTTAACAGCAGGCTAAACAAATTTGACAAAGTTTATAGATGGGTTTAAGTACCTCCTGAGGTAATTTCCATTCACATAAGTCTTCTGTGTGCTAGCTGTAGACCTGAGCAACGCCTCTCCAGCATAATGTGGCTTGTCACTCTGGTGGGTGATCTGTCACTACAGAGCTGTTCAGGCTCAGGGCAAAGGAGCTGCTGTTGTTTAAAATAGCTTGCTTTGCTGTTTTTAACCAACCCAAGTACTGAGAACACCTAACTGACTTCTTTCTTCCTTATTTTGTGAATGAAACACTGCAGTATTGGCTGATAAATCTTACTTTTGTCAATAGAAATTATCATCATGCCACATTTTGTCTTACATTGAGAAATAAATCCAGTGTTAAAAGTGGAAAAATGTGGTCTGAATCTATGGAAATAATTAAGGTAGAATATTAGAAGGAATAGAAAGTACTGAGCTCTCTAATAAGATTTTCTTAAATAGCTTTTTGGTGTGTTTAAAATGTATAGATATTTGTGTGTGTAAATTGAGCTGTTATTTTTGTGGCAGTTGATTCATCTTTCCGCAATTATATCTCATGTTTTCAATTAGCTTTTTCTGATTGCACTTTTGAGGCAGACACTAGCCCTGTATTCGGCCTCAGTCTTCTAAATGTTTAAACACATTTGTAACATTATTGACATGAGTAACCTCAGTGAGGTCAGTGAGACTATTAAGCTGAATGAAGCTAAACGTGGGCTCAAGCACATGAATGGGCTGCCCTATAATGTGTATTTGCTTAAGATCAGCAAAAATTGTTGAGTCTTTGTGACTCAGGGGATCCTGGAGAGCAAAGTTTTCCTTTTCTTTTACAGGTGTAAAAGGAGCAGTGATTTTAGGAAATTCCCTTTTTTTATTCTTTGCTTGCTTACACACCTTTTGAAGGTTTGCATTACTTTAGATAAGCATTTTCTCCTTTTTTTCCATCCAGTGTAGTTGAACTGTTTTTCTTTTTTATTCCCTCTTAATTTTTCATATATATTTCTTAAATTCCTGCCCATTCTCTGCAATCATTTTTTTCTATCACTCTTCTTCACATAGAAATATGGGGTTTGAATCACTGTAACAAAAATATTTGGAGAATATCATAAAGTAAGAATCAGCAGAGTTTCCATAGTGGGCTTTGGTTGTAAAGCATAGTACCTGGAATAGATCAAGCTGTCAGTGGGCTCACAGGGCAGATACTGGGTTGTTTCAGGCTGAGATAATAGTCTGATGTTCTAAACATTCTGCTGAAATTAAAAAATATATTGGTTTCTCTGACATAAAGAACATCACAGAAGCCCAATGGCTGAACTTGAAAGTCAAGGAAACAGTATCAGTATCTGTAGAAAGATCTAAAAAAAGGAATTTATCAAGATTATTGATTTTCCTCTCTGTTGCATTCATTTGACATGGCCACTACAGGAAAGAGTATAAAAACATAAGTGATGAATTTGCTTGTTTGAGATTTTCTGTGGTGAAGGAAGGATCTTGAGCTCACTACAGAAGAGAAAACAATGTGTTTAAGATGATTTCCAGTTTCGTTAATTTTGCACTGTGTCTCATCTGGATCTGATATTGCAGTCAGTTAAACCAATCAGAGTTTCACTGTTGGCTCAATCTGATCATGATTTGTGGACTTCTGTATGAAACCACACAACTGGGAGGGAGTTACTGAGTGGTAACATACCCACAAAAACCCATTATAGCATTGCTAACTTACAGCCTTTTAGGAGAATGTTTTTATCCAAAACAGGTTATTTCAGATGGAAGTGCCTGTAGGCTACGGAGCTTTATTAAGAAGAATCGTTCTGGGCTTACAAAAGTGGATGAATTAAATGCCACCCCACTGCATCACGCTGCCGAGGGAGGACAAATAGAACTAATGCAGTTGATCATAGACGATTCTTCCTGCGAAGGTAACACGCATTTCATGAACTACTTTATTCAGCAGAACACAAAAGTTCAATAACCAAGGTGTCCGTTACCCAACTGAAACAGGACTGATATGTGTTATCTCCGTTTATAGATTTAAGTATAATTCAAACTGTGCCACAATTTGCACTGTGTTGGGTGTGGTTTGGGTCGCCCTTGTTATGTAGGACTGTTTTCTCTCTAATGCAGTGAATCAATATGCCTTACTTTGTTTGACATTCAGATAGATAGTCTTCAGGTATGAAAAAGAAAACTGCAGTGATGTACAGAAGACTTGACTTTCTGTCTTCCTTATTCATGTTATGTGTCTGTTGTATAATAAGCATTGCGAACTACATCAGACTCCAGTGATAGACTGTAGGCTACTGAGAAACCTACAATGGCCCTGAAAAGCTTGGTTTTTTCACCTATTGATGGCCAATCTAATTTTAAATTACTCTTGCTGAAATATATTTTTTTTAATTTTCAGTCTGTCATTTTTGTCCTAATTTTTTAGGATATTTGTTGGAGTTTATCTTCAGTTTTCAAGCTCAAAATGTATGTGTAGAACAGACCATTTTTATAACTGGTGTGAATTGATTTACTTTTGTGTTCTGAAGTGAAATAGAATAGATATGGTCTTTAATTTTCTTACAGTTTGCAAGCACTTATTTGTTACCTCTCATTTCAGTTCTTCTCACTAATTTATTTTGTGCAGCCTCTAAAGAAATAGCTGCAAAGTCAAAATAGGAAAAAGAGTCAAGGAGAGAGGGAAATCAAGTAACTCTTGACGTGAGAAAAAAAAGATGCATGATAATAGGCAAGAAATAGACAGGTTTCCCATTTCTCTCATAAATACTGTATATTCAGCACAATATTTAATCAGTTTAACACAATGCACTGCATCTCATGAAATCTTTTACCTTCCTTTTTCAAAGAAATGCAGTAGCACAGACAAACTTTTATTGAGGATGCCTTTTTTTCATTGCAATCAGAACATTTGATGGTTTTGCTTTGGTTTTTGTTTTGTTTTGTTTCCTCTCCTTTGACCTAGTATTAAATGTGATGGATTCTTCTGGAAATACCCCACTGCATTGGGCCACGAAGAAAAACCAGATTGAAAGTGTTCGTTTGCTTCTCAGCAGAGGAGCGAATCCAAACATTCTCAACTCCAATATGATGGCACCTTTGCATATGGCTGTTCAGTCCCTGCACAATGAAATTGTGAAGGTAAGTCTAAAGTCCGCGTAAATACACACACTTGATAAGTAGCTCAGTAGCAGCTGGGTGCAGAGCACCAAGACCTTGTTGAAATATGACGTATCTCCTCTTATGTTTTCTTTAGCAAGCAGGATGTGTAACATGATGCCTATAGAAATGTTTGTGTCTTCTTAGCACTGCAAGTAGAAAGTAACTTACTGATTTATAGAAATACTGATGTTTGTGCTATGAGAGTAGTCATAATGTTTCACTGAAAATGCTTTTCAATTTTCCAAACACAAGGAACTTTCTTTAAAAGGGTTCAACACTGAAACTTTATGTAGGCATGTGTTATTTCAAATTATAATGTTCTGATTCCTTTTTTACAATTGTATAGGATGTCGTAGAAGTATCAAGAGTTCCTTGAAACTAGTGTATTTTTAAAGTAAAAACCAGATTAAAATGAGTCAGAAAGCACAGTTCTTAAAACCAACATTCTAATAATCAATTGAGTAGTAGCAGAATTAAATGTGCAATTAGAAAATCACAAGAATATATTGTGAAGAAAATTACTAAAGTGTCTATATTGAACCTTGTAAAATAGCAACAGCATTGAGATTTTAAGCAGCATAATTTTTTAACCATTTGTCTGAGTGCAAAAGAATGTTTTCACTTCATATGCAGCATAAGGATAGAATTTTAGAATTTCTAAAGTTCTTAAATTTTTTACATGAAAGCAGCCTTAAAATTGCAACAATTGCTTTTCTCTTTAAATTTGTCTCTTTTTCTAGTTTATCCGCACAAAAGAAAGAAACACATGTTATCTGTATTCAAGACTCAGAGTTCTTTAGAAATGTTTCAGTGTCCTCAAATCTTTTACAAAATCTTTACTTATTATGAATTAAGAACAATGAAATCTGAAATCAATGACATTTTTTAAATGGGCTTTTTATCAAGTTCTGTGCTTCGGTTCTTGACTAAATCTGTGCTCTCATTTTTTCCCTACTCTGTTGTTTATTCAGATTAATTCTCCCTTGGTTTTTATTGCCAAATTGCGTGAGAGTGATTAAAATGTACCAGTTCCTCTAGTACAGAAAAAATAAATAACTGGAATTACTGAAAGACAATTAAATAAATATGTAGCTAGGGGAATAAATAAGCAATGCAGTATGGTCATTACCATTTCTAGATCCTATGCTTCTCAGAAAGTGATGGAAGCAGTCACAGAGATAATTGATGATACTGATAGTTCAGTGTCAGCTGTTAACCTAGAGACTGGAGCAGGATTTCAGGACTGCAAGGTCCCAGTTTTCATCAAGCCCTATCTCCCCTCATTTTACTGTCCAATTGAGCAGATTCCTAATTGAGCAGATTCCACAAAATTGCCACTTGCTAGGGAATTTTCTGTTGAAAACGTCAGTTGAAAATCCTTATCTGCAATGTGCTACAGAAAATACTCTCTCCCATTACTGAGATATTTTTAAATCAGACTTTTAAATCCTTTGCAGCTATGTGCAGAGTTTAACTTAGTTACCTGGCTGTCTGCTGGAAAGAATTGTACTTCATATCTGTTCATATCTTCATTTTTCACCGGCATATTTTTGTATTCTCTTGCATTTTGTATCTCCTCTGCCTATGCACTGTGGGCTTTTGGCATGCAAAACGAGTGAGTTGCAAGGGTGCTATGGGTTGCAAACAACAAAAATAATGGAATAGGCTTTTGTTGTTGTGTTTGGCTTATGACTGACAATGTTTTCTTAAACATTTAGATTTTAGTCCAGCATAGCAGTACAGATGTTAACTTGGAAGGTGAAGCAGGGAACACACCTATAATTGTAGCCTGTCACAAGGACAATCCTGAAGCACTGACACTCCTGGTAGGTATAATTATCCATCATCATTTGAGGTGATTCTCTCTACCTTGATGCAGTGTCATTCTCTTCCTGAGTTCTGTCTTTGTTCAATGCAGGAAGGTTAATCATGGGCCTAGTGTTCAAGTGGCTTTGCATGCGTTACTAAGGAACTTTTTAATCTTTTAAGAGGGTATATTATATCTATATCAGTCTGAGTGGCAAACTTATGGAAAAAAAAACTGATTTTGAAGCTCATAAGAAGACAGAATGAAGCACATGCATTGTATGGCTATAACATGCAAAAGATACTTGTATATAAACTTCATAACACATATGCAACATTAAAAAAAAGGAGAGAGCTACCCAGGAGACTGTATCTGTAATCATATGTTCATTTGTCAGATTTTTCTGTATGCCATTAAGCTGTATTGAGACATTCTTTTTCAGATTGAAAATGGAGGGAAAATATGTAAACCAAACAAAACGGGATGTATGCCTATCCATGCAGCAGCATTTTCAGGTGCAAAATCATGTCTGGAAATTCTTTTGAAAAAAGGTAAATACAATGTTCCCAAGCAGTGAGTACCAATTTGCTGCTTTAGTTCTCAAATAACTAAAAAAAAAGCAAAATTGTGACAACAAGGGATTATAACTGTGTTTGAACTTACAAGAAGCTATTGCAGTTGTTCCTATGGGCAATTTATGCTGACAACTTTTTTATGATTGCAGCAGCAAACTAGCTCCTTTCCTAAATGTATGTTCATCTATTGTTTAATGATAGATGTGACAGGTTCATATTTTGAGGGGGAGAATATTATTCCACATCTAATGTGTTTGTTTTGAAAGCCTTCATATCTTCTGTTATCTCATTCTCACTTAAAAAAAATCCATTTATTTTCATCTCTCAGGTGAAGAATTGGGTCACTCTGCTAAAACCCACATCAATTTTACCAATAATGGAAAGTGCAGTCCACTTCATTTGGCAGTTCAGAGTGGTGACCTCGAAATGATTAAAATGTGCATTGAATTCGGAGCCCAAATTGATCTAAAACAGGTAAAACTCAGAGTGGAGCAAAACGTAATTTTGATAAAATCTACGTACCTCTAAATCTCTGAGTGGCATGAAAAAAAGATGAGCAGATAATCGTTGCTCATTGTTTCTTCCAACACAAAGCCGAGGGAGCAGCAAATGAAAACAAGTCTCTGGTTCAAATCAGGCAAAATGTGACGTTTCTTTACACAAGCGACATAGGGTCATGCCTTCCCAGAAGTGGGATCTTCAATCTGACCCTTTCTGATCCATTCTTGTTTATCCTCAGCCTTGCCTTGGCCTTTACAGTATCTTCTTTATAAGCAAATACAAATTCATGATATTACTGCTGCTACCATGGTGTAGCGCTGCTGGTGTAAGGGTCTGTGCCCAGCTTCATTCATAAATAAACATTTTAAAAAATATATATCGTTAATCAACATGTTTGCAAGGATAAAATTAACTCATGAGAGCAAAACTAAACATAGTTTTGCCTTCTTTCACTGGTTTGATTCTTTGAACACACAGGTTTTGAATGAGATGATTTATGCTGCTGGTTTTGTGATGGGTGAGACTGCTTATGGCATTGTGGAAAAGCCCTTTCCAATGCTTTCGCCAAAATGGTCCTGCTCTAAAAATGAGAAAGTCAAAACCCTCAGGCATATATCAAAGCTGGTTTGTCCCATCTAGCTAAACAAACTCTTGTTTCAGCAAATATTGTTCTAATCATCTATATCTTGCTCAATTATTTTATGACTGTCTAGTTTATAATAGTTTTATAGCATATTGGACAACTATAATTTTACCTGCAGCAAAGTTGATTTAAGACTTACTTCTAATGGGGATTCCATTTAAGGAAGTAAATGACATTTTAAAATAATGTATTTTTTGTATTATATAGGCCCATTTGTTTGCTTATTCATTTTTACTGGCCTACCTGTGGTTTTCTGTAGTTTTCATTTGCTTCATCTCTTGTATTAAAGGGTGCTGTATCTGTCTGGGTTTTAATTAAACTACAGAAGGTTGTTAAGAGTATAATTATCTTGTATCTTAGGGACTTGGTATAGAGTGATAAGCTTTGTAGTAATCCTTTAAAACTATCTCTCTAGTCTTTTGGTTTTGTCAATCTCTTTAGAATTTTACTACTTCAATTAAAGACTACTTCAATTAAAGCTTCATTACTTGCATAGAAATTTAGGCATTTATGAATTACGAATCGTGGGCTAGTTCACTAGTGTGTTTAATGGATTGGAAGTTATGTTTCTGAGGTTTAAATATTTATATTTTGTCTTGTTTTCCCATTTATAGAATGAAAAATGCACAGCACTTCATTTTGCTGCCACTCAAGGAGCAACTGAGATTGTAAAACTAATGATGTCATCCTATGCTGGTGAAGAATCCATTATTGATGCTGTGGATGGGAATAAAGAAACATTGCTTCACAGGTAGGAAGCTGCTGTGCCAGATTTCGCTATAAACTGTGGGCCATGATATTTTTAGTTATTCCTTGCATTTGGAACAACCTTCCACACGATTTGACTCTTTTCCATGGTATGGGAGGTGGTTTTACTGCAATATGAAAGAGTCAAAAATTTGGTCAGAATGTTAAAAATCTTGGTGCTGATACCAAGATCAAAATGGTTCCAGTTACTTGGAACCATGTCAAGGAATGGTCAGTAACAGTTTGCATGGAAAATTTACTCCAGTAGAGTAGTAGGGGAACAAGTTTATGGAATTGTTAACATCTTCTGATAATGTGGAAGAAATGCCCTTATCTAATGGGTTGATATTCTTCAGAAAATGAGTGAAAAATAATATAAATTGTTTGAAAGAATATTTTCTTTTATTTTCCAAAAAGACTTACCTTATACCTGATCAGGTAAAAGGAATTGTTGGTGCACTTCCCTGTGACATCAAAGTTGCAGATGGTGTTTGTGTATGTAAAAATCCTCAAGACTTCTAGTCTTTCACAGTCCATTTAAAACCAGAGCACTAGACTGTGGAGAAGTTTCCTCAGTCTTTTGTAGCAGAAAGATACTTGGTTAAAGATGCTGGCTCCCAGCTCTATGGAATATGATATATTTCCCCATGTATACGTTTTCTGCAAGAAAGATATGTTTCACTGCATTTAACTGTAATTATTTGACAGTGTTATTCCACAAGAAGTTTTACAGTATGAAATAAGCGGTAGAAGCAGTGGAGATGATTGTTCTTTGGACACAGTATAAGGTGGAATGATTCAAAGATAATTGAAGACTTTAAAAGAGTTTGCTGTAAAGTTAAGATAATGTTTGGGTCCATTTGGAAATGTTACCATGGAAGAACACGACTGAAGACAAAGTGATGACAGAAAGCCAAAGCAAATTGTGCAGACACTTGTACTACTTAGTAGATAACTGGCTGCTATATCCATGAAAATTACTGTCCTTGGAAAAAGCTTGGTAAAAAGGACAACACTATTTTAGTCCCTGTGTCTGTGAAACAGGAAAAATATTATCAAGAATCATCACAAAGGTAGAAAGTCTCCCAGATATCTCAGAACATAAAAAAAAACTGAGTAGGAACATTAACTTGTTGAGAAACAAAGCAGCAGTGATGCATAGGTAGGACTTGATGCTTTTGCATTCCTACTGTCGTGTTTCCATCTAAATATTTCATAAAATGACTTTGCTTTCTCTCTAGTCACCTTGGAATTTATTTGAGTGTTTGTGAAGCATTCAGTATTAATGTGTGGCTGGGAACGTCCACTATAGATAATGGAGGCATCTCTACATATTTGGAGCCATGACTTGATTTTTAAGATGCCTATTTTGAGTAATCAGTTCTAACTATAGTACACTCGATGTTATTATTACCTCTTATAATGCTAAGGCAACTGTAATCACTTGAGATACAGTACAACCTTGGAACTGTCCTTCTGTGTTGCTTATTGAGTCAAAATATTTCACAGAGGTCTGACTTGTAGAAACATTTTGTCTGTGTGTATTTACTGTGCTATACTTTCATGCTTTGACCATTTTTTACCTGTAATATATTATTCAGTGTCTTACTGTAGAATGAAACCTGAGATGTTTCCAAGTGCATAGACAGCTTTAAAATATTTTTGGTAAATGACAACAAATTTCAAATTTTTATCGGTATAATTAACTAATGCTACTGACTATGCTCCAAGTGCCCAATTTATACCAATTAGTTTGTTCATATTTTTTCAAGTAGACTTGCCTGCCACACTCAGGATACATGTTTAGCCATTGCCATTTTAACCTCACACTAGCATTATTGCACAAAATACAACCAAATTATTTTTTAATAATGAAATGAATTGAGGCTCCAGGCATGCTTGGAACAAACTGCATATGAAATTTATGGAATTCTGTATTGACCTTGCATGGTACACTGGAAGATTTGACATATTAAATTACTGGTTGTCTTAAAAATTGGTGGTAAAATGCCTGTTTACCTACCAATGCGGTCTTTGTTTCCTGCAGTGAGTTTCGAATGTAGTAACTTAACTGAACTTAGTTTGAAAAGATAACTCCATGAGAAAAATAAAAACATTTTATTAAAGTGAGTTATATACTAAGAGTATCTCTCTGTCTCTTTGTTTTAAAATAGATTTATTTGAAAATACTATAAAATGGAGAAGAAGACTATCCTTCGGCTTGAAACTTCTTTGTCCTTTCTAATATTACTGTATTTTTGCATTTTTCTCCACAGAACAGCATTGTTTGATCATTATGAACTGGCGGAGTATTTGATTTCAATGGTAAATATTTAATCAAAGAACATATTTAGAGACATTATTGGTATCTATTGCTACAGATCTGCATAGAGAAATTAATAAAGTAGAATGTGTTTTCAGGTGTAGGCTATTTAGATAGATAGACATATACATTTCATAATGTACAATTGACAGTTACAGTACAACCGTAGTTGTGGATCCATAATATCATCCCACAGCTACAGAGGATGAAATCTTACATTTTTATTTCCGTTTTACTTACTCAGAAATTTTCATAAACATCTTTTACCAAATACGGTGAAGTGGTCTGGTCATCCTACACTTTCCAGAAATGAAATATAAAATAAATGCTAAACATGCATTGAATTTCATCTGATTTTTTTTTCCAGGAATAAATCCTTTCTTTAAAGAATGTACATATGATTACTATGGGATCACATAGCCGTATATCAAAGTTTGTGCACGATCTAGAAATATTTTTTATTCTGTGTGGTTTGGTTGTATTTCTTCACTGAATAATTATGAAGGACAAGGAGAAGAAATGTAATCAGGGATGCTACTGGCTATGCTCCCAATGTCCATTTTCGCCAGTTAAACTAAGGCTCATATAATCATTTTGCGCCCCACTCGGCTGAGGACATTTTCAGAAATCATCAGACTTCTTTTTTGTTTTATGTGTGTTTAGGGGTTTTGCTTCATTTCATGGCAATTATACTAGAAGAAATTCTCTTCTAAATACAGTTTTGCTTTTCTCAGAAAGTCTGTTAGAGGGATTTGATTTAGCTAGAACTAGATGTTGTGCTTATTTTTGATTCAATTGCAAAATGGTGAGGTTTGGCTACTTAAACTTGTCTGACAAAACCACCTGTCAACAAACCTTATTACCTGAGAAAAACAGGTACAAGTTTTTGCATGTGGAGGCTTGTGTGCACAAAATATTATATCATAAATATCTTTAACACTGCATTTGCTAAGAACAAACTTTCATTCCTTGAGTGCCGTTTGACTACTTTGGCCTCTTGTACAGAAGGTTTGCTGAGGGTTTATTTCGCTTTCCATATAAAGTATGTCAGTTTTGATGCTTTAGGACTGTCTGGGATGGATCAAAATATGTCAGAATGTGGCATGTACAACTTGTGCGGCCTCCTCCCTTGGGCTCCTGGCAAGATCATGAAGTTCTGCCTATGCTGTGGTGTACATGAGGGTGAAAAAGAAAAGGTGCAGCAATGTTAGTGCTTGAAAGGACTAGCAAATTCCAGTTCAGAAAGGCTTTTGAGTTCTAATAAAGAAAAACATCTGTTTATTTTATGCATTAAATATTCACATTTTATTCAAAATAAATAAGCAGTAATTTTACACATTTTCTTCTGTTTTTTTTTACTTCTTCCCCTTTTGCTTCTTTCGTCTTTACTAAAAGGAAAAGGAAAGATTAAATCGGTATAAATACTAATTGATATTTACAAAATTGACTTGTTTTTTTAAATATTAATATCTGTTGAATTAATTTAGGTTAATACACTTGGGGTAACAGAAATGGAAAAGTAAATGGAATTCAGAAACTATTTTACAAACTCTTAATTCAGCTGTATCATAAATGAGCTAAATATATGTGGCAATATATAAGTTACTTCTTACTGTGATAAGTAATTATGAATGCTGCCAAATTCATTTTACTGAGAGCTGAACAATTATGTTAGCTGGCAGAAAGGTGATTAAATGTTACACAAAGAACTGCAAATTGCTGCCCTGTATTCATTGAAATAAATGAGACACTTGGATAGAAAAGGTCTGTTTCTTAATGAAAAAAATAATTTTTAAGAGGTTGCCTGACCTTGTAGAAAGGTAAATGGGGAAAGAGTCTTGCATGTATTACTCCCAAATATTTAATGAACATACATTGGAAGCTTCCTGTTCTCCGTGGTAATCATTGTACATTTATTGTTTCTTATTACTACATTACAGGTGTTACCATCCTAGAAAGTAAATATTGCTCAGGATTGTGATCAATTCTCTCAGATTAAGATTGGACCTAAGATGATTCAAGTTAATGGAAAAACTGCCATTGATTTTTTTTTTCAATCATCTTTGGATATTATCAGAAATAAAATAGATTTTTTTGTGTACTTAGTTTGACTCATCAAGTTTGACTTGCAACTCAGTATCTAGAAAAAATGGTATCTAAACCATCATAAAATATACATACATCTCATTGGTTCATTTACTTGTATCTTCCTGCTCCCTTGGTGGGAGTTTTTAGATAGATATGTTTATGCTTACAGTAGTACTTTGCTGATATGACCATAGTGATACTGTGACTATAGTGACCATACTGTCCTGGCAATATGTGTCAGTGTAAAAACAGACAAAACAGAGTACATATGATACAGCTACTTCGGCATCAAAATTGACTTGGTTTGTATTGCTTATGCTGAAGAATAGAAAATTAATATAGATCGAGCTATGCAGATTGAACTATACTACTTTCTGGATGCATTCCATCTTGAATTGTGTTCATACAGCACAGAGGTTCAGAAAGACCTTTTTCTGGTAATTGATACACAAGAACACATCATTCAAAGGGCTACAATTTTTGCATTTTTCCGTAGTGTCAATCCTGGTATTTTCGAGTTACAATTTTATACTGAGAATTTAAGTACATGGAAAGGTTCTGTAATGAAAGATCATAAGCTGTAAGTTCGGTATACCTAGAAGTAGGCCACTATTATTTTGGCATCTGAATTTTTATATATAGATGACTGGACCGTGGCTGATGGATAGAAACCCTAATAGTTTTATAGAGAGAGGTAATGTGTTTATTTATGTGTTTATGTAATGTGAAATTACATATCTGGAGCATCTGGAGTTACTAAGAATGCATATATTTCTGCTATGCTTATAAAGGGTAGCACCATTTTAAAGTTTCATTTATTCATTATTCACCATAAACTTGGAATTCTTTTTTGCAGGGGGCTAATATTGATAGTGTTGACATAGAGGGTCGATCCCCACTTCTGCTGGCCACTTCCTGTGCATCATGGAAAATTGTGAATTTACTGCTCTCAAAAGGTAAAAAAGGAATATACACATACTATATATATATACTTCCTTTGAGCAGGGTTCATTTATGTTAAACCTCTGCGTCCAACTTTCCTCTCAATTTTAATTCACTACTTCAGCAATCAGCCCAGGAGCAGCTGAACAGCTGCACACTGCTGGTATCCCCTGAGATAAAGGAAGAATTGGTGTGATGATTTCATCCCTTTTAATGCAGCGTGAACAGGCTGTAGAAGAATGTATATGCCATGTGTCATGCTGCTCAAGGTGGACGTGGCACTGGCACTCCATCCCTGCACTCCTCAGCAGCTCACGAAGTAAGCGGAACTGCAGAATAAATACACCACTTACACAGAGTTGTGTTTTGTACCAGCAACCAGTCTTTAGATGTTAAAGCCCACAGTTCAAGCCTTACCTGTGGTTTTATAAAATCACAGTCACCTTGAAAATGTTTGAGCTATATCTCTTTCATTTGCTGCTTTTTGGTGCAAGTTAATGATTATTACTGCATTTCCTCTTGTTAATAGTACAACTGATTTTGTTAAAAAGCCTTCTAGTAAGTTTTGAAACTGTAACAAGGTTACAACTTCAAAGATTAGAAGAGGGGATTATTTGCATCTTTAAATTTCCTCTTGATTTGTGAGTGCTTAGCATCTTGGAATATAAGGGCCCCATATAAATCTTAGTGCTGCAATGAAATACGAAATGCATACTCACAAGAAAATTATGAAAACTGAGTGTCAGTAGGGGTGATTTTTTTGGGAAGCAAAATTATACATTGCAAGGCCGACTTGAAAGATTATTTTATATTTATAACAATTATTTTATAAAATTTTAAAGATTTATAGACATATTTGTTCAACATCTGTTCCTTTGCCTTAAACATCTATGTAGTGCCAAGAACTAGCAGTTTTGAAGTTGCTGGTATTTATTTCCATATTTATTTAGGAGCAAATGTATCATTAAAAGATCATCTTGGTCGGAATTTCTTGCATTTGACCGTATTGCAGCCTGGAGGATTACAGCATCTGAATGAGAAATATCTGCAGGTACAGTAAACATCAATTTATGCCTTTCTGTTGCCCTTACTAGGAAAATGTAAAGAAAAAAGTAACTACCATTTTATTTTAGTATGTTTGTAAAAATTTGTGTTACTTCTTAAGTAGCCCAGTGTCACAAGAAATGGTTTAAAGAGGTACATACCACATATCTCTCATGAAAAAATTTCGAAGCCAATAATACAGTTTTCTTATTGCCAGGCAAAGGAATAACATAATCCCATAGATTATTTTGCTGTTGGGGGATTGAATAGCTCAAGAGGTAGGCAATAAAATACAGAACTTTTCACTTCTATTTTCCCAGTTTGCATGCAGTACAGCTAGGAGACATGCTCATAATCAGTCAACATCTAGAACTTAAGTAGTTGCAGCATATTCTGCAGGAGCTTTCTGTGGACTGGACCATAATGAAGTCTTGGATTTGGTTTTTAAAAAGATTTCAAACATAAATTTCTATTTGGCTATGTTGAAATGAAGCACTCATATTGATAGGGCCCAAGCTTGCTTGGAAAAGTTTAATTTGCTGGCCTCCAGAGCTCCAGAAATAGCCTTGTAAATGTGAATCAAATATAATTCATCTTAAAACATGTGCTGAAATTTGTGAACACCTTTGATTGTATTTCAGAATGGATTTAACCTCCCTTTTCAGCAGATGTAGTGAATCAGTTTTAAACCAGAATGATAGTTCTCTGCACTGACTTTCTGATTCTCGATCATATTAATAGTTCAGAAAAATAAGTGGATCAGACTGTGGGAGGAGTTTTTTAGTTGCTTTAAGAAAGGTTATAGGATAGTGTTAGACAAGGTACAGAGGAAAACAGGGAAATGAAGATGAAAAAGGGAAACGGGAAATAAATTTACACTGTAAACCAGTGAACTGCTGGGTTTTGACAGTCAGAGGTTTTGCTACTGAATCTAGACTATGAGACTACCTTTACGTTCAGTACAAGCCTTCTGCTGCCAGCAGTGAGCAGTATGTCGGAGTGGCAGCAAAGAAGAATTTCCTGTATTGTGCTGTGGATGGATTGCAGTAAGGATGCAGAATGGCAGACTCCTGTGTTCTTTGAAGAGTAGTTGTTTGAAAATATAGTGACCCACAAATCAGCGGATAAAAAAAATGCTCTTTGTTCCTAAATTTACTTAAGTTTATTTCTTATTTTTAGATACTGCTTTAAAGTATTAATGCTGTTGTTGCAAGATATTAGAAGATTTGGAGCTTAAGAGATACAGGTGTAATTCTGCTTCTGTTTTCGGGTATTTCTTGGGGGCTAACAGATGGAACATATTAAAAATCTGGTCGTGGATGAAGATAATGAAGGATGCACTCCACTGCATTATGCATGCAGACAAGGTGTGGCCCTCTCTGTAAATAATTTACTCAGCCTCAACGTTTCCATCTACTCTAAGAGCAGGGATAAGAAGTCACCATTACACTTTGCTGCCAGGTTAGTGGCACAGTCTGGGCGATGGAATCCATGCCATGGTTTTCATTCCTATATTTTTGACGTTAATTTCTGTGTGTATCTTGCAAAGCTATGGGCGCATCAATACTTGTCAACGACTTATAAGAGATATGAAAGACACAAGACTTTTGAATGAAGGTGATAAGAAGGGAATGACTCCCCTTCATTTGGCAGCCCAGAATGGTCATGAGAAGGTAGTTCAGTTTCTTCTGAAGAGAGGGGCTCTTTTCCTCTGGTAAGTATATAGGTTTTCATTCATTAAGCCAAAAAAGAACTATCCCCCTGTGTTTTATGTTCATCTGCTGGGAAGTTAATGCAATAGAAATATAAGTACAGTATCTTAAAATAATTATTATATTAATATATGCAAATATAAACATACAGCATAAGAGCATGGTTTTTAAATACTTGTAAAACAAAGAATCAGGGCTAGTTGTAAAGCCAAGGCCTCTAATGGTGGGGAAATTGAGGTTTCTCTAAATGCAACTGAGAGAAGAATATTGAACCTTTTCATGGAAAAAATTTGGTTTGGAAATATTACAATCATTCCAGCTTCAATTACAGGCTTGAGTAGGGTTTCTTACGGCTGGTGGTTCATAGGCATTCTGCCTTGCAGTGTTAGTCCTGCTTTCAGGTCAAAGATCCTCAGGTCTCAGAAACAAAGATGAAAAGAGAGAGACCTAAGTACTATTATTGAGTTGAACCTTTTACTTCTGAATGGTGTATTGACCTTCACATAGTAGTTGACAGAAGGTATGGACATCTCTGCAGTAGTCATGCCAAACAAGAGAGGTCTGAGTCAAAGCAGCATACATTTACATTTACTTTAAATGTATGAAAAGCATTTTATTTATAATTTCTAATTTTATTCCATTACATGTAAGTGATTATAAAGGCTGGACAGCCCTGCACCATGCTGCCTTCGGAGGATACACTCGCACAATGCAGATCATTTTGGATACTAATGTGAAGTGTACTGACAGAGTGGATGAAGAAGGGGTATGTGTTAACATTATTTGTTTCTTGTCTGCTATTATTTCTAGATGAAATGTCAGGGCTAGGCTATTAGTAGTTTTCCACTGTGTATTACATGTGTAATATTTTATTTCCTGTGGCAGACTCAGTGCTGTTATGTTTCACCACTGTTAAAAGTTCATTTCTTGGATAAATATGTGATTGCTGAAATTGTTATCCAATTCTTTTAAGTGGGAGACAAAAATGATGCAAATAGCCTAATAGAAAACATGAAATACTGAGTGTATTAGACATGTCCCTCTTTCCCCCTGTACAACGCAAGAATATTTTAGCAATGTAGTACAAACATTGGTAAAGCAAATTTAAAGAACTTACACAGATTTTTTAAAAAGTGGTATCAGCTGTAGCTCATTAACATATTATTTGATATCCACTGCACAGTGATGTCCAACAAAAACAGCACCTATCTTGCTCTGGGGTTTGGACAAATGCAGTGTGTATGAGGTCAAGACAGAATCCCTTTCTTGGATTGAAGGTCTCTTGTATGAACTGTCCTATCAGAAACATAGGGCGATCATTTTAAAGAACTGTTCGATTTCCAACATAGAAGCTGTTGCTAATTTCTCTGAGAACTGGTGTTGAAAACATTTAGAATTACTAGATTAGAAACAAATCTTGACTATAAATTTATGAGAAGCCAATTCTTTGTCCTTAATTTCAATCAGAAAAATCTGGGTGCATTCAGAAAACTCTCAAAAGTCAGTTTCAGTGTAACTTGATTCCTAAACCACTCATTCCTTTACTTTTGTGAAAATACCAAAGAAAAAAGAAATGTTCCACTTACAAAATTGCGCCCTCAGATTTTCTTGCAGATTTTTTTGTATGAGAACATCTGGATATAATTGGATGCTTCTCTTCTTGATTATCAAATGCGGGTGTTCTGTTCTGTAGATACCGTCATTTTTACCTATTTATGACTTGCAGTTCATTAATTATGAAACTAAAAGATATTAATGAATTGGCTTTTCTTACCTACAGTGAGTGTTGTCTTCAGATTTTGCCCTACTGTAGCTGTAGACATAAAGTAAAGAACATGTCTGTAATCTCTATCAGAATCTCTGACAATATTCTAATGTTTTATGTTGCTAGTAAAGGTATTTGAGACTTGCAACTGCGAAAAGCATGTGGCTTTTCAATGTGGGAAAGGACTGGAACATATTTTTTTTTAATTACTCACATACTGCTGTACTGCTTGTCTGCACAGAACACAGCTTTGCACTTGGCTGCACGAGAAGGACATGCAAAAGCAGTGAGGTTACTTCTTGACTATGGTGCAAAAATTCTGTTCAACAAAGCGGTAGCTTCTTTTCTCCATGAAGCAATACACAATAGGAGAAAAGACGTAGTGTCTGCTGTCATTTTGCACAAAAGGTAAGGTATACAGAAAATGATTTTTGAATTTATTTTACAGTGTGTTTTGTTTTGTTGAGTTTTTTTTAAATGAGATTAAGTTCTGAAAATTTGTAGTTTACTAAGTAAAACTGAGTACTTAGTTTAAAATTCCAGAGGTTATGTTCTGTTCTAATGAGTACAAATAAAATATGGCATAATGGACATCAGATATGTGGCAAGTTGTTTTTCATATTACATTGAGTATTTGGATTCTGTGTTTAAAAAAACACGTAGAAGCCATCAGAAATAATTTTGACCTTTCACATAATGCTTAATGCCTACAGACTATTAATCAAAATATGAATACAACTGAAATAATTCAAGAGATTTAATTTAAAATTGTGATTTTAAATATTGCACATATTTTAAAATGTGGCATTTCAACCACAGTTTAGACTATTTTATGTTACAGTATAATGAAACCCCACTTTAAGAATAAAGCATTACACTATTTCCTAATCATTACATCTTTTGGTAAGAGTTACAGGAATACTGAGAGGATTTACTGTATTTATTATTACTTGCCTAATTTTGTAACCCAAGATTCCAGAATTTGTTCCAGTTTCATATTTTTTAGGAGATCTTAGCAGAGTTGAAACATTTCTGTTTAATTGATAACAGAATTTAACATGAATCATTTTTACAGAAGCATCCAGAATATTACTCACTTACTCTCCAAACAGCTTAGTTTCCATTTAATAGTGCATAAAATGGTTATACATTATGATTTTCAATATCTTAAATAAAACTCAAATAATCTAAAAGTAGTTAATTTAAAACAGAAGCAATTAATTAATTTTCCATTATCTGAAATAATTTTTTGCAGATGGGAAGAAGCTGTTTTGACTTTCTCTCACTATTCCAGTGCCAATAAGTGTCCTTTGCTGGAAATGGTTGAGTATCTTCCTGAGTCATTTAAAGTAAGTTTTCTGCACATGTTGAAGAAATGACTTCACAAAATAACCTTAGTTGTGCTGCATTGCTTTTTCTGCTTGCTGTCCTCACTAATAGATACTATTATAAAATAGAAATAATGTAAGTTCAAAAAATTATTTAATAGTATTTTAGTGATAGTTTCTGTTTGTCCAGTTTAAGTTCTTCAGTATTAGAAAAGTTCTTAGCTTGTTTTCTGAGATCGATGGAGTTATAAAGGTAATATAAAAAGGTGTATAAATGTAATCAAAGTCATAAGTGAATTGGGTTCAAAATCATCTGAGATATTTTCACTCTCTCAGCTAACTGCTAAATGACACAACAGAAGTGGTTTTTTTATTAAAATAGCAAGTGACTTGGTATGTATGTATTTATAAACTATTCACACTACATACATGTAGCCTTGTAAACTGCATAGCTTATATTTAACTCCTACATGTAAACTCTGGAATTTTATGTCTTCAAAACATACATCATAAAATATGACTGAATCATCACTTCTGTTAGGTGATTGTTGTATTTGACGGTCATTTTCTTCTGGTACAAACACATTCTGTTGAACATGTCTATATCACCTTAATTCACTTTTCTGTTCGTCTGCAAAGCTGGTGTTGGACAACTGCATAATTGAGTCTTCAGAGGAAAAGACAAGTCGAGACTTCTATGTAAGTAGATGAAAAAGTTTGGGAAAGTGCAGAAATAAAATACATATATTTTAATGTATATATCAAGTTCATATATGTAAGGTACACTTGCAGATGAATCTCAGATCTTAACACAGAACACAGGATTGCAGATCTTATTTTATCCTTTGGACTGTAGACAGTTTGAAGTTCAGTTTCTGTAATCATCATGCTTACACATTTTAATAAGTGTGACATTAAACTTTTACAATCCATAAACTGTATCTTTGCTGTGTTAATTTTTGCAATCAAGCTGGGTATCAATAGGTTATGAGTATTTCAAAATAGCAGTGAGAGAAGACACCTAATATCTATTTATGCATGTCAAAAGTATGCTTATAATCAGTAGTGCAGTTGTCATCAATAATTTAGAGTACAACATGTTTCTTTTTTTTGTACATGCTTGTCCAAAATCTTAAGTAGTAGATTGCTTTTAACAGTGCTAGGGAGGCATGAATGTTCTACAGTTATATTACCTTTGAAACCACATTGAAAACATCCTTATCAATGATTATATTGGATTGTGTCTACATCATTAACAGAAAACTTGCAAATTTTTTGCTACTGTGCATTTTCTTTATAGTGTATTATCAAAGCCATATAACTTTTAAAGACCAGCTTTTCTTTAAAGTCAGCATTGAAACAGATTACGGTTATGAAAATGACCTTTCCTAACAGTAACATTTTAGCAAGAAATGTGCACTTTTTGTTTTACATTTCCAAATGGCTGTTTGTTTAAACATCTTTCAGTCACAGATGTGTATCTTGATGGCATGTGTTCAGCTAACAATGAATATACATCTCGATTCTGACAACCTTGACACAATATGCTTTTTTTTTCTCTAAAGGATAGCCTTTCTTGTATTAAGAACATAATCTAAGACTGAGATAATAGTTTGCTTTATGTTTAATTTCTGGTGTATGTGTGTTATATAGATTGAATACAACTTCAGATACCTTCAGTGTCCCTTGACACTTAACAGGAAACTACAGGATGGTGAAGATATTTTCTATGAACCACTTACCACTTTAAATGTAAGTTCTAGTTTTACTCTGACATCATTGCCTGCTGTCTTGGTTTAGATAAAATCAAGAGGTTTGAATTTTTCATCATAATTTTTCTTCTCCAAAGCCCGTAACTCTGTATATTAAAATTATATTGAAATTAAGTATGGGCCAAAGTCTAAGTAATAACAAAAATTCTTTTAGGTTTAGATAAAGCTATGAATGTTCAAGAGAATGTGCTGTATGTGCAGGTAGTACATCAAAGAAAACCACACTCCAGTCATTGTAGTGACCATGGAGTGGAATGTAAGGCACTGAAAAACCTGACAAGCTGATTTGTTTCATATGCTAATTGCAAAATACTTACAGTGCCTGAAACAAATTTGCTGGATTTTTGTATTGTCAATCTCTTCTCTCATTCTTTGTCAGAAAATGTTTATATAACAAACTTTCTGGCTTAATATGCTTACTTTTTGGGATAGCTGTTGGCAATTAGTTGTTGTACTGTCTAATAATTAATAAATAAATATTTTCTCATTAAATGTAAAAGCGTGGTCTCACAGATATAGCTGAAAATAGTCTGTATAATTTTTTGAAGCTTGAAATACACTAAAAGAGCCACAGCTGAGAAGCTGAATGCCTTAGCAGGCACAGAGGGCAAGGTAGTGATGGGTTTGGGCCAGAGTGCTTAATCAAAAGAACTTTGCCATATCTTACACACATTTTAGTTTTCATTAGGCTAATATTCAGGTAAAAAAGGTGGCCTAGCCAGTTTTGTAAGCACTTTGCTTACCTAGATGAATTAAATTTGATCCTTCTGTATTTGTGTTTTGTAGGCCATGGTGCGCCACAATCGGATGGAGCTACTCAGTCATCCTGTGTGTAAAGAATATTTGCTTATGAAATGGTTGGTCTATTTTAATGTACATAAAACATAACACTGCCTGTCAAGATAAAGATTATTGTGCCTGAAAGTTTTTTATTAAAATGTGCATATTTATAGAGTAGACTGATCAAATGTCTTTTCCATAAAGAGTAACTTAGCATTTGGTAAAGATTTTTTGATATTTACAACAAAGACAAATACTATCTTTGTTTCCTCATTATTGCAAGAATATATAATAAGGCTGCCAAGTTAAAAATGAACAGAACAGTATTTCAGAATGGCAAATACACTTTAGTCCACATAAGTGATGGACACATTCATCACAAAGGGACATTTCAAGAAATGTTTATTTCCTCATCTTGAAGACATTGTTGGCTGTTAAATTTGAATGCATGCTCTTCTAAATTTCTGAAGTGTTGTAACTTTAACATTCTCACTTTCAAGGATGGCCTATGGGTTTCGAGCACATCTAATGAATTTAGGCATATATTCTCTCGGTCTCATCCCACTGACTCTTCTGGTCACTCACATACAACCAGTAAGACCTTTGAATGGAACAGAGCTCTATGAAGCAAGACCATTAGAATATGAGGTACTTTTATTAGTAGTCACAATATGTTTAGGATTTTTATAGCAAAACGGCATGATTATTTAAATAATTTTTAGATTAATTTATGATCTAACAACTCTAAGGAATAGAATTAAAGTGTATATTTCTAAACATTCAGCAGCAACCTCTTTAGATAATTTTCAGTTCTCATTTCTTGTTTTTATTTTTTTCTGAGAAATTTACATTTGGTACATGGTTACTTCAGTTTTTTCTCTGAAATGAATAACACTTGTTTAATATTGAAGAAAAATGATTCATATGAGGGAAAAGGCATAGAACTGAAACAAGAACTCAAAAAGGATATGCTAGTAGAAATACGAAATAAAATAAACTCAAGGGATATAAAAGGTTCATGAAGATATCCTGATATATGAAAAAACGATGAGAATCACATATACAGCCCAAGCTAGTACATGGATTTAACAATAAATATTAGTAAAACAGAATTTAGATAGTAATAAATTTATATGACACAAGCTAACAGAGTTACTTGGCAATATAATGTATATATAATAGGTAGAGCTAAAATGAACATTCCTTTAATAATTTTTAATTTCTTTTGTGCTCTGATTTTTGTTCCAGGACTCATACTTCACAAGGGTGTGTATGTGTTTAGTTTTAATTATGAGTTTACTGGGCATCTGCAAAGAAATATTTCAGCTGATTCAGCAGGTAAGTACATAGAGAAATAACATTAATCAGACAGTGTGCTTGCTTGGAAGTTTGTATGACATTGAAATTAATAGGATTTTTTCCTGATTAGAAGGGAAATGCCAATTTATACTTCTAAATTTATATGTATAAAGATTAAAACTGAGAGAGAATTTAAATAGTGTATTGAATTCAGTGCTTTAATGATGGATGACTTGTAAATATTAATCTGTCTCTCTTAAATCCTAGAAATTGAAATATTTGTTGGATTACTCCAATCTACTGGACTGGACCATTTATACTACAAGCATAATTTTTGTGTCTTCTTTATTTATTAATACACCAGCCCATTTGCAGTGGGAATGTGGAGCAATTGCTGTATACTTGTCTTGGATGAACTTCTTGCTTTATCTTCAACGGTAAAAATTTTTTATGGGCTTTACAATAAAATATTTTAATATTTTCAGATATTTTACATGTCCTAAACTGCGACTGATCAAGTTTGACAGTCCCATTTTTTTATTTTTATTTTTTTCGAACTATACAAGTTTCCAGATTAGGACCACAGGAATTTTTTCATCTCTGATGAACTGTAAAGTCATTTTCAGTGGTTTTCATGTAGAGCATCACAGCACTTGTTATAGCAACTGTAGAAATAACAGTATTTATTTTAATGTTAATTAAGCAAAGCAATGCTTAGTTGTATCTTTTAAAAATCATCTTCTGTTACACTGTATAGACTTTGACTTTAAAAAAACCCAGAAAAATACTAATTATGAGAGGCATAAGGAAGTTAGGTTTTATGAGTAATACCTGGGAGAGGGTAAATTATTTTATCTTTTTACTTATTAAATGGCACATCTCATTTCTCTATACCATAGTGTCCCGTAAAAGAATTACAATGAATGATATTATTTCTTCAGTTGACATGATATCTGTTTATTGCCCTTAATTATCTTAAATGTTGTCACTGGTACCATAGTGTCCAAGAGTTATAAACTGCGGGATAGCTGGGTGGAGGAAAAAATAATGTGGGTGTAGTGCTTAAGACTAATAAGTTAAACACATTTGTGCCTGAGCAGGACTGCATGCGATAACACTGCATAAATGTTCTTCCAAGCCTTATTGTATATATGCACTAATCAACCCCATGAAGTCTTACAGACAGACAAACACAACATTTGCTGGTTAATTTCAGGATTTTTTACTGTAGTAGGAATGTTTAAGGACATGGTTTGTAAACAGAGTTAATGTCAAAGAGACTACCTCTATGGTATTGCCTCTGCTGCAAACCTTGTCCTCCCCGCGTCTGATCTTAGATGAGTAATGAATGGGCGTGTCCTGTCTGCTCTGGGCAAAATGAGCGTTGACCCTCCACAGTAAAAAGTAAACAGATGATTGTGCAACCTTCCTTCTGCTGCTGGATGAAATGCCTGACTATTCAAGTGTGTAGCAGTAGAACTCTACACATGATTTTTCTTACTCATTCAGACTGTCTTTTCCCAAAGCAACCTGTGACTCCATTGACTTCAATTGAATTTTGCCTAATAAATGCCTAATCAGTGAGAGAAGATCAAGTTTGCTTTATTTCCAGCTTGGCCTTTTCAGTCTTGCACATAATATCTCAGAGTGAAAATCATGTGGAGGGATTTTCACAGTTGCTACTGTAGTAGCACAAAAAAATCTCTTGGATACTGGATTTGAGAGAGGATATAAATTCCCATGTTCAGGTTTGGAAGAAAAAGTAATTTAATCTTCTTTATGATAATTTCTGTTCTGAGATTTAGTTTTTGTGTTAGCCAAGAATAGGGGAGGCTTGCCAAGTGACAGACTGTTGTTGGAAACACGGGTCTCTTAAAATTAAGCTATTCCTCTTCTCTTCCTGAGCAACGTGTTTCTGTTTGTTTGTTTGTTTGTTTTTTGTGCTTTGTATTGCACTAAAACCACATATATGTAGTTTATTTCACATCTTGTAAAAAGTGAAATCTTTTATATCAGGTGTGTGGCTGCTACATGGATTATAGTGCCAGTTGTCCTTTCTTCTGGTTGCTAATTTGCTTTGAGAAGCAGAAAAAAGTTGGATAATTTGCTAATGTTGTTATTCTGAATGCAACAGTGGCACAATATTGTACTGCCTATGCCTATGAAGAGAATAAATGTTATCCATGAAAAATACTATCTTGAAAATTGTTCTTGTGCATTAAAAAATAAGATTATGCAGTTTAAGCTTGCTGGAAGTAGGATCACTTGCACTGTTTTGGATGTGAAAGTAGAACAGGTTTGTTACCATCACAGAATTTCTCAGAGAGGCAGTCTCTTTAAAGAGATGAAAATTGGCATTACTTACTGCCTTACATAAATAACTGCAAGGGATTCTAACTTCAGTATTTAATGGTGTAGGAGTAGACTTCGCAGTCCTAGATTAATGGTTGGAGTTGATTATCTTAAAAGTCTTTTCCAAACTAAGTGATTCTATGACTGATTCTATATCTTTTTTTTTTACTTATTGCCTAGATTTGAGAACTATGGAATCTATGTTGTGATGTTCTGGGAAATTTTGAGGACTTTGATTCGGATTGCTGTGGTTTTCTTTTTCCTGATACTGGCCTTTGGGCTGAGTTTCTTTGTCCTTTTAGGTTCACAGGTTAGTTCAATAATATAGTTAAGTTTTTATCATTATAAATATTATCTTTGACTAAAGCATCGCAAGACTTTATTTACAAATTTCATCAGTTGGGTTTTTTCTTTATTTTGATATTTCTTTTTGCAGCAAACATACAGCACACCTCTGCTTTCCGTAATGAAGACATTTGCAATGATGCTGGGAGACATTAATTACCATGATGCATTCCTTGATCCTTTACTAAGCAGTGAATTGCCATATCCATTCCTGAGTTACACGGTTCTCATTATATTTACCTTGCTTATTCCAATCCTTCTTATGAACTTGCTAGTAAGTAAGCTACTTATCAATATGCAAAAGTGGTTAAACACAAGTATATAGAGAATTCTAGCATATAGAATTACTTCAGTAAGTGACAACCATTCATTGTTTAACAGATATTTTCAGTAACATATTGAAATGTTGCCGTTCTCTGCACGTGTTTTCCATCCAGTTTGCTGTTTTAAGTATTTTCCCACAGCTCACTCCTGCAGGATTATTTTGTATATCTTTAGGGAGTAACTGTGATGGAATTTGAATGGGAGCTGCAATGTATTATTCTGAGGTCTTGATAAAGAAATATGGGGAACAATGATTTTTGTTCAATCCCTTGTTGTATCATACATAACCTAGCACTAACAATAATTATTAAAAAAAAAATAAAGCCCAAACTCAAATCTTCATTGCACACAAAACAACAATCAAAAGTAGCGTTAGAACTGACTAACAAGTCTGATCTGAACATAAAGAATCAGAAAACATTATAATGGTGAGAAAGGGGGAAAATATATAATATATCCTCAGCCGTGTTCCATTGAACATAATTTTTTTTAGGAAATCATGTATTCATTTGAGCTGAGCAATAAATATCAAACATCTCATGTTTTTAAAAGTCATTTATTGCTGCCATGATCCTACTTAATCAAGAGATCAGTTTTCTTAACATTACAGCAGTAATGAAGAATCAAAAAGAAGGGATGTTACTCTTGACAAAAGTAGCTCTTTAGTGCCTTACCAATGGACAGTGTTGTCAGTAAAAACCCTCTCTGCATTTATTGCTACATATTTTCCAAATATGCAAAAAATGTTTCCAAATTCAAGTGACAAAATAATTTAACTCTAGAATATTTTTTAATTTAAATGTGAATGAGAAATACAATTGAAATCACAGACTATGAAAAAATACATAGTGAAATCTTTCTTGTTTTTTTCTAGATTGGTTTGGCTGTTGGGGATATCGCTGAAGTGCAGAAATATGCTGCACTCAAAAGGATTGCAATGCAGGTGAGTAACATACCGTGGAAGCATCAAATATTGGAAGTACATATCATTGCTAGAACACCATTTAGATAATTAGTTGATTTGTCATCACATTCCTAACTGTGTTAGGATATCTGTAAAGCAAATTGGTGAACATGGCATCTTATTCTGAATCTCATTTTCGCTCATGTGAGTCATTGCCCCGGAAGTGTACAAGCAGATGCATTTCTAAGGAATTTTTCAACTATCAGTTCAAGCAATTCTGAGTTTTTCCAAAACCAGAATCTCTAAATCAGTAACTGCAATGCTTGAAATCGCAGAGTTGTCTTTTAGTAGAGAACTTATGCAGTGGAAAGAAGGTACACAAAAATCAAAAGGACACCAAATTGATTCTGCTATACTAAATTCTCATTAGTTAAAAGAGTGCGCATCTATGTGGAGTAATTAATTCTGCTAAGATACTCATTTCTGGTATGACTATGTAGTTTTAATGTCTGGGCTGGACTTTTCAAATATTATACCACTGCTTGGAGTGTGGAATAGCACTAGGGGATTGAATATAATGGCATGATGGTTATTTTCACATATAATGTGTATTTATCTTAAGACAACATACCTCATTCTAAATGCAAAACTGCATTTAGGTTAATCTTCACACCAACTTGGAGAAGAAGCTGCCATTTTGGTTCTTAAGTCGGGTGGACCAGGAATCAATCACTGTATATCCCAACAGGCCAAGATACTGTGGATTTATGGTAAGATGGTGAATATTACATAGAAGAATTCTTGCCAAAAAGGGATATGATTGACTTTGTACACACATTGCTGACAAAATTGTGTTAATAAGACTCAATCATTAACTGACATCAATGGAATTGTGATTAGACCTTGACTAAGGTCAGTGAAAATGATAAATCAGTTTGAGGGCAGCGGTGTTCAGATAAAATGAGTGTTCGAATACTTTAAAGTTTGTAACTTTATTAAGTGAGACAAGCTACAAAAGATGTTCAGATAAAAAGTAGAATTACTCCCTTTTGGCTTTTCTTCTTTTACTTGTTTACTTGCATTTCAGCTGTTGTTGATAGACTGAATTTTCTTATAAAACAAATTTTACAAAACAAATGTTTTAATATATAAAAAAATAACATCATAACAGAAATTCTTTTCAGTGTTAACACTGTGTGAAGACTTACCATTCACATATTTAATCTATTGTCAGACTGTGGGATCTATTTAAGTTTGGTTCCATGTTTTGTTTAGAGCGTGTTCCAATATTGCTTTGGGTGTGAGGACTCTACCACATATACGCAGAGCCCTGATACAACACTAGAACTGGAAGTTCTGAAGCAGAAATACAGGTATTTCTTGCGATATTTTACTGATGTAAAAATAAGTAGAGCAAATACTACAAACATACTCCTATTTTAAAAAGTATTCTAAAGCTCCACACTGTACCTAAAAAGTAAAATTCCGTGTCCCCCAGCCCAAACCAACACAGCTTGTTGCTCATTAGCGTAATCTGAAGTAATGGGGAAGATGCATTTTCATTTTAGAGATTTGCGTATGGAGGTTTTCAAGGCTTATTTGGAACTCCCAAGTGATGTGATTCCAGTTGGTTTGCAAGTATACACAATCTGTTGCTGACTTTCCACTGGTCTGATGGTAAATCAGATTCAGATTGTTTCCCCAAAAATGGATTGGTGTCTTGATTCTTCCTTGAACAAATCATGTTTCCCAAAGCCTTGGAAGGAATTCTTTGTACTTTCTTGACTTACTCGTCATACCAACATATCCATAGGAATGGTTTCAAAAAAGCTTTCTGTGAATGTACAGCTAGAAAAACGTATTCTTTCTCAGTCTCACTTTCCCATGCACTTTTTTTCTCTCCATTTTTTTGTTTCCTTTTTTTCTTTAATCTACCAAATTTTTGTCTTCCCGCACAAATTCAGATTGAGTATTGTTTTTGCATGAAAGACTAAGCAAGAGTTGAAGGAGGGTGAGACTACACCCTACAGATATAAGCAAATCATGGACTTTAGCAAGTCTTTCTTCACATACATACTACATCAATATATTATAAAATAGCAGAAAACAGACTCTTTCTTGGTTGGGATTTTTTTGCTACAGAGAAGGAAGAAAATGATAATTTTATAAAATTATTTGCAATAAAATAACTTGTGACCATATCATTATGGAAAGTTTTTTTTTACTACTCTGAAAGTATTGACTGAAAACTCTTACTACGTTGCCAGTATGTTTTCATTATCAGAGTTCAAAACAGAGCTCAGTTACTGCTGGAGCTAGTGTCAGTACTGGGTGTAGATATTTTTGGGTTTTGGTTTGGGGGTTTCTTTTGCTTTG
This sequence comes from Rhagologus leucostigma, assembly GCA_013397725.1. Lineage (NCBI taxonomy): Eukaryota > Metazoa > Chordata > Aves > Passeriformes > Rhagologus > Rhagologus leucostigma. The sequence goes on from VZTD01003554.1 coordinate 1,094,854, forward strand.
TATTTTAATTCTTGTGATTTTCACATATTTTAAGATGTATTACCATTTCTTGTTTAAAAAAAGCAAAACCAAAGAAACAAAAAAAACCCCTAACTATGTCTAAAGCCCCCCAGCTGTTCTTCACAAAGAGCCTTTTCAGTCACGATATTTCGTATTGAAATTTTGTGAGTCTAGACATTCAGAAAAGTAGAGTTTCAAAACGCCTGTTTGGTAGTTTTATAAAGACAGTTTCTAGACACATTTCCCATTTCTTTCATTGTTTCTTTAAAGATAACAGATACTGTGTTCTGTATGTGTGATTTAACTTAGGTTAACTACTTAATTGCATCAATTGCACTTTGGATAGCACTTTGAGAAAAAGCAGTAAGTGCGTCATCAGTATTTCTCATATGCTGAAAAAGCAGTTGTGAATTTCACTAAATGTTTTGGTTGCTTAATTGCCATTGCAACTCTGGCCTTTTCCTTGCCAGACAAGAAAATAGGTCAATAGGAAAAACTTTTGATAGAACAGTCAACAACCTTATTTTGAGAGTGAAGTTGCTTCTACCTTAACTATATATTAAGTTACTTTACACAAGAACCATGCATTTGTTCTTTAACCCTATTTCCTGTAACATGGAGAAGTACTTCAGCTTGAAGAATTAAATGTATCCTAGATTATAGTCTTTGTTAGCAGTGTTGCCTTTCCTTGGGCTTAGAATTAAAAGCCAAACACGGTTAGAGGGGAAAAAGGGTTTTACCTCGGTATTTATTTAAGGACCCTCTGGTGCACCACATCCAGGTGGAAAGCACCCCTGAATGCACACCCAAAGTGCACACCAGGATGCCCACCCCAAAATGCACACACACGGTAATTCGCTTATACAGGTTTCGACCTCTTTGATAGACCTAGAATCTATCAAAGATTCCCCAATGAGAGGCTCAAGAGCCCCCGTCCTGAGGAATGTTTCCCCTGGATGGGCCTATCTTGGTTTACAGAATGTGTTCTGGAGAGGACCTTGGTGTCTGGGGCTTTCTGACCCAACTGTGAGGTTTCCAAGATGTTTGGTCTCTTGCCTTAACGGAACTTTGGGTCTAAGCTAGTTATCAGACTTGGGGAATTACAAGTATGTGGGCTAAAAGCACTAAGGATACATGCAAAGCTGTATAAAAGGGTATGTGAAAGGGTGTATAAGAGGGGTATAAGAAAAAGCAAAAAATCATCATGGCATCAGCAGAAGGGTTTAGTTAAGTACTGTCGATTTTTGCATCTGTAATTTTAATGACTTAAATGACTTTGAAATCAAATGACAAAGCCTGATGCATATTTTGTTTGTTTGCTTTTTAGGCTCAAAGATATATCAACATTGTTGGAAAAGCAACATGACCTCATTAAACTGATTATCCAAAAAATGGAGATAGTGTCAGAGGCTGAGGATGAAGACAGCAATGATCTATTTCAGCACAAATTTAGGAAAAGGCAGTTAGAGCACAAGAATAGTAAATGGGATACAGTGTTAAAAGCTGTTAAAACAAATGTGCCTAACCCAAGCACAGAAAAGAACAATAGCTTCTTCTAGACTTGTCTGTGATATCATGTTGTATTATCATTTTGTTCTACTTAGGGTCACTTCTTTTATTGTCTTTGCATAATGTTAATGTGATACATCATATACTCAAGTACAAAAAAGGCCAGAGCCAAAACCAGGATGCAGGTGCTCAAAACAGTATTTAAGGAGACTGGAGATGTCTGCTTTCAAAACTGTGATCCTAAAAGTGACTGGCTAATCAGGAAAGTGCCTAACTCAACAGAGGCCAACCTTGCTGTCCTGGCAGTTCCTAAGGCTTCTGTCTAGATCTGTTCCTGGATTTGGCCCTAGTACACTTAGGTCTGTATGTAATTACATTATTTTCTGTTACGAGTATTTTTAGAATTTCTAAAATTTTAGCAATTAGATTCTAGTAATTTAGTATTCAGCTGTTTGGAGACAGCCAATGGGCTTTATGTAGCTTAAAGTAAAAGTACCAAACTAATCTGACAGAGCGCATTGGAAGTTTTGCTGAGTAGGGACTGCAGGATCAGGCCTGAAAGGTAGGAAATAAAGGATCATGAAGTTGTAGTGTAAGGGAAGAACTGCTTTCTTTTCTAGATAAGTGGAAGCAATTCACAGAGGGATCACTTGTACTGGCATGCATATAGCTTTGATAGAATGACATGTTTAATATTAGTCATTTACAACTTGCTGTTCTTATAATGCTAATGTGATTTTGGCCTTTCTCATAACGTAAAACTGATCTTGCTACTTTAATCTGCACTTTGGTTTTACTATTCATTTACTGAATATTCAGTGCATTATGTAATATATGGTAATATATTAAATTTAGAAATAAACATGAATTAAAATGTGTTTAAGTACCTGAATATATTTGTTTCAAAACCAGTGCTAATAAACTAATTATGACTATACATGGTGGTAAGGCTCTGTGGTCTGCTTTTGAATTCAGACATTTTCTTTAAGAACTTAGTATACATCAATTCTTCTCATAAAAGCCAATTATGATTCCTGTTTATTTAAAAGGTAGTCACTAGAAGGTAACTCGCACTGTACAGAACTTGTCCAGTCTTCGGAAAACACTGGAAGATGCACTGGAAATTAGTGTGACTTGTGCCTAAAAATTGCTACAGATGTTCAGTAGGCAACATTCTTTCTCATCCAACAGCTCTATCCCAGCTCTGAGACTTTAAATCCTTGCCAGGAAAAATAGAGAAAGGAGGAGGCTGCTGGAGGAGCAGCTCTGCTCCAGGGCCAAGCCTGGTGTGACACTGTGAAACAGGGAGAGAACACATAAGCAGAGTCAGAGCAGAAAAAGTAAAAATATAACTATAGTCTCTGAAATTGTTGTGGCCCCCTAAAGTCAGATCCATTCCTGTGAGTAAATTGTTTGGGTTTTCTGCACTGCTGTGCATCTGCAGCTCCCTCTGTCAGTAGAAAGAATGCCCAGGTTCTCAGGATAGGGCCAAACTTGAAAAATGTATTAACAAAAGTAATTTTAAATTCCTGTCAGTCTGTGCCATTAACACTAGATGGCAGTGAGTGATAGCACTTTTAGGGAAGTAAATTGGACCTAAATGCATTGTTTTGAGTAAAGAGGAACAGTAGTATGGTTACAGCAGAAGCAAAGGAGTCAGCACTCATAGTTTTAAAGTTTGAGCCTTTCGAACCTCTTTAAACAGAACTCTGAGACCTTTATATACAGCTGCCTCTCAGCTTTTCTGAGTGTTCAACTTACAATTTGAGAAAAGTTTTCCTTCCCAATTTTATACAGAAAGACAGAAATAAATTATTTTATAATTAGCTAATATGATGAAATTGAATTAATTACTTAGATTTCTATGGAAATCATCAGACTAAGATTATTTCTCATGTGATAGAACTGTCTAATAGAGCTTAAGTGCAGGAGTTTAAGGAAAAGTACAAGTACAAGTACAATTTGAATACAAAGTTAAAAAATTGTGTAGGCTGAGCTGAAGATACTGGGCCATTTCAGCAATCTCTAGGAGCAATCCTATTAGAATCATTATGGTTGGAAAAGACCTCTAAGTAAGGTAAAGTCAAAGACCATTGAGTACAGCCAGTAACTTAACACTGCCAGGTCTATCACTAAACCATGTCTCTAAGCACCATATCTACATGGTTTTTTTAACTCTTCCACAGACAGTAATTTCATTTTCCTGGGCAGCCTGTTGCAATGCTTGACCACCCTTTCAGTGAAGGAATTTTCCCTAATATCTAATGTAAACCTCCGCTGGCTCAACTTGAGCCAATTCCTCTTGTCCAGTTGCTTGCTATGTGGGAGAAGAGACCAACCTTCACCTGTCTAGATACATTGCATGCTAGGTACAGCCAAATATATGTTAACCAAAAGTGTCAGAATGTGAATTTTTAAATTCACACTTACGAATTAATATGGGTAAATTCAACTGAAATGTATCCTCTGGGTGTGAATATAGTATCTGCAAACTGTGATGGGTCTATATCTGTACCCAGTACTCACCACCTTCCCTTTAGTCCGTATGGAAGTAACACCTTTTCAGTTGGGGTACTGACAGTTCTGTAGGCATAGTCATCTTTTGTCTCTTTCAGGATTGTATATCAAATATTGCTGATAGTGAGGGTAAATATTCCATTTCATTTCCTGCTGCTCAGCAGTGCTGTCACTGTTTTCTCCGCAGGATGAATGGCAGTATGGTTCAGTCAATGGTACCATCTCCTCCCACCAAAGCCAGATCATGCCCACGAGTTCCTGTTGGGAAGACTGATTTGTGCCTCATCTGTGTGACACACAGGAGGGTCACAATTTGGGAGAAGAAATGAAATTTCTGCGTGAGTTGGTAGTCTGAAACAAGATGGCAATCCTTTGCTGAAACCAAAGATCCAGATGCCTGGCTTTCCAGCATCAGATTCTTGCTGATAAGGACGGACTAGCAAAATACTTTGCCCATGTAAATTAAAATTAGCTAGAGCAATAAAATACATCCTTAGTAGAAAATCTGAAGTGCCCAAATATGAAGTGGATTGGAGTGAGACTCTTTTCAGTAGGTAGGAAATAACTTGCTTCAAGCTGTCTAGTGTGCATTTTGGTGTTCTCCATGATATGCTGCTGGAACAAAGACAAAGCCACTCTGTAAGTGTCTCCATCATTTTTTGACTCACATTTTTTCTTCAAAGATATAGCCTTGCATTCTACTTGTTCTGTTGTATAATACCATTTTTTTATCTGCAACAGACTGAAAATATGACTTTGTGAAACATTTCGCAACAAAATGCTGTATAAAAAATTGTGTTATAGAGGGTTGGTAAGATAGAACTTGCCCACACCCCCAAAATCAGCTGGGAATGATTTCAAACCGTTTAGGGCTAGACATATTAAAAAAGAAGGGGAATCTACATGAACAAAGTGGTGGTCCTTCTCACTGGTTAGATTTTTGTTTTGTAAGATGAAATGGCCATAAGCAAAGCATGTAGCAAGAGTAAGAAAAGATGAGAAAATATCCTTAATCTGTAGAGGAGGACCCAAGAGAAGAAACCAGAGGCAGATTTTCCCTTAGGTTAATGCCCTTTTACCCTGCTCTGTAGGTGTAAGGAATCACTTAGGCTACAACATGGTATGCATCAGTTGTAAGCTGTCTTTATATTGACTGTCTGACAAGGGGTCTCACTGTGGGCAGGAATTAAGACCATGTAATGAAAAGACAAAGTATAGGAGTGTAGCAGACCTCACCCTGGAGTTACACTCAGCAAGAGAGTTTTTTTGAGCTTTCTCTTTTAAATGATTAAGAAGATACAAAGAATGACACAGGAGCTGCGAAAATCTCTGATACCAAAAGTAAGAGCACTGCTTAAAGGCAGCATTTTCTGAGCAGTAAAAAGATATTGGATGGTGCCAAGGTGTAAATCCACACTGACACAGGAACTGCAAGAGAGATTTGCATGAGCCAGGGAACGGGTTGGTCCATGCACAGGCCACTCAGGCATACCTGAACCTCTTAGGTAAGGATTTTCACATCCTTATAGAAATGCACCAAGACAATGTCACAGTAATCATGACAGAAGGTGCTGCAGATGCTTGAATGCATCAGTGTTGTAGAGATTAACTCTATTCCAGCTGAAACCAGGACACTCAAGCAGGGAAAAATCTCAGCAACGGTAAGATTTGGTTTGGAAGTCAAGATGGTAAGTAATGCAAGTGATGGGAAGTGATGCATTTTAGGTTGTTTCATAATTGGGAATCACAGCTTAAAAAGCAGAGCAAAGTTTAAAGCTATTAATTTCAGAAATTTTTAGTAGTGTTGTTCATATTTATTTATCCAGAGAGGTGACTGCAGTCTAAAAACTGACCAGCAGCAGGGAACTGAGGATTGTGAAAAACAGAAGGTTCAAACAGGCCAGTAAGTTGGAGAAAAAAATGAAGGGAGAGGAACTGGGACTAATTTTGACATTAGTGTGATCACATTAAAAAGGACAGAAAGCCCCAGGGTACCACTGGCCCTATCTGAGTACAACAGTGCTGCTCACAGCAATGTCAAATTCAGCTGCATTCAGCCCCATGGGATCAAGGATAGCAAGAGTTAAGATCATTTAAACTTTTAAAAGCAGAAAGTGTGCTTCTCAATTCAGTCCTGATGATAATCCCTGGAGCTGGCAATGTCCATGGGAATGATTCAGCAAGGCAGCATGGAAGTGATGCCGTGAGAGATAGCCATAATGGACCTCAGAGTCATTTCTCATCGCCTGAGCTGACTCACTTCCTGTGGATTCAGATTTTAACATTTCTTGGCGTATCTGCCTAGTCTGTGAGATAATTACAATTGCATTAAATGGCTGAAAGTAATCATCGTTAAAGGCTGCCACTGGCAATGTTACTGGGTTGTGAGGAAAGTAGCATGTGTATTTCAAAGGATTTGGTCTGCTTCATTTCAGTTTGAAGCTAGTGTGCACATCCCGAATGCGTGAAGAGTTGTGGTATGGTGGCTTCACCCTAACAAGAAGGGATTCCCAAGGCAAGGAACAGATGCGCTTTTCTGGGCTGAAATAGTTTGTTGAAAACTATATCTGCTGCCACATCCTGCTGTCTTTGGTGCTCACCAAGCATCTGCAAAGCTACAGGAACAAAAATGCTACGCAGAGCTTGGTAAGTCCTTCATGCAGCTGAAAAAGAACATGAAGCAGACAAGTATTGCCAAGAACATGCCAGCAAGTCATCAATAAGGAAGAAATTCAGAGTTAGAGCGTAAAGAATTGTATTCATGTGTTGACCTTGGGCATAAAAGCACTCAGTGAAGGCACTACCACCTTTATTTTGTTGTCCTGAGGGCAAGATATCTATAGGTAACCATTTCCTTTTATATGTATGTTGCATCTTAGGTAAAAGCTGAGAAGCAGAGAGTTCTTATAATCTAGAACCCCAGTTTTTTCCAGTGGCAGAGAAAGCAATCTTGCTTTCACATATCCATGGTGATGACAGGATTATAGTATTTCAGAGCCTTAATATGACTTCTCCATTGCAGTAACATGAGCAGGAGAGAAAGAGCTTTGCTTCTGGGAAATGTCAGCATCTTCTCTGGTCTGTGCTGAAGTATAGCATCCAGGCTGTTACAGGGAGAACCCACATACACAATTCCTTCTTGTAAAAACAGATAGCTAGAAGATAAAGTCTGTGTTTGCATGTTCAAATCAGATTTTGCTGGAAGTGTGATGAAGAGGAACCAAGGAAGTATTTGTTCTAGTGAAAAAAACAGCATTGTTGTTGTTTAGCACAGGCTCATTTCTTACACATACTAAGAGACATGGGATGTGTGTCATGCAGAGAAGAAGATAATATGGGAAAATGCTGCTCCTTTATCCTTCTGTTGGTCCAAAGTTGATTTGGTTACCAACATGGTCAGTCTCTTCCAAAAGCAGAACAGTAATAAGCTGCTTCCATTGCTCTCCAGTGCAGGAAATTGTAATACACTTACTAATTTTTTATATCATATTTAGCTTTTAGAGTAGAAAGAGAAAAGTACTGAGTTTGCCTGTGGCCTTGACAGTGTCAGGGGTGTTTTGTGTACTGCAAGGCCTCACCCTTACAATGAAATAGTCTTCATTTTTACCGACATGTATACTTAATACATAGAATGTTTATTTTAGTTAATATATGTATCATTTATGCACCATATGGTTACAAATACGTACAAAGATAGGTGGCAGGTGCTTCATACTTGTGAGAGTGGCAATCAGTACACAGGGCCATGTGGTGGCTCCCACCCCAGGTAGAGTAGTCCACGGGCAGAGGGGCACCTCTCCCCTGAGCTGTGTGGAACAGGTGCTCCAAACACCGAGAGAGACATCTCCTCTTGCTGGATTTTAGTTGTGGTGTCAATGTACAGCAAAAGGAAAGGCAACAGCTCGAATCTCAGATGGCTCTAGTGAATCTGTAGGGTGATCTGAATGTGTTACCTCATTTAGTTTTGAGGAGAGGTAGGATTAGTGTTTCAAATCTGTATCTGGTCTAAGTTTGGGCTCTGACTATTTCTCCCTTAAGAAAGCTGGCTGATAGTCGTGTAAAATGTTTTGTGGACACGTTTCACACACAAAGGAAAAGTTAGGGAGTCTGCATCACTTCAGTCTTTAACCTCAACCCAAAAGACTTTGATAATTAATGGAGCTGGACTGAATTCATTTAATTAGATTTTATTCCCTTGCTAGTTACAGTAAAACTTTCTCTTTGAGTATGTAAAAAACAAACTGCTCTGTTATTTCATGTTTCTTCATAAATATATAAAACTAGCCAGAAGATTTGTCTATTCTCTTTATTCCTTCATCTGACTCAAAATAAATGATATTTTGCTTTGAAAAGATCTCTAATATTTTGTAACATAATCAAATAAGTACTGAGGATAAAAAAAGTACATGCTACAGTTATGTCAGATAAAGCAAGAGACAGACGACAACAATTAGAAGTGTGCACATTTACCCTCTCACCCACCAGACAAAAAGTGAGACAAAAGTGAGGCCAGTACAAGCAGGAAAAAACATTTGGAGAAGTGAAAGAAAGTGTTTCCCACATAAACTTCTGTCTTGGGGTGACTCTATCATGTGTATCCCCTATCATGCTCTATGCCCAAAAAGTAATATTGTGCCTTTTCTGTGCCTTTAAACTAAGCTTGAGGGGAAAAAAAAAAAAACAAACGAACTTTCCAAAGCAGCTTCTCAAGGACACAGAGATTACACTCCTC